>VZTI01001178.1:86288-216959 GCA_013397865.1 Struthidea cinerea | reverse complement strand
GGGCTGCGGGTGGATCTCTGCATCCCCCGTGGATCCCCACGGGCTGCAGGGGCACAGCTGCTTCACCATGGTCTCACCACAGCCTGCAGAGGAATCTCGGCTCCAGTGCCTGGAGCATCTCCTGCCCCTCCTTCTTCCCTGCCCTTGGTGTCTCCATGTTGTTTTCTCTCATGTGTTCTCGCCTCCTCCTCTTCTCTGACTAGAATCCCAAAATCTTGTGACTTTGTTTTGATTTTCTTCTTAAATATGTCATCACAGAGGCGTTATCAGCCTCCCTCATTGGCCCAGTTTTGGCCAGTGGCACGTCCAGCTTCAGAGCTATCAGGGATTGGCTCTGCGGGACATGGTGGAAGCTTCCAGCAGCTTCCTCACAGAAGCCAACTTTGTGGCCCCCCTGCTACCTAAAACCAGGCCATACCAAACCAATGCACTGTGGATTTTGTGGGCACTGTTCATGGAAATGGAGGAGTGGGAACAGGTAGGGCAAGAGGGAGTGACTTCCCCCCTCTTCCTTCCCACTTTTCAAGTCCTTCTCTCTCCAGGCACACATGTTGGGGCAATTCACAGTGAGCTAGGTGAGGAGTTGGCAGAACAGAAGCCCAAATCTCAATTACCTTCCTCCTTGTCCGTTTGCATAGGATCCTTATCTCCCTGCCTGTAACTCTCTGTATTTAATTATACGCAGTGATAATACTTCACACACTAAGTGCATTATTAAGCAATTCCTAAGATAAGTAGCTTTCTGGATCACAAATTATGATTAGATATTGGCAATCAAGCTGTCTTGCACTCTCCCTCCTGGGGCTGGCCTGCCAAAGACAGGCTTGTTTGGGTAGGTGAGACACAAGACCCATGTGAGAAGGAGAAATTTATGGGTAAAAGGTGTAGTTCATGGGTAAAAGGTATAGTTGGCCACGCAGGGCTCCATGAAGCTTGTTCAGACATGGATTTGGGAGTTGCTTTGCTGTCCCAGGCTGGCCAGGTGCAGCCAGCGGATGTGTTACACATCCTAATCCATAGTTTAAGTTATGGCGGCGACGAAGCTCTTGCAGCTCTTAGGTTTTGTGGTTTCCCATGCAACATTTGCCACGGCAGGCAGGTTGGGAGAGATTTCTTCTGGCAGACACGTCGTGGTGTTGGCTTTTTTGCAGCTTCATGGTCTGAAATTGAGGATCAGTGGAAATTAGTTTCTTTCATTTCTTTGCATAGTTCATGTTCCCTGGTCCTCTGACCATGCCTGTTGGGCTCCTCTGCTCCCTCCCAGTATATAGAATCCTAGAACAATTTGGGTTGGAAGGGACCTGAAAGACCACCCAGTTCCAACCCCCTTGCCATGGGCAGGGACTACTTCCTCTAGACCAGGTTGCTCCAAGCCCCATCTTACCAGTGCTGGGAAGATGAACTGAAGAGTTTGCAACTTGGTAAAGGCTTTGACAGCACAGAATGCTTTAGTTTGTCTGGGCGGGTTCCTCCTTGCCTTCCTGCTTTATCCCTCCCAAATATAGCAGGGCAGGGATGAGGGCCAGCAGAGTGTGATCAGGCTGGCAGAGGAGCTCCCTGATACCCAGCAAGGGAATGTGACCAGGCTCCGTGGTCAGCGCATCTCTTGTGGCAAAGTCTTCCCTCTTTTGCCAGCAGCATTTCTGGTGTCATCTCGAGTTATCTCTGTGCAGTTCTCTCATCCAGGTAATACCCCACCCTGCATGCAGGCGTGGAATCACTGTGCTGCAATGGCCAAGGGATTATGGAGACTGCTTCTAATTCTGTGGAGGAAAATGCTGTTTGTAAGTGTAATTGAGAGGGTGGCTTTAGAGTTGATGACTCTAAGCTCGCGTTTTAGATGTATCGTGTTTCACCTCTTTCAAAACATTTAAGAGCTTACCAGAAAAACAAGTGTCATTGCTCAATCTGTGACGTGTCTGTAATGCAACTTGCTGTGTCAGTTCCTTCCCTCCAAGATACAGTGGAAATAGATTTATTTTGCTTTCCAAGGCCCTCCAGAGGTCACAGTTATCCCCACCTTCAGTGTTAATGCATCTATGTGTGTATTTGTGTATGTGTGTAAGGTGCATGTGTCCATGCACCTCCTAAGAGTGCTTTCATCCACTCTCCAAATATTCCTGGTGAAACAAATATTTAGTCTTAGCTGTTTGTAGGAAATCTTTAATCTTAACTTTGCTATATATGTGCCTCTATGATTTGCACAAGGACAGACTCTGGCTCAGTGCAGCTGAACAGTCCGTAGAGGTTTTTTCCCCCCATCTTGATACTCAGTCATGATTAGCTCAGTCCTGATATTTGCACTTGAATGTGTGGGAGCATCTTAGATAACCCTCAGCCTCTAGAGCTTTCTGCCCTGTATTGAACCATTGTCACGTCTGACTGTAAAAACAGGGTAAGAGATTCTAAAAGAGGGTGGGTCTAAGTTAGATATTGGGAAGAAATTCTTCCCTGTGGAGGGGGTGAGGCCCTGGCACAGAGAAGCTGTGGCTGTCCCATCCCTGGAAGTGTCCAAGGCCAGGCTGGATGGGTCTAGTGGAAGGTGTCCCTGCCTCTGGCAGTGGGTGGGACTGGATGAGCTTTAAGGTCTCTTCCAACCCATACCACTCTGGGATTCTATGTACTGAGTCTGTCCAACCTTTAGGGACCTATGTAAATCACTTGCAGTGCCTGAAGCTTGCGAGTATTAAACAGGGGATCAGGGACAGAAGGGCCAAACCCCTAAAATTTGATGCTGAATTTGCTGCTTGAAGATGATTTGCTGATTTGGAAGTGAAGATGTCTCTGGCAAAGATCAGCAATGACCCTGGTAAGGCATTTCTTGCTCTTTTGAGGATTAATTTTAAAGTGGAAGAGCCCTGGTCTGGCTGTGTGTTTATCCCACAGTCAAGACCAGGTCCTGCCACGCACCTGAGCTCTGCACACCCAGCACTCCGTGTCCCAGCACCACCCTCCCTGCTCCATGTCCTCGTGCAGCTCTGTCATTACCTCCCGTAATGAAGGAGCAGTTTGCTGGCAAGCAAATCATCAGGTTTCGCACCCCACTTCCCTTTGGGAGGAATAACAATTGTGAAACAGCAGGGAAGGTGAGAAGATAGAGCTCAAAGAGCTGCACTAATGCTCCTCAGAGTGCCAACAATAATACATTTTCTGCCTTAATACCTTGCATTTTGCGAGCGCATTTCATTGTGCCTCTCATGGTGTTCTGCAAACGTTAATTAATTGCAGTCTCATTACATCTCTGTTAGATCCATGTATTTATATATGAAGAACTTTCCATCCCCAAGCACTCTGACATCTGTTAATCACCTGAAGGCAAACAGCAGGCCTGGAGAGACGAGCTTTGCCGTGAAAACGCTGGGGATAAACACAAAGACGTTCTTGTGAGCAAGTCTCTGCGTTAGGAATTCAGTTGCGGTTTGATTCCTGCTTCTGCAAACCATGTGACTTGAATCCTGCCATGGTGTAAATGGACATGTTTTTTGGAGAGGATGATGGTGCTCTGCACCATCCCCTGTCCAGAGTGCTGTGATGGGTTCTCCTAATGTGCTGTGGCACAAATTAAAACAGATTAATTTAAACCACAGCTGGGACAGTAACTTCCCAGACTACTGGTTCATCCCTAGCATGATAGTCTGTGTGAAAACATCCTTTTTCTCTCCATCTCTCACTTTGCTGTTTTCACTGAAAGGTCTTTGGGATGGGAAGAGGCCATTCCTTATTCTGTGCTTGCACAACACGGAAAACAGTTTTGGGTTTGTTTCTCCATGGTACCGTTTGCTGCTTTAATCTTCCAGCTTTGAGCACTGAAAGTGGGGAATACCAGTTGGAGAAGATTTGGTTGACGGTGAGTAGTGAGGCAGGCAGGGGTAACAGCAGGATTATCTGGGTTGACTTTATGTCATCTCCTTGCCACAGGAGTTTTAATTCCCATGTCAGCAGGGTTTGTTGAGCTGCACAGCACAGCTGCAGCTGCAAAGTACCCCTCAACTGTCAGAATGGGCATCACTCCTGAATTTGGAAACAGGTTAAGCACCCTTGGCTTTCCCACAGTACTCGGGCTGTGCTGGAAGTTAGCTGACCTGGTATTACCCTGATCGCCTCACTGCCCAAGAGGTTGGATCATCACACGGACATATTTCTCCAGGCTCTGGAGAAGTCCCTGGAGAGAAAGCGAGCTGGGAGATGCTGGGATAAAGCCAGCTGCACACCTGGGAGCAGGTTTCCAGCTAGGCAGGGTGGTACCCAGGGCTGTCCCAAGGGCTGGGCAGAGCTGAGGGTCTAGCCATGCCCTCATCGCTCTCACCTCCAGCCTGGTTCTCCTCCAGCACCAACAGGCGTCAATGCAGACACCCTGAGAGGCACCACAGAGGAGCAATTAGCTCCCATGAAATTTTCCACCATTAGGAACAATGGCTGGCTTAGTTCTCATCTGATTGAATTAATGATATTCTAACAAGTGGTGTTTTTTCCTTTTAAATTCTCTCATTTGGAAGGAATTGCTTGTCATAAATTACACTTATAAAAATTAGGCCAGTGTTTTGTATTGTTTACAACAAGCACTTCAGGGTTATGGATGTTACTCATTGATTTATAATGTTTAATTCTTCTCCCTTTCTTTCCCCCTCCTTTGAGCTGTTCATAAATCAAGCAGCCCTGTCAACCCTGTGTCAACATTTCACTCAGCCTGCGAGTTGCAGGCAAGCTGGGACAGTGGTTCTTATAGAGAAGGTTGACTCTTCTCCTTCACTGTCTTTCCCATTTTGATTAAACAATAAAAAGGTGAGGCTGGCACTTGTCAGTTATTTCTGAGTCACTTTTCATTAGGCCTTTTTCAAACACTTCAGAGAACAATGTTGAAGGCAGGTGATCCAAACAACTCATGTTCCCGCTTGTGCACTTGTGGGTTAGGGCAGCAGCTGCCATGGAATTACACTGGGAGGCTCAACAGGTGTCTGATGGTCCTGGACCACATCCAGATGATGTCAGGCAGCCTTATCCCGGCAGCCTCCTCTTCCCCACCAACCTGGGGTCATCATTTCAAAGGCCTGGGGAGGTGGTTGGATTTTTTAAAAGGGTTCTCCAAGAACTGATGGAACTGCCAGGCGTGTCCAAAGTTGGGTAGAGTCCCTGGGAATTTGCACGTGACCCAGAGCTGGTGCCTGCGTAAACCCTGAGAGAAGGAGGATTTAAGGGGTTTTAGTGACCAACACAGAATCCTAGATTGCGTTGAGTGGGAAGGGACCTTAAAGAGAATCTAATTCCAACCCCCAGCACTGTGGTTCCAGCATGAGGGTTTCAGCATTGAGCAAGTGGTCCACAGTGTAAGGGGCTGACAGTTGAGGGAAATTAATGGGAATTAGGGACTGAACGTCCTCTGAGAGCCTCTGGCAGCAACTTGCTTAGTCATAGGATAAATTCGCTCCTTTGGAAAACTGGGAAGAAAACCTTCCTTTCCACAAAGATGCTGCTAAGAAACAGCAGAGGTCTGGCAAACAATATCCAAAGGTGTGGGTGGGTGGTTGTCGCTGTTACGTCCGAGGCGCATAAAGAAAACGACACAGAGTCCAGGCTCATGAACAGTGGAAGCCGAAGCTTTTCTTTAATTATTTTCTGACTACTTTATAGGATAGATCGCAAAAAGTGTGTTGAGTGGCAATAGGTAATTGGTTCCTCGGCCATCCACTCCTTGAGAGGATTGGCCAAGTCTTAAGATACCTATTCCAAAATATTTTCAAAGTTGAAGCCATAACAATCTTGCAAAACAGCTTGCGGGTGCAAGAAGTTTAGGAACTGTGACCTTGTTTAAAATAGTTTACATAGGAAAGACAGTCTGCTCACAGAATATTGAGAAAAGGCTGAAGAATTTTTCTGCTTCTAGCTTTTTAGCACCTACAGGTGGTAAAATTCCCTGCATCAGGTCAAAACAGTATTTTCAGCCCTTTTCTCAGGTCAAATATCAGGGAGCTGCTGAGCCCTCAGCACTGAACTGTCATTGTGAGAATTCCCAGTGTCTTACCTCCAGAAGTCAAAAGGTTGGTAGTGATGCTCCACAAAGTCCACCCTACAGGATGAACACAGTTGTTTCTACAGGGTTTGAATGTAAAATGAACAACCATGTCAGCAGGGATAGCTGTCCCCTGTTTCTCCTGCCCATCTGCTATGTACCCACATCACCATCCGTGCTTTGGGAGGAGCAAGGCGTCACATCAAGCCCCAAGTGCCTGGTGGATGTTGGTGTATGTGTGCGTGTGGCTACCTGGGATAATTCCTGCCCACACCTTGCCTACACCAGGCGGTTTTACCAGCCGGCCCTTTTGCTAAGCAGTAGGGCTCGCCCAGTTGTAATAACAAAAGTAAATAAATACATGTTAATGATCCAATGGTGATAATTAACAATGCTGAAAAACAGATGTCTCCCCGAAGAGCTCATGAAGCGGCCGATTGCATAAGCTGCCCCATTATGTGGATATGAGTTGATTATTAAAAGAAAACATTTAGCAAATGCAGAACAGGATATTCATCTGCTATTACATAATGGTAATAAGCAACTGAATCCAGGCAGAGATAGTCTTCCAGCCCTTACCGAATGCCTAGTGAAGTGCATTTATGGCCTCCGCTGTGAAATAGTCCTCCTTGTTTTTCCAAGAAGAGGAGAGATCTTTCAAGAGATAATAAATAAAATAGACTCTAGTTGCTTTAACATGAAGCAAGATGAGTCCTCAGGATTAGTTTGGATTAGTCTGTTGCCAGTGGCATGGAGCTTTGGCGCTCGGCCATTTATTCACCTAGAAGACGTACAGCTAATTGGAAAAGCACCTGCAAGGAGATGTAGCTCACCACCTGCACTTTGCTGAAATAAAATAAGCCTACATAATTGACTACATTACCTATTAATGTTATGAAATCACCCTGAGGCATTTATTATTATTATTATCATCATCATCATCATCATCATCATCTCCTCTCCCCCCTCTTCTTCCCAAAGCTCTTATGAATCAAACTTTTGTCTTTTGTTGTTTCCTTGGAAACCCCAGGATTGTGCCTCTGTGTCAAGACCAGGACTGCTCTGACTGACTTGCTTCTCCCTGAAGGGGAATCCTAGGAAATTAATCCTTCTTGACAGGGAGAAGAAATAGTCTGACATTTAATGCCTTTTTCTAATGGGACACAGCCTCCTCCTGGTCTTTACCTTTTTCCCCCCAGAAAATTCTGCTGGGAGCCTTTTGAGTGCCCCACTGGTTGCTGGGATAACCCAGAGCCTCATGATGATGATATAACTCCTTGTTGGCTTTTTCATTGACCCTGGCCAACAGCACAGGGTGGACTTTGCCCAGACACTGTCGGCAGAAGCTGTTGGGAGCTTGGTGTGGTTGGCAGGTTTGGGGGTGGGTGGGTTCCCTGCCTGCACATTGGAAAACAGATTGGTCACATGTAGGAAAACCTGGTGCAATAAAATGCAAAATCTGTGTGTAACAGAGGGTGACAGGCACGTAGTCACAGGGACTTCTATGCTCAGGACAACCCTGCTCCTGGCAGTGCATTAAAAAACCACAGAGGAAAACCTCTGTTGCTGCATAACTGCAAGGGAAGTGAAGACAGAGCTGGAAAGACTCATGGAGAAGAGCCATCAGAAATTCCTCCTGTTTTATCTTCTCCACGCCCTGGCAGCTTTGCCCAAAGTTGAACCAGGCTCAAATCAGACCATCTCAATGTGTATGCAAAAAAACCACCCAAAACAGATTAAGAGTTTCGGGGCATTTCCTTGACTTTTGCATGTCCTGATTGGAGAGGAAGGAAACCTGATGTTCCTGTGGTCAGAGACACTGTGCCAAAATGTGGGTCTGGTTTCCAAAAATTCAGAAGCCAAGTTTCTTCCCAAGTTAGCCAAAGTGTTTAGCTCTGCTCTAGTCATCAAACCTTCATCCTCATGGTCTTCAACTTGACTGAGCAAACCCAGTTGTTCTTTGCCATTTCACATCATAGGGAGGAAAGTGCCTAATTATTGTCCCTGATTGTTAATTACTGCAGTTCTGTATCAATAATTAGTGATGTTACTGCACAAATTATTGTGTTACTTTTGTCCAAAAATAATCAGGGTCAGTAGGAGGACTGGTTTAAGCCCCTTTAGGCAGTGAAAGAGAGTAAGAGAAGCCTCCTGCTCATGGCATGGAGTGTATGGGTAGGGCTGAGGATGGTGAGCTTGGCACATGAGAGAGGATGCAGAGTGGAGTTTTGGGTTGAAAACATAGCAAACAGGTCTCTGCAGACACCTGAGCTCTTCAAAGCACTGAACTTGCTGAAGTGGCTCCAGTGGGTGCCCGGAGAAGGAAATCTGAATTTTTTCCTCTCTTGCATTAGGGAAAAAAAAGGTTTTCTGCAAATAAATTATTTATCTATGAACAGGTCAGCCCTGGCTGTGGAACCTAGTTGATGTACTCTTGTCCTATGGGGTGGGATCATACAAAGTCCCACCTGTTGACCCACTGCTTGGACCAAGAGGTGACCTTAGTGCAGCTCTTTGAAGCTCAGACAAGAGCTCCAGTGGGGAAGAGCCTCCAAATCCACCAGGCACCTGGATAAAAGGATTATTGCCACATAGCCTGAGAAGTCCTAATGGGTGAGGGGTCCTCTGAGATGAATGGTGCTTGGGTGTGCTTGCTGGGGATCTGTAGGGGATTGCTGCTCACCTCAGTCTTGTGCCCAGTCACTGTCATGATGGCCCTGGCTTGGCTCTGCTGCTCGGTTTCCTCTGGACAGGGCCATTCCTGGGAAATGCTTGGAGGTGCCCCTCTCTCCAGGCATGCGTGCATGTGGCAAACTCCAGTTTGGACCAGGATTAAAATATATTCTGCTTCTCATGTCCTTCTAAGTTTACATTTTGTGAATTGCATCTAGATATAGTAGGCAAGGACACCAACAGGATCCCCAGGGGATCTGCCTTGCACAGCTAATCCTATCCCAGATATGTGGGCAGGACTCAGAATCACAGAATGGTTTGGGTTGGAAGGGACCTTAAAGCCCATCCAGTTCCACCCCTGCCATGGGCAGGGACACCTTCCACTGTCCCAGGCTGTAGACGCTGAAAAGCTTTAGCAGAGAAATTTTCCAGCTTTCTGCAGCATTCTGTGAGAGCTCTGTGTTTCTCATGAAAGCTATGAAAACACTGCTACAGGTTTTTGTAAACTAGTTCTTTATCTTGCACCTGCTGTTGTTAGGCAGTGTTGTTATGGTATACTGAAGAAAATATTTTCAAATGAATGTTGTATAGCCTCCACCAATCATTCTAGGAGGTGGATGATCAATGACCAATGACCTTATGCCATGCAGGCAACCCAAGTTATATAAACCGATTTATAATTAATTAAATAACCACTTTCTTCCTGATCTCGGATTGTGTAGTTTCTCTCCATTCTCGGTACAACAGCAACACCAGGTTGCTCCAAGACCTGTCCAACCTGGCCTTGGACACTACCAGGGATGGGGCAGCCACAGCTTCGCTGGGCATCCTGTGAACCACAGCATGAGGTGCTCAGCACAGGTCTGTAGAAGACACCAGTGGCATCTCAAGGTACATCCAGGCAGGAAATCAGAGGCAATTAAGCTTTAGCAATTCTGAATTACCAAGGTTCAGCCTGAAGAAAACTCCAGGGAGATCTTAGAGCCCCTTCCAGTGCCTAAAGGGGATCCAAGAGAGATGGAGATGGACTTTGGACAAGGGATAGAGGGACAGGACAAGGGGGAATGGCTTCCCACTGCCAGAGGGCAGGGATGGATGGGATATTGGGAAGGAATTGTTCCCTGGGAGGGTAGTGAGGCCTTGGCACAGGGTGCCCAGAGCAGCTGTGGCTGCCCCTGGATCCCTGGGAGTGTCCAAGGCCAGGTCGGATGGGGCTTGGAGCAGCCTGGGACAGTGGAAGGTGTCCCTGCCCATGGCAGTGTGTTGAAACTCACTTTAAGGTTCCTTCCAACCCAAACGATTCTGGGATTCCAGGATTACCAGCAGGAAGGTGACTGCAGCAAATCCATTTAATCCAGTGTTTGCATCCCATCTCTGGGACAATGAAGTACTCATGGCCAGCGTCCACCTTGCAACCTGACCTGCTAAATTGCCATGGCTCTTCTCCATCTCTGATACTTGGATCTCACCTGCATCTTGGGGCAGATCCACAGCTACAAGGAACTGACTTAGACACACACAGAAGTTCAGCACTTCATACCAGGGAGACTAGAACCAAGCACCGTGGGCTTGGTATACCGTGGGTATATAAATATTCCATAACTCAACCCCCTGCCATTATTGTGCTAGTTTTTTTCTTCCTGAGCCTCCTAAGTATTTTTGCTGTCATTATTTTAATTGACCTCTGAAAAAAGAGCAGTATCAAAACAGGAGCTCAGATTACTGAAGTTATTACCCTGTTATGTGCAATGAGTGATTATTTTATATGTAGAGAGATATGGGTATGTATGAACTCTTTTTTTTTCTGCAAAGGCAGCAGTTCAATAAATAATTAATGTTTCTCAATCCTGTAGCTATTTTTCTTGCTGTAAAAAATTAATTGGTTTTCCATCATCTGTTTCCCTCTGACCTGAAGGTATCTGGCACGGGAGCAGTGCCCCTGCTTAAACATGCTCCTTGTAATCTTTGTCATGCCCATGGTACAGAATCTGGGGGATAAACAAACTAATCAGAGATATTCAAGGCACCTCCAGGAAGATTTAGTCATTGTAACACTTTGCGCTTATGCAGCATCCATCCGTCTGGGAATAATTAAGCCTCTCAACCCCTGACGAGGTAAATGCTGTGCTCACTGCTGTGGTGGCTGGTAACCAGAGTCACAGAGAGGTTACATGGTTTGCCCCAGACCACACAGAAAGGCAAAATGGTTCTGAGGTAGAAAATGCTTTTGCACCACCAGTTTACAAAAAGTAACTGAAATATGGAGGGGGGATGAGGTGAAATGATTAAGAGGTCCCAGAAAAGCCTGCAATGAATTAAGGACTAGCTTCTGCTCTCTTGGCTGGTCATACACCCATGACCTGACCCACAGCCTCCTTTCCTTCAGTGGGGACACTACCAGGGACACGTGGGCTCTGTGGGAGCACAGGCCCTGACCCCTCTCCCAGGGGTTATCAGGGTCAGTGTGCTCATGTCACACAACTAATCCCCCTCACAAGCACTTGCTTGAACCTGGGGCCTCTTTGGGCTTCACATTTGGAGCCCATTGCTGCTTAATTCTCCCACTCTTAGCCCCAGTCCTGCACCACAGCAACTCGTGCCAGACCCAGCAGCAGCGAGGAGCTCTGGCAGGAAGGTGACATTTACTTATCAATTTAATTTTTTAGAGAAAAAGGTATTTTCGGAGGAAAAAGGACTTGTTCTCACTGCCTGTCAACTTCTTTTCAACGCTCCAGGGCTGCTTTGGTCCCAGCCTGCTCCCCCAGCATCTCTGGTCCCTACTCTTCCTTTGTGAATGCTGTCATCCTTTTGATCTTATGTATCCTTCAAGTTTCAACCCTTTTTGACCCAAATTTTGCAGGTTGGTGAGGGAAATGGGAAGCCCTTAAGGTCTCTCAGTGACAGCCCTCAGTTGCTTGCTGCAGGGTGACTTTGAGATATCGTTTTCTCCCAGCTTACTTTTCCTCTTGGCCGTGGGCAGATGCTGAGCATCCCCTTCACCGGGTGGCATTCATAAATCATCCCTGAGCGCTCCTGCCCCTCTCCCAACAGCAATGATTTGCCTGACGCCTTTGTCTTCCCCTGGATGCAGGTCCCGAGAAGGAGGAGGAGGAGGAGGACAGCTTGCTGTAGCAATGAGCTACTGCCCCCATTTAACAGGGAAAACCGTGGAACTGCAGGGAGAAACAAGGTGCTGGAAAGCTGGAAAATGTGACATTTGCACCTAATAATTCATGTCCTGGCTGCTTTCCATCAGCTGCAGAGAGTTAGGCGTGGGGTCCAGTGTCTCTTATGTCATAGCCATCTCCATCTCCTGTGTCTTTAAGTGGTGGCTGAAACTGCGATCACTGCTGTTGCTTTACCAGTGTCATGGAACTTAAAAATGGGATGAAAGGTGCTATTTCGGGCTCCTGTGGTCTTGCATTAGCTGGTGCTGTCACTCCCATTTCATATGGGAGACCAGAGGACTGAGCTTGCTGCGGTGCCTGGGCTGAGGAAAGCAGCTTGCTGTGCTTTGTCAGGGGGATTCACTGGTTGTCTGTGCATGGATTGAACCCGAAAGAGTTAATTGATGGGGAAACAAGAGCCAGTTCAGCCTAGGGGAGCCAGCAAGTACAAGCATTTTCCTAATACGAAGCTTTGTTTAATTACATCTGATGAAGATTTCAGTGGGGGCCTGAAATCCTGTCGTTGGCCTCAACCCTGCCATTGAGTTTTCTGGAGCAAATTCCTTCCCTTTGATTTGTAATCTGCTCACATCCCTACCAGCCAATCTTGTACAAACAGCCCCAGAGGCTGTAAAATCAAATGGAAAATGTGGGCTCACACAGCTCAAGTCTGAGCTGAAAGGGCAAGACAGGAAGGGCAGGGAGGTTACAACGTAAAGATTTGTGCTCCAAGTTGTCTCTGCACATGTCCAGGCTGAACTGTCACAGATGTCTGGAGATCGGGTCCAAAGCCCAGCACCCTTGAGACCCACAAATTCATCTGGATGGTGCCAGTGTCCCCCAGGCCCATGGGAATCACAGAGTGGCCCAGTGCAGGCACTAGGCATTGAAGATGCTTTGTGTCACCCCGCACAGCAAACCCTCATCAGCCTCATCCCTAAAGCAGAGCTTCAGCCTGAGACATCTCTGTAAAGCTAAATCAGGAGGGGCTGAGGCTGGTTCAGAGCACAGATATAGTGGCAGAAACACAGACTGGTTTGGGTTGGAAGGGACCTTAAAGCTCATCACATTCCATCCCCTACCATGGGCAGGGACACCTTCCACTATCCCAGGTTGCTCCAAGCCCCAGTGTCCAACCTGGCCTTGGGCACTGCCAGGGATCCAGGGGCAGCCACAGCTGCTCTGGGCACCCTGTGCCAGAGTCTCCCCACCCTCCCAGGGAACAATTCCTTCCCAATATCCCATCCATCC
The DNA here is from genome assembly GCA_013397865.1 of Struthidea cinerea. NCBI lineage: Eukaryota > Metazoa > Chordata > Aves > Passeriformes > Corcoracidae > Struthidea > Struthidea cinerea. Next base: position 203,861 of record VZTI01001178.1, on the reverse strand, counting down.
CTGCCCTCTGGCAGTGGGAAGCCATTCCCTGTGTCCTGTCCCTCCATCCCTTGTCCCCAGTCCCTCTCCAGCTCTCCTGGAGCCCCTTTAGGCCCTGGAAGGGGCTCTGAGCTCTCCCTGGAGCCTTCTCTTCTCCAGGTGAACACCCCCATCTCTCCCAGCCTGGCTCCAGAGCAGAGGGACTCCAGCTCTTGGAGCAGCTCCGTGACCTCCTCTGGACTCACTCCAGCAGGCTGATGTCCTTTCCATGCTGGGACCCCAGAGGTGGAGTGAGCTCTGCAGGTGGAGTCTCATAAGGGCAGAGTAGGGGAGAGCCTCTGTCCCACAGGATGAATTCCAGAACAGCCGTCATCCTGGAGCAGGAGTGTTAAGGAGATGAATGCCGTTTTCCAGAGCAAAGAGGGCAAGAGCAGTAACAGTACCAGGCACCTGGGTTGGGCCACTCCCCTCCTACAAACAGGGTACTCAGACAACAGAGAAGCAGATTTGGGCCAGCAGGTTATAACCAATGGAGTTTCTTGGACCACCAGTTTATAGATATTTCTTTGGCAGGACAAGTCAGACAAGCTGAAAGTTTTTAACTTAGAAGTGCACAGATTATTTTTCCCTACGTGCATCGACCCTCCCCAGATCACGGATGACTTTGCAATCCAGTGACCAGGAAGTGGTTAATATGGTCACACTGGTTTTACAGCCAGAAGCAAATATAATTGGGATCAAGACCAGCTTTTTGCTAAGCTCCAACCAGCAAGGAAAAATATTAATTCCTACATTAAGCCAAAAGCTTTGAATTAGTCTATAGCAGCATATTTGAAGAGAAGATTTTTCTTGAAACTGGCAGAAGCACCTTGTGCTACATGAACTCTTGATTACCGAATTACTTTGTCTTTTACCACTTACGTCTTATTGCTACTCCTGCTTCAGTTTTTTGTCCTCATGATACTCGGATCATGATCCTGCATGGCATGAAGCACAAAGACAGCAGCATTTGCTAGTAGGAGCTGAGATCACAGCATCATTCCCCATGGGAAAACACATCTAGGAAACTTCATACAGACACCGGCTTCATAGGATCATCCCAGATATATTCATATATTAAAACATAGCAGAAATTACATATGCTTGCATAAATAACTGCATTCTCTCATTACTCATACTTAGCCCTTGGAATTTTTCTCTTTTTATTCCTGTTTTACAATAGTAGCAGAGTAGTAGCAGTAAATCTACAGCGCACCTTTCTAATTACATCTCGATTTAATTATCACCCTTCTTCGTGTCTCCATCCTAATGAGGTCTTCAGGTTGTGACAGTTGATGATGAAGTGGCTGGAGAGGTGTTATCTACTCTTCACCTGAACAAGAGCCATCCAAGCCAGAGACCAGAGTGGGCCCTTGACAGGGTGCAGCCTCGCACTCTCTGCCTTGCACACACGAAACAATCCCCATTGTGAAACGCCTGTTGGAGAGGCAGATAAAAAATTTAAACAGCCACAGGGCACCCAGGTTGGTGGATGGGTTCCAGAAACATTAGGTCATAGATTTTTTTTTTCTTCCCCTCTCTCCCAAAATACACTCCGGCACTTTTCCAGCAATTATCAAAAGTCACTTTTTATAGCAAGAGTGTCTTCTACAGCACAGTCCTCCAGATTCTCTTCCATTGGCTTTGTTCTCATCCAATTTCAAAACTTTTCTTTATTTATTTTCCTTTAAGGTGGAATGGCTCTAGAGGCAGGGACACTAATTTCCCTCCAGACCCCCCCAGTCCAAGCCCAAATGATCATCCCTAAGGTCAGTACGTTTCTACCAGAACAAATTGTCCTTCCTGGAAGCAGGGCAGACACCTTGCTGTGCTTGCTCAGCTCATGCTTTGGCCTCTGCCACTTGGGACTTGTCTTCCGTTGACATCCCAAAAGCTAAATAGCAAGTGGGGAGGAACTTGCTCCTTCTCGTTTAAATAATTACTCCCTTGGAAAAGCCCAGACCCAATTAACAGTTATTGCTACAAAACTGTGGAATTCACCCATGGTGGATTACCACACTGAGCAAAATCTGTTGCAAATGCAGAGCAATGAGATTCCTTTCAGCCCAAATGGTGTTGGTAAAGTGCTGCCTGAACCAGGAGATGTGCTGAGCTTTATAATGCACTTCCAGTCTGGAAAGTGGGAGAAGTGAAGTGGTTTGACAAGGACTGTGGGAATCAGTGGCAGAAATCAGTGGAAATCCACCAGTAATAGAGTTGGCGATGATCTCGGAGTCCACTTTGGGTAGCACTGCAGAGTCAACAATCTTGTGCTGGTGTGTAGGAGCAACACTCTCATTTGTGACTGCTCATAACTCATTCTGTCCCTAATGGCAGGGTGACATCATTCAGTTCAAGTAAAGAATCACATTTGCAGACCAAATACATCACTGGGTGTTCAGTTTCAGAACTTCTTCTAAAGTCCCGTGAAGATTTGGGGTCAGAGGCAACATAACCATCCTAGTTCTTATTTCTCAGCAACATTCCTGCTGTGTTTTCTTACGTTAATGATGGATCAAAGGAAAGAGGAGGGCTGCTCTTATAATACCTGCCACTGGTATTAGCAGTGCAAAATCTGCAGACCAGTTAAGAACATGTCTAGCTATAAATATTCACTTCAGTCCCAATATTGTCAGTGTTGTGGCCAAATGATTTCTAGCCCCTTTATAAAGCAGAGATTGAGAGCAGCCTTGAAGCACCACCTAACCTACCTGCCCTGTGTTTGATGCTTTTGTCTCTCCTATCCTTAAAACCCATCAATGGTTCAAATTCCATGTTTCTGTGATGAATCTCTTCTGTTTCTTCATTATACTTAGATGTTTCTCAAAGTTCAGTGTCAACCCCTCTGTTCCATTTTCACTTATTCCTTACTCAACTTATTGAGAGTCAATAGAGGTTATTTCACTACCTCACTTAAATATTTTTGCATGGCTTTGGTTAGCCCTCCCTCTGCAGCCACCTGTTTCTCAGCTGAGCACACCATCTTACTCATTCTTCAGATGTCGTGTTTTCTGACTGCTCATCAATACTCTGTTGCACAAAACACACAGATGACTGTCCTCAATCCGCACACTGAAATTCATTTAAATCTAAGTAGATAATTGAGGCTTGTTGGATCAATATCAGGTAATGATCTAATATATTGACTAGAGATCTCTATCTGCATAGTAATGGGTTAGTCATCGATACATGCAGGAACGACAGGGCAGCTGTGGCCAGATGCAACCTGGGCTTACACCATTTTATCCAGGTCATCCCCATCGATGATTTGGGTTCTCTCTGAGTCCACATGGACTTGCGCAGGGATGGGGGTAAACCAAAACCTGATAGCCACCCAAAAAAGACTGCTGATGTCAAAGATGATCAGGGCAGTTTGAATTACCTCCTGTCCATCTGCTGGCTACAAAGAGAGCCCAAGCCTTGAGGTTAAGCAGGATAGCATGAACCTGGTGAGAACCGTGGCATTTAGGAGTGCTTTCACACCCAGCAAAAATCTTCCCCAAAAGTCCCTGCTCCTTTCATCCTTAGTCTAGGCTTATCAAAGTTCATTAAGAACCTTTCCAAAAAAGTTGTGTTGCACGCTTAAAACATGAAACCCAGGAGCTCAAAAGCCACAGGGTATCTTCTGCCACCTTAAGTAATTGGTGAGACATGGGAATCTGAACACCACCCAAATAGCCTGAGATACATCTTATACATGATGTGGATTTAAGAGAAGGGGGGAAAAAAGATATCAGCACACAAAATATTAAGTCATTCATACTTTCTGCAATTAATTTATCTGTCATCAATAGGCTCATAAACTATTTGACTTTATGACAGCTTGGAAAGAGAAGATGCCAACTTTTCCTGCAGGTGTGCATCTGTTTGGGAATACACCAGCAATTGTACGTGCAGGGAGAGAGGATGATAGGAGGGAGACAGAGGGGTTGTGAAATAAGATGGGAGTGAAACGGTTGGCAAAAATGCTGGCTTGCTGCATTTGTCCTCCTTGGAGGTGGGAAGAAAGGGTTTGCAAAGCCCTGGCTTCAAGCTGTGTTACCAAAAGTAGATTGAGACCCTCTTATTGTGCATTTTTATTGATCTGGCTTCAGGAAATGAACACAAAAAGAGCCCAGGGCACTATAGAAATGGTTCAGCACATTTCCTATATTCCATGTGATACTTCAAATATGTATTGAGGGCCAGACACCAGGTGCTCACACACTGCTGTGATGCTAAATCTGACTAATTTCACTAGGATGTGAAACCTTTCTGGGCTTTGCATAACTGCTCTTCAGAGCTTCTCCCTTGGCACCTGTGGGGTTACCTCCATGCTGGCCCTGTTTAATGGCTATGAGCTACAAGGCTCTAGGGCTTGGAAGACTAGGAAAATTATCCAAGTCAAGGCAGATTTTATGGGTCCTTTTAAAAGTTAAGCAGGGGTGGGTGAGAGGGGTGTTATAAAAACACTAGGTAGTATTGTGACTGAACCCCCTGTCTCCTACTAGGATGAAAATATGCAATAATCCCAGAATATCAGCAGTTTTAGCTGATTTCCAGGGTTTTCTCTGAGCCAGGGCAGCATGGCTTTGAGATGGGAGATGAGCATGGTCAATGGCCTTGGTGTTTCCAAGTACCTCCAGGTGAAACCCCTCTGTGGTAGCAGCTATTAAAATATGAGTCAGCTACAGGCTGCCTTTCCTGCAAGAGCTGAAAGAAACCTGGTAGGCAGCCAGTTTAGTCCCTGCCCAGGGTGAAAACTCCCCAGACAGGACACCTCTGGGGCTGGAAGAGGAACCCATGTCCGCTCCTTCCCTGCTTGTGCTTGGCTGGAATTCGTGTTTTCCAGACCTCAGTAAGCTGAAAGTACCTGTAAAGGTAATTCAGTGGCTCTGTGGGATATCCTGGGGCAAAAGTTTCTTGACCTCCTTTTCTCCTTTTATTGAAGTTAATTAACTTTATTAATCAGAAAAGTTCTGGTCCCCACACTGGGTTCATGTACTTCCGTCATCCCCTGTAGGCAAATTGTGGGATTGTGGCAATTTTTCCTCTCTGTCAATTTTGGTGACATAAAGTTCCTGATAAACACCTGCTGATTTTTTTTCATCTTTTTTTTTTTTTTTTTTGAAACAAAACTGGTGTTTGGATGAAGCCAATACTCAAAGGATTTAAATGGTTCTTCATTCAAATGGTAAAAAGCCATTCTTTGCTCACTTGGTGCAAAAGGGGGGAAAAGCAAAGCTATTACAGCCGCAGAAAGGAATAACTGGGGTGGAAATGTGGAAAAGTCCTGATCTGAAAGCACTGTCAAAAAAAAAAAAGTGGATAATGAGTCTCAAGTGTCAAGGAAAAACTAGTAGTGAGTAGTGTCCTGGCTGCATTTTGGCAGAAGATGAAGTGGGATGGTAAGAGGGCACACTGCTGGGGTTTAGGTACCAGAATGGGGAGACAGGAAAAATCCACAGTGAGAAACAAAGAAATTAAGATTTGGGCTTATCTTCATAAGATAATGAATGAGGATGCTTCATTTCTACTGAAGCTCAGGCAAAGCTGAGGGTGCTTTAAAGTGAAACCTTCAAATTATTTCAATCTGCCTGGTCTTTTGACAAGGGCCTGGGTTGACAGGACAAGAGGGAATGGTTTTAAACCAAAAAATGTAAGTTTAGGTTGGCTATGAGAAAGAAATCCTTCCCTGTGAGGGTGGGGAGGCCCTGGCATAGGGTGCCCAGAGAAGCTGTGGCTGCCCCATCCCTGGAAGTGTCCAAGGCCAGGTTGGACAGGGTTTGGAGCAGCCTGGGATAGTGGAAGGTGTCCCTGCACATGGTCCCTTCCAACCCAAACCATTCCATGACACACGAACATTTCCCATTTGTATCAACCACAGAAATATGCAAGGAACCACTGCTTCCTTCAATCCCCTCAGCTCTAGCAGCACATCCCACCCTCAAAAAGGAATTCAATAAAAATGTGGGGAAAGGGGAAAAAGTGAGGAACCAACACAAGGAATTTCACTCCACAAATAGGGAAAGATCTTGAGCATGCCACTGGCATGTTGCTGCAGACAGCTTAAGCCAAGAGAAAATTCTTTGGCAGTGACATCAACTCAGCAGTAAGTAATGCATTTTCTAGGGCTGAGATTCAATTTAAGGTCTCTCCAGTGAATGGAATGACTGAATGGTACTTGAAAAAAAAATAAATCCAACAAATGAGACTTACCATTAAGCTCTTGTCAGCCTATAATTTAAAAGTGGGGGTTTTTTACCCCCTTTTTCCACTTGAACTGTGGTTTATGTACTGAAGTCTGCTAGAACTGCCTTGAACTTGGCTTTCTCTAGAAATCACCCCTATCCACCAAACCTAGAAGTTGACAAGAATGGGTTTAGTGCTGGGTGACTCATCCCAGGCTCTGAGGATCTTTAGCCCCTCCACCCTTCTACTTACAAGCTGAGAGCCAGCAGAAACTGCAGATTCACTGAACACTGAGAAAATGGACAATTTTGGGCTGTGCATCCTTGTAAAATATGGCACAGAACAATTTTTTTTTTCTGGTAAATTGTGCAGTTTTAGGAGTCAGTGTTTTACAACCTCCCTAAACCAAACTTTGCCTGCAGAGCTCTGGGTTTAATAACTCCCAGCAAATCACTCCTCCAGAATTTGTCATATTTTTTCCCTCTACAATAAAAATAAATTCGAAATTGTTATAATTTTACAGGGAGCTCTCACTGCCTATGAATTTAAAACTAACCTGAATAATGCTCTGGTGAAAAGGCAGTAAAAAATATTTTTATACCAGCAAGGCGAGGGCTTGAAAGCTTATTTTCTTGCTGAGTGACTGGAGTTAGGCAAAGCCAATCCCCAAAGGTTTCCTTGCTGGTGATGCAGCTCTGTGGATTGCCAAGCACATACCCAACAGAGGACTAGTTTTCTAAAAATAGTGATTAGGTCATTAACTCTGTCCCCCTCTCTTGGTCCAAATGAAGTCTGAGGACAGATCTGGAGTGGTGGGAAAGGATGAGGGGATGCCACTGAGCACTTCCCACAGCTCTGTCCTCTTGTCTCCTGCAGATCTGGGCTTGGAGGGAACCTGCTGTGACCTCATTGTTATAAATATGGTGTGGTTTAGGCGAGGGGGGAAATGGGGAGAACCTCAGATTTGGTTTGTTTGGGGGTGAATACATGTATATGACTTTGACATTGGGTTTGGAGGGTCTGCTGTGCCATGTGGGTGACCAGAGCCTCCCTCTGGCTGGGAAGTGGGGTTTCAACTCATTGCTGTTTGAAAATGAGTTATTTAATCTGAAAATGAGTTATTTAAAGACTGGTTGTCTTGACTCCGCAGCAAACGGAGAGAGAGGGAGGTTAAGCCAGCAGCACATCCTGGGTCTGTCTGGCTATGGTGAGCTCATCCCTGGTGATGCTCAGTGGATTTCACTCCTCTGGGTGTCTGCTGGTGGATTGAGATGGGTTTGTAGTGGATTCAGATGTTTTGAGGTGGCCTGCAGGTGGATTGAGAGTTGGGCACAAGGTGTGCTGGAGGCTTTCCCTGGGCAATCCCCAATTCTACGTTGACATCTCTGTGCCACTTGACCTCTGAACAATGTGAGACCTGGCTACCAAAGGCTCCTGACCTTGCAAACTGTGCCTGAAAAATCCATAATCTTGGTCCAAGTCAGAACCAGCAGTCTTTCAGACAGGTTTAGGAGGGTCTGGTTCAGAGCCAATGCAGCCTCTGTCTTTAGAGAGAGTAACGTGAGGTACAGTTGGAATGATCTCTCCCAGACATGATGCTTCAGGTTGAGGTTGGAGGACTCCGTGGGACAGGACACAGAAGCAGTTTCCATAGCTGAGCTGCAACCCACTCCCAATGTGCCTTATCTTCATCTCTCACTGTATCTATTCACATGCAATCAAAAGCAGAAGGGTTAGGGATTAAACCTGCTCTGACTTACCCTGGGGGAAGCAACAGCTGGGTGTAGAATGTTTGTTTTGGGTGCTTGTGCCATGGCAGAGGAAGAGGAGGCTGCAATGTGAAGTGGCTGCGAGGTAAAGCACAACCCAGCTTCATGTCGGGGCTCAGCTTTGCTTGACAAGTCATCTCTAATCTTTCCTCGCGTTGCTGGTGGCTGCTGTGAACACTCAAAGTGGAAATTCTGGGCAAAAATTATAATGCTACTGCCAGGATTAGATCAAAATAAAATAAGAAAACCCCATTTAGGAATCAACTACCACTTGTTAATTCATCTCATTGCCATGGACCCCATTTTTCCTGCCTTGTGCTTCAACAACTGAAACGTCCTGGTTTGTGGAATAGTTTGGATAAAAAGGAGGTGGGGTGAAGGAAGAAAAGTTGCTTAAAAGTAAGTCAAAGGCTCCAGCATGTGTTCTTGGCTGGTTGAATTCAAGATGAGGGTTTTAGGCTTCCCGTGGGATCTCCCTTTCACAGCTCCCCCCTAATCCTTTGGAAATCGCCTGTTACCTACAGCTGTTGGGTCACCAGATGAACTATTTGTTCAATTATTCTTGGCCGTGCTGGCCCAGGCTGCCTCAAAGCTGTCGGCTCCATCCCGCGGCCCACTTCAATCGCCTCCGGAGGAGCCCCAGCCCGTTTGAAGCCCTCCGTCCTGCTCGCAGGAGCGTCTCAACTCCCGCCCCCGCATCCCTTTTTATCTCGCCCTGACATCCCCGAGCGCGGCCGGCGATGTTCCCGCGGCTGCAGGGGCGGGTTGGGAGGGCGGCTCCGGTGTCGGAGCGCCGGAGTGAGAAAATAATTACAAATGAAAGAGAGATTAGCAGAGGCTGTTGCGACCAATGCTGCCGAAATGGTTTCTGGAGCGCCGGCGGTCCCTTCTAACGGGAGCAATCGGCTGCAGCTGCCGTCCCTGTGGCGATGCGGAGAAACGCGGGTCCCGCTGGGATCCCGGAATGAAAGCTTAAAACCTGGCAAACCACAGCTCAGGGGGATGAGATGACGGACCGGGGCAGCTTCATGTCATACAAATGGACAGGTAATGAACACAATTTTTTTTCCACCTTTGTCTGCCCCCTCTGCCTCCATCCCCCCGTCAGAGGTGTTCAAACCCGCCTAATAGATGGATCACAGCTGCTGAAAGACGGCTCTTGCCTGGCTCTGAGAATCCTCGGACTTCACATTGCAGGAGATCTGAGTCTTCAGCCTCTCTGAGATGTCATGAAGTTCCTAAGTGGTTTGTCCTGGCTTCAGGTCAAAGCCCCATTTCAGTTTGCTAAATTTCCGCCTATTTAACCAAAAGGTTAGGATAGGACATCACATTTATCCAGAAATTCTGGGTGTACAGGACATGCAGGAAAAACCTTGATGGTCTTTAGATGAGATCTGAAGTAATTGATTATTCATGGAAGGATGGGAGATGGCTTTGGGAAGCTGTTCCTGATGGGTGTAAGGCTGAAGGCATCCCGCACATCTGCCCGTGCATGGAGCACTTGCAGGCACAAGAAGCACACGGACAAGAGGAGCTGTTCTACATTAGGCTGTTCAGCTCTTGGGGAGGTTGACTGGGAGGGTAAATTCACCGTGATGGCCAAGGCAGTGGTGCCACACAGTAAATAGGAAGGTCACTGGGATGGATCTGCTGCTGACCATCTCTGGAAAGCTGAATGTGGGAAGTGTGCAGGCAATGGGCTTTGGTGGCTTGCAGAGAAGTGATGGAAAACAGGGAGCTGGGTGATAGATCTGGAAGAGTTGCCCCAGCTGAGCATCCTCTTTGCAGCAGGCTGATGCCCCATCCCTGGAAGTGCCCAAGTTTGAATGTGGCCTTGAGCAACCTGGTCTAGTGGAAGGTGTCTCTGTCCAGGGCAGGGGAGGGGAATTAGATGATCTTTCAGGCCCCTTCCAACCCAAACCATTCTGTGGTTCTGTGATTCAGCTCTCAGTGACCATGCTGACCCTGGGGGGACAGTCCTGCTCACATGAAGGCAGAGCAGTAGAACAAGAAGAGGCCAAAAAGACAACACCATCCTTGTCTTCTCAGCCATCCAGCCCTTCACTAACCAGAGGGAATGGCATGTTGGGCACTGATAATATTTCAGTCATCAGCTCTTACATTAGAGGTAGCATCAAAGTTTTCTCTCTTCTCCTGGAGCTATGGGGAACCCCTACCCGGATGGCCAAGGCATGGCTAAAGCTTGGTTATCCCATGAGATTATGAGTTGTTAGCATTTCTCTCTTCTTCCAGGCTCCGAGCTTTGCTCCAGTGAGCAGATGTCACCTGTGTCACTGTCAGAAGTGGTACAGGACAAGGAGAAATGTTTTGATGAGATGTGCTTCCCTTTGGGTTCATAGAATCCTAAAGTGAATGGTTTGGGTTGGAGGGGACCTTAGAGATCATCCAGTGCCACCCCCTGCCATGGAACACCTTCCACCATCCCAGGTTGCTCCAAGCCCCATCCAACCTGGCCTTGGGCACTCCCAGGGATCCAGGGGCAGCCACAGCTTCTCCAGGCACCCTGTGCCAGGGCCTGCCGACCCTCACAGGGAAGGATTTCTTTCTAATAGCCGATCTAACCTTCTCTCTTTCAGTTTGAAGCCCGTATGTCCCTGTTTGCCCCGTTTGGGACTTGCAGAACCAGAGCAGAGGCACTGCAGCATTCCCTGCTTTGCTTCCCCCCCGGCCCACGCCCCCAGTTTCTGAAGTCAAAACAGATGAACAATCTCACCACGTCTGCATCCCCCTCCCAACCCCCCTCCTCCCACCTCCAACCCGTTCTCCCTCCATCACCCCCAGGTCTCTTCCAGCTGCTCCCCATATCTCCCGAGTCCCAGCAATTGCTCTTGAAACATGTCAAAACACCATTAGCCCGTCCCGGGCCAGCCTGGCTCCTTTCCCCGGCCGAGTGGGCCAGGACACGCTGGCGCTGGCACATCCTGCCTGGCACTTTGAAGTGCCCGCCCGCGCTCGGCGGGGACAGCTGGGGCGTGCCACAATCCCCTCGGCCCTTTGGGCTAAGCCGGGCGTTTTAAAATAGTTCCCCCTCCCCTGCCCGGCGGTGACAACTGCACAATTATTTCAGACGATGTTTATGGACCCGCGGCGTAACCGGAGCCCGGGGAGGAGGAGGAATGGGGGTGAACCGGGAGAAGGCGGCAGCCCTAAGTGGGTTTCACCCTAATTAGCAGCCCCCTTGTTTCTCGCCGAGTGCTGGAAAACTCATCCATGCACGTAAAATCTGCAGCAGCAAAGAGATCCGTGGTGAAAACTGGCATTTTGTCACAATCCTTATTTTTTAAAGGATGGTTTGAACCCTTTACATTTGTTTCCGGGCTCCCCAAAAGGCAATTCGACCTCCTTTCTGGAAAAGAGATGCTGCCAGGTAGGTGGGAAATTGCCTTGGGTAATGCCTCTCCTTGAGCCTCCGTTTTACCATTGGCAAAACAGGAATGTGAGGTCTGGTTATAGGCCCGGGAAAGTAGGGGAACGGACTGGGATAGAGCTGGTCTTCCTGAAACCTGTGCGGCAGTCCAGCTGCCTTTGGAGAGTGCCTTTGGAGAGGGAGGAATATGACAAAGTGACAAGGGGCTTCTCACCCCTGGAGCTGGGCTCCCAACCAACCCCAAAATGGGGTTGCAGCCCCTGGCCCCCCAGGCCTTCACCCTCGCACCCCGGAGCATCCCTTTGTGACAGCGTGGAATCCTTTCCGTGAGCCTTCAGCACCACCTAGTGTTCCCAAATATTCCCGGGGTTCCGTTCTGCACATCCGGGACATGTCTGAGCTGGTCCCCGAGGCGGGGGCAGCATCCCACATCCCTACATCCACAAGGAACCCCTCCAACCCCCAGCTGCCACCTCTCTTCAGCCGTTTAACAACACAAATCCCCAGTGCAAGCTCTCAGGTGTGAAGGCTGCTCCCAAAAACTTCAGCACCTGCTTCACAAAGCATCCTCCTCTGTGGGGATGGATTTACAGGGAAGGCTGGAATGCTTTGGCATCCAAAGTTGCTTCTGCAGAGTGTGGAAGATGCTGGTTTGCAGCTCATCGGAGCTGTATTTCCATTGCTTAAAGGTCAATAAATGCCAGGGTTTGAACTTGGTCTTCTTCCCTGACCCTAGGTATGGTTTTTCATGGTAACTTTTTATGGTTAATTCATCTTTTAGGATTGAAAATTAAATGAAAGGTAGCAGAAATTATAAATGTTTGCTTGGGAAAGGTGGTTTGAGCAGGAGTGCTGGAGAGGAGGATAAGAGCGGGGAAGATTGTAAAGATGATGAATACAAGGAAGAAAAAAATTAAATATCAGTATGAATGACACTTCTCAATTCGAATTTCAAAAGCAAAGGGCTCAGTGTTAACATGTCAAGGTGATGAACTGATTTTGTCTCTTTTCAGATGAAACTACCCACTACATCTGAATCTTCTGGTCCATCACAGCTTCATGTCCCCAGTAATCCCACCATCACTCAGAGACATTTCTTCCAGCTCCAGGTGTTGAAGATGAACGAATTCCTCCCCCCAAATTCCTCTTGCTTCATTAGGTGATCTGGGTATGGGTACCAAGGGTGAGCCCGGCTGGGGAGGTGACATCCCTCCCTCTGCCACCGACATGTGCCCTTGCTCCATCACTGCTGAATGGCAGCTGGATGGAGGGGGGAAATCCCCAAATCAAACCTCCCAGGATGTGAATATTTAATCTTGCGTGGCTGCCAGGGACAATGTTGATGGCACAGCCCTGAGGGCTGCGCAGCTCCCCTGCACCTCTCCCGGATGGGTCACTCTCCATGTGAGGTGTTTTAGGGGAACATTTCCTAGCCTTCCCACTTATATTTTTTAACTCCTTGTCAACTGTGAGTTATTTTTTTATCCTGTTAAAAATTCCCGCGAAGTTTGGCCACTTTGTATTTCCTTTTAGGTGCTGTTGTTTTCATCTTTAACCTTCACCACCTCTCACTGAACCTCCCTCTCTGTTGTCTGTCAATGTTTTCTCACACTCTGCCTTCTTCTACTTCTTTTCTTTTCTTTTCTTTTCTTTTCTTTTCTTTTCTTTTCTTTTCTTTTCTTTTCTTTTCTTTTCTTTTCTCTGTCTGGCTACACAAATTTCCTTTTAATGATCTTCTGTCCCTTATTAATGCTTTTACCATGTCCAGGCATGCTACAGTGCTGGCCTCCAGGTGAGACTGATGCAGTTGGAATCACGTCAGGGCTGACCCCTCCCTGCTTTTATTTAATTCTTGCCTTTTCTTACCCAGCTGGGGTCTTGGATCTGTTCATAGGGGGTGTAACAGAAACCTTTGGGGGTTTTTGTTGGGGAAGATGAAACAGGAAAGCCTTATAAATATGATTGCCTGGCAAAAGATGCTGAGAATATGGAAACTATAAGCCAGATTGAAATGAAAGCAAGCTTTGAGATACCAAGCCTTAGTTACTGAACAACTGGAAAACAATGGTATAGCTGGCAGAAGGTAATCCCCTTTTGATTGAACAATACCCTCTGCTTGCAGACAGGTCCAAGGGTCAGAGCAGACCCTACCAGCTTGGCAGAAGGGGTCCAAAGAGTAGTTTTTAGGGCTTAAAATGTAACACAGTATGGTAATGTAATGATTCTTATAGGCTGTATGTAAATGCTATAGGATTTGTATCTTGTACTAGATTGGTTAATGGAAATTAGAATATTCAGCACAGAAGATTTATAGTATTGTAAACGAGAACCTCTCGATTCCCACTTCTTCTGCTATTCTCTCTCTCTTGCCCTCTTCACTTCTCCTCTCCTCTCTCGTGCACTTGCTCTCGTGTGCACCTCTTGCTCTCTCTTGCTTTTCTGCCCTGCTTCGAGCTGCAGCTGGCAGCTCCAAGCAGGGCCCCTGCATCCACGCCCTTCACAATAAATCTCATGCTCAAAGACCTATCTTCAGAGATCTCTCATTTCTAGCCGTCCCGACCGTCCAAACAACCAGAAGATCCCACAGGTTTTGTTTGCTTATGTCACCTTTCCTTGCCCAGCTCTGCCCCAAAGCAGTCCCTTTTCCTCCTGGCTGTGCATGGATGCTGTTTGCTCTCTGCAGCTGCAGATGTGCCATATTGGATTTATTCATCTCCTCCTTTTGCCATCTGGCAAGTTCTTTCCTGGACCTCTTTGCATGGGAACAGGGCACTTGCAAGAATTAGGTCCAGTTTTGGGCAGAGTTTGGTGGGTCCCTTGCCATGTCCTTTGTTATTTCCCAGTTTGTGCCTCCCCAGGGCACTTTGAACTCCCCATTTCACTGTATATGGGGACTGAAGCGGCCCATGGAGAGGAATAAATTTAGGTGATGGTACTATGGAGCAGCTGCAGGTCTCTGCCCCTTCCCCTGTTCCAAGGTATTTCAGCATCACTGGAGATCTGGGTTGCACACGATGGGTGAGCACTCAGGTGACAAACAACACTGAGATGGGAGTATGCTGCGAGGGATCATTCCCTGGGTACCAGGAGGTGGCTCACTTAGAAACAGGAGCATCTTTTTCCTGCAGATCCATTGCCTGCATTACACAGGCAGGTTTTGTGGGTGCAGGGGAAGGGGAAGGAAAATGAGACATCATCATTTTGGTTGGAAAATACATCAATATTCCAGCGATGGACCAGACAAACATCTGTGTCTGGCCAGTATGCCAGCTTGTTTTCCCACTTTCCTGCCTCTTAAAATTGCAGGCAACCTGTGCAGCTTCTCTTTCCGGATGTGTGACCACGTGGCAAATGACTCCTTCACCCGTTCCCCCAGCACAGGAAAATGAGGGAACTAATTTCCTGGCTCTGACACTCCATCGTTTCCCCCATTTCTCTGAGCCATTAGTTCTGAGCTCTCCCTGAGCATCACTCCCACGGCACTCTCCAGCCTGTAGCCCAAATGCATTCATGGAGACTGCAGGTATTGTCTAACCACAGGGCATACTGAGATCACTCCCAGAGCAGCAAACTCCTGTTTTCTTGGTCATGCCCAGCTTTACATGTTGATGTGAACAGACTGCAAGGGTGTTATGTGCTGCCAGATCTCCTGTGGATATGTTTAGGAGCTGCAGCCCTGCGTGAGATAAGCGGGGAGAAAATAGACACAGGAGGTGGAAAATTAGAGATGGGCAGGACACAAAAGAGCTTTTTTGAGGACTCAAAAATTCCTAGAATAGGAATTCTGAATTTTTTTCGGGACTGATTTCATGGGAAGGCAGTAGGATTTAGAAAAGTTGCTGATCAGGACTGGTTTTTTAAGCTGGCTGTGCTGTGCTGAGCAGAATTCCCACCTCCAGTGGCAGCCCAGTGCCTGTGGATGGTGAGAGCCTGAACTGGACACAGGTTTGATAAATTTATAGCCTTTACATACTGTTTCAAGGCTGTCTAAGGAACTGTGAGGGTTTTAAGGGTGGCTGAGCTCTAGGAAGTTATGGATTTAAGTTGGAGATGATGTCAGGTTTTGGTGTGTCTTATCAGGAAATGATTGTTCAGGACCACGTGGAAATGAGACATTCTGCTAGGGTTCTGCGTAGCCCCAGGTCAGAGATGTTCTTTACTACACTAAATACACCCAGAGAGGTTATTTGTTTCCTTAGAGTAAGATCCACCCCCCCCTTACACACCCCGTGATTTTGTTCTGCAAATATTTGAAGGTGCAAATTTCCTGGTAGCCAAGAAACACCAACATGACTTGGCAGAGCTTTGGGTGGGAACAAGTTCCCATTTCAGAGTCAGGTTTAACTGAAGGTTTAGTTTTTAGCTAAACTCAGCCTTTCTTATGTAACAGATACAGCAACTTCATCACCCATGACCAAGACTTTTCCGTGGCATTTTATTTGGTCTCATTTGCATTTTTGGACATCCCTTGGGGTTTTTTCATGAACTTGTAGCAACTCCCCAGCTAAATAATTCTTCATTTTTCCCAGGCCCTCCATCTCACCAGTTGTTTTCCTTCCATTTATTCCTCAGCCTCAGTTTTGGGGGTAGGGGGGTAGCTTTCTGGGGGTAAATCCTTCTGTGTGCCTGGAGCAGGGTGATTTATTCCAGGGTTTGTGGGACACAAAAAAGCTCCTGGGACATTTGTGAAACAATTTAATGAAGAGACAAGAAATACCTGCAGCTTGACTTTTGCCTCTGGAAAATTTGAATTGTCCCACCTGAAAAACACGGAGGATTTGGGCATCCACCCCACCACTAATAAAGGAGAGGATGACTGTGAGATGCTTCCTCCCTTCCAGCAGCACTTACCTCTCTGGGAGGTGAGAAAGAACGGATTAATTGATAATTATTTATTATTTAAGAACCCATCTGTTTAAACATTATGGGACCAGGAGAGGGAATAGATTTTGTGTCAATAAATCAAAATGGTAATATAATAATAAAAGAAAAAGACAGGGCATTGCCAGACAGCTCTTCTAACCCTCAAGTCATTTATAAATCGGGATGGATATATTTAAAACATTAAAATCCGGCTTTCTTACTACAAATTCCCTGTGGCAGGTGTAGTTGCTCTCAGTGCTGTAAGTAGCTGCACTGCTCCCTAAAAGTGAGTAAAACCCAGGGCTGGAGCACAGAAGGCCCTGTCAGAGCTTCCTTTACAAATAGCCATAATAACGCTTCCCTCCCTCCCAAGGGTGTCATGAGGGTTAATTATTTAACATTTGTAAAGCACTTGCAGGACTGGAGATGAAAGTGGAAAGTATTATTAAGGATAAACTCAGTTTTATAGGAGGCCTGGTCAGAAAATTGCGTTTGGAGTTGAAATATGGGTTATGAGTGGGGATCCTAGGAGGGTCATCCATCAAACCTGGGAAGCATGGAAAATGAAGTGCTTTGGAGGAATTAATCCAGTTAATAATTAATGCAGTGTTTTGGGGATGAGGGGTGCGGGGTAATGCTCCACACAGCTCCCCTGTATCCCATAGCTCCCTCGTGTCCCACCCTGCATGAGGTGGGTAATGGGGAACTCTGATAGAAGGAAATTTAATCATTGCACAAAATCTGAGAAAATTAAGATTTAGGGGGGCAAAGCCTTGAGACAGCCAGAATTCAGCAAATCACGGATGACTTTTGTGGGAGAAAACTGCAAATTAAAGCACCAGGTGCCCGGGAGTGTGGGGTTTCTGTGTCTGGGGTCACCTTTCCCTCCCAGCTGGGGTTCGGGAGGCAGGCAGGAGACCGGTGAGGCAGGTGCCACAGGCGGGGGAGGAGCACAGATCACCTGGGAGCAGGTGCAGCACCGGGATCACCAGCACCGGTAAGGCTCTGCTGCCAGGGCTGGCACGGGAAGGGGGTTCTGCTGGGAAGGGGCTGGGAAGGGGAGGGGGGAGGTCACACCACACCATGGGATGGGAAGGAACCCCCTGCCTACCCTTTAGGGACCCCTCAATTTGGCATCCAAACTCCATAGGGAGGGAGGAGAGGGTGAAACACCGCTCCCCTTAGGAAAGCAAATTTGGGAGAGATTTAGGTGTCCTCAGCCCATCGCGGTGTCCCCCTGCTCTGGGGTCCCCATGGAGGTGCTCAGAGGGGGTTGGCTGCTGTCCATGTTGGGCTAGGAGGCAATGGCACAGCCCAGCAAACCTGCAGCAACTTTTTCCAAGGAGGAAGTTGAAAAATAAACAAGATATGTGGGGCCCAAAAGGAGGCAGAAGTGAGAGCAGAGCAGCCTGGGGGCAGCAGGGCCCCAAAACCCCCTGGCCACTCTGCAAGAGCCCTTGCTGGCTCCCTGCTCCACTCCCAGCCAAATTAAATGCAAACCCTCTGCCTCACAGCTAAACCAAAATGACTGCTGCATGCACTGAACCAAGAACTCCCTCCCCACCTTCTTCTCCCCACAGAAATGCCTGGAAAAGTCACTTCTAGTGCCTAAAACTGCAGAGACTGGAATCATAGAATCCCAGAATGGTTTGGGTTGGAAGGGACCTTAAAGCTCACCTCGTGCCACATCCCTTGCTGTGAGCAGGGCCACCTTTGCTGCAGGGGAAGGTTTTTTCCTTCTTTCTTCCATTCTTCCTACCAGCTCGTCATTAAAAATGACCAACCCCTGACCTTGGCAGTGTAGGGTGTGATGGTCGAGGCTCCAGGTGCTCCTGGAGGGGGATGTTGGGGACCACAGCTCTGTGGTACCCAGGAACAAGCTGTGATACTCAGCAGGCTGAAGGTTATGTGTTTTATGGATATTTTGGGTATATATTGCAATGAAATTGGTTTTAATTCTTTGTCTTGGATAGTTTTCCTTGAGGGGTGTTGAAGACACACAGTGCTTAGGCTGTATCATGTTCTGGGGCAATTGGGACAATTTGAGGACAAGTATTCTTCTCCTTTTTGGAAAATGCCCAGGGAAGTTGTGGAATCCAGCAAAGTTGTGGCTTTCTCATCCCTGGAAGAGTTCAAGGCCAGGTTGGACGGGGCTTGGAGCAACCTGGTCTAGTGCCCGTTCTGAGCCCCTGTAATTAGGCTTTGGCTAATTGATTTTATTTCTCAGCTCTCTTTGCTGGGATCTAGTTTCATGCTGCTTCCCTGATGGTAGGGCTCAGAGCAAGGATAGGGATGGAGAATTCAAACCAGGGGCTTATAAAACAGGAGGCAAAAGGAGGCAGCATAAGGAAGAGGAAGCAGAGAGCAGTATAATTCCATCACTAGTTTTTACATCTCTCTCTCCCTCAGTGTCTCTTTCCAGGTGGATCCACTGTGTCTATTAAATAGACTTCTAGTCCAGTATCCTGAATTTAAAGCTTTCATCCCTGTTTGAACTTCCAAGTTGAACTTTCCCATTCCAGGAGGATGGATTATCTCAGTTTGTGTTCTCTGTCTGTAGCCACTGTACAAGCTCCTGCAGTACCTAATGGTCCTTCAGATACTTCCTGGCAACTGAGCCTAGTTTCCAGTGATGATGATAATTTTTTAACCTAAGTCCAAACCCCTTGAGGATCCTTTAGAGGCAGAAAAGTTGCTTTCCTGCTTTTGCAGACACAGCTGAGCTTGCCAGTATGAGGAAGATGCTTGCACTCCCTAGTGCGGACAGAGACAGAGGGAAAAGAGAACCTGACAATAATGGGATGAAAGAGTTCAGAGTGGGGTTTTAGCCTGACATTAATGCATTAGGGATCCAGCTCCTGCAGGAGCTAATGGAAGTGCTGCTATGATTAGAAGTGCCTCTGCAGACAAAGAAGGCAATGCTGGTAATGAGTGAGGCAGCGCAGGGTACAAGAGAGCTTATCACTGTCAGTGATGCCTCTCCTGATACTTTTTGGGTGTCTCCTGCCATCTCTCTGTGCTCAGAGGCAGAGATATCTCACCCCTGTGTCTAGACCACTGCCATCCCCATCAGGTGCCAGATTTGGGCTGTGAGGTTATGTTGTATTCGGGGATACGCACAGAGGACATGCAGGATAGGGAAGGGGCTGACTGAGGATGGTTTTTTGAGCACAGCACCTCAGCTGCCATCAGTCTGTAGGTCTGGGTTTGATGTGCTCCTGCAGCTGCAGATTCAACACGAGAGCCCCTCTGGAAGGCTGGAAATAACTTCATTATTTCAAGATACACATCTCAGTGGCATTCCCCAGCTCAGCCTGAGCTCAGCCTGGGTGGTTTTTTGCAAGCCAAGATATTTCTCCTCTTCCCTGAGTCAGCTATTCCCTGGGGACCATCCCTGTCACCCACAGATACTCTGAGTCAAGTGCAGGTCCCACGGTGAGCAAACCAGCTCTGGTGTGTCTGTACTGCCTGATTCAGTGGTTGAAGGGCAAAGTTAATTGTAGGGGTGATGGCTGTGAGCTCTTCCCACTTGTGAACTTTAGACTGTAATTTCCAAGCTGGGGAAAATGGAAGTGATGCCCTGACTGCTACATTATCAGTGGACTTAAAAAAACAAACAAACAAACAAACAAACAAACAAAAAAACAACAACAACAACAACAACAACAACAAAAAACACTCAGGAAAGTAAATGAGACATTTGGAATAGTAAAATGGCCCAGGTTTTGGCTGAAAATAGAATTTGTGGCTGCCAGGGTAGTGTGAGAGGAGGAGGTGAAAGCCTACTTGGGCTCCTTACCATCCTCCAGATGCCTCCCCAGGTGGCTGGGTGCATTAGCTATAAACCAAGAAAAACCAGCTCCTCTGGGAGGTGATAAGAGCAGACGAAACAGTAAATCATTAAGCAGACACAGCGTAGAGCACCATAATAAACAGGGGGCAAAGAGCACTAATGACAAGCCAGCAGGGACATGGGGGTGTTGCCAAACGCGCAGGCTGGGTGATGGGGGAAGGGACAAAGTCACGCTCAGCAGGGATGTCCTGAGATGGTGGCTGTGGCCACCAACACCAGTACCCACTGGATGTTCAGCTTGTTCTTTTCCCTGCTGGCTGTAAGCATGTCTCACCTCCTTTGGAGCTACAGGAATAAACAAGAGCTGTACGCCCCAGGGCAGAAACATAACTGTGGCTGGTTTTTTCCCCTGTGCTTATCCATTGCATGTTTTCAGAGGAGGAAGAGAAGCAGGAGAAATAGTTTTGCTGGTCACGTGTCCCAGCTGAGCCATGTGCTCCATGCTATCAGGCAGGAGTGGAGACCAGGAACCCCAGAAGAGTCCCCATCACCCCCTGAGCTCAGCCCAGATCACATAAGCACTGTAAGGTGGCTGTGCATATCCCATTTAGCTGATCTTTCAGTTGTGATTTGTGGGTGAGGGTTCCCTACCTGCTGCCAGTCACAGCCTCAGTCTCCACCCCTGTACACACGCCCAGTTCTCCCTTTCCAGAATGTTCCCCAGTTAATTGTCTGTCATGTTGGCTCCTCCCTGACTCCCCCCAAGTTAACACCCCTGGTTTTACCCCATTGGACTCTGTACCCTTGTTCCTCCCCTGCACCTTTATCCTATTAGTCCAAGTTGTAAACCCCTCCCTCACTTTCCTCCCTTAAAAACCTCGGACACCCCTAAAGTTCTCAGAGTTCTCGGAGTTCTCCCCCCACTCTTGCTACGCTGCAATAAACGCTGTCGTTGGTAAGAGAGAGAGCTCTCCTTCTCTTCCTCTCTTCGCCTCCGGGGTCACCTTGCCTCACCACCGCACACCACCTGCAGCCTGAGCATCCCGGACGACGGGTCTCGGGAGACCGATTAGCCGGTCTCACCCCGCTGCCTGCGACAACCTGCGCGGAGGCGGCTGACCACGCGCTGCCGAGAGGCAGACGTCACAGGGCAGTGTTCGCAGACACTGTCGCCGAGCCCGGCCGGGATCGGACCGGACGCCGCTTTAGCGGCCGCGCTGTCCGAGGGTCCGCGGCGACAGTGATTGATCAGTGTATTCTTCAGGTCATCCCAGTTTGACTGCATCGATCTCGGGTGGGAAACCAGCAGGCCCACTTGATATCAGCCTTTAATATGTAACTGCAACAGCTCCATCACTTATATGTTTGACTGTATATTGCTGTGGTCATGTTATAATTATAGCATTAATATGGCATGATATGGCTGCAATCCTTCTTGTTGTGGCATTCTTGGATGGGTTTGGTTCTGCTTCCAGTTATTACCCTGATGTTATACCATTCTTCCTTGTACCTAATCCAAATTTCCCCTCTTTCCATTTAAAGCCATTATCCCCATTTCATGTATATGATGAGATTCTCTACTCACCCTGAAAATACAGATTTTTCAGCCCTCTCCATGGCTTGGGAATGCTGCTTCCTGAACCACAGGGAAACAGGTGGATGCTCCCTTTCCCCAATTGCCCTTTTCAAAGGACTACAGAGATGATTGTATTAACCTACTGGACTGTGCCAGCCCTGCTGGTAAACAGCATCTTGCTTTGATTTTCTGTTTAATTACCCAATGCACCCACTGTCAATAAATCTTTCCTTTTAAGTCACGAAATAAGGCAGAACCTTGCAGTGCTAACAGTGACCTGCAAAGCTGCCAGCCCCTACTATACCCTTTCCATTCACAGCTTTTCCACTCTTGGATTAAACCCCCGCTAAATTCATCTTCATGAACCCACTGGGATAGCTCAGAGGTGCTTGGTGAAGGCAGGAATGGAGACCAGCCTGGTGGCACTGCAGGGACATCGGCCCCATGCGCTGCCATGTGTGGCTGCATGTACCGGGGTGATGTTTGCACATGGAGCCAATGTTTGCTTAGTTCGAGCTGCTGGATTAGCTGTTTGGTTAAACCAGCTCAGATCAGGCAGGTTGGTTGCAAGGATTTAGGAGATTAGTTCGAACCCAGTGGATTTTCCTGCTCAGGGACAGATTCCTCTGGGAGATGGTATCCGCACTAGCCATGGACTTCAAGGGATGAAACAAGGTGTCCTTGGGACAAACCAACCTGAAATCAGATATTAATAAAGCCAAAGAAACAACTCCCTCTCTCCAAGGCTGACAGCAACAACTCATGTTTAACCCCACATGCAAATCATCCCTTGAGCAAAAGCAGAATAAGAACATTTTTGGGTTTTATTTCCAGGGAGTGGGGACTGAAGCCCAAAATGCTGCTGGGGAAGGCGGTTTCAGGATAATCAGGGTGTCTGGGATGGGGAGGTCAGATCCAGCTCCAAACCATGCAACTCCTGCTGCATGGAGGGACAACATCCACTCCACAAGGGAAACGGTTTCTGGCCAGTGTTAAGTGTGGATTGGTCCAGAGAAGTTACTAAACAGAGAAGGAAGTCCTGGGCACCAGCAGCACAGACTTTGTTATCAATTAAAACATTCCTAATTGCCCAGCCTGCCACCACGTCACATCAAGGCAGCCCTCAAACATATGGTCGAGCCCACATGAAAGAGCTGATCAGTTCTCAACCTAATTAAGCAAATAGCAAACAGGAGCTGGCTGGGTCTAATTGCTGTAATTCTCCCAGGAAATGGGTCCCCCAGCATCCTGCAAACCGTGTGTGTGCACTCCAGCACAGAGGCTCCAGCAGCTTGGTGCAAATCCTGGTTTAGGGATGCTCAGGAGAGGGAATAAGGAGTGTGAGCAGATCGGGATGCAGGGAACGACTTGGTTTGTTTGCCCAAACCCACAATGTTTTGTTTCCGGCAGCTTTTGGGGTAGTTTTGAAGATATATTTTTAACAAAAGCTTTGGTTTGTGGAATAGGTGCAGGGTATTTTTCACCTCTTCCATGGCCTGAAATAACTCCAGAGATTTTAAAACATTTTGGACTTTGCACACCACTTCTGTGGCTGTTCAAGGACCTAAAGAAACACACTGGTGTTTACCCCTAGACATTCCTGTTTTCCCTGTGTATTATCTCTCCTACCTGGTCCCAAAAAGCCCACCCTGCCCTGGTCTGCAGCAGATCCTTGTGCTCATACTTGCAGAAAAGCAAGAAAAGCAGAACCTACTGCTGGGAGGGATCCTTGGAATTAAAGGTTCAGGCTGGGATGTGTCAGGAATTGCAGCAGATTTGGGGCCTTTTTGAAACAACTGTGGGGTTTTTTTGCCATTTCCTAATCTTGGGGCAAGGACCTCAGCGAGGTCCCAGGTGTTCCCAATGCTCCTTCCTATTCCCATGTGCTTGGTCAAGCCTTCTCCAGTCCCTGAAAGGGAAATGCTATTTTTTTCCAGTGTTCCAGTGTTATGCCAAATAGCTTGTGTAAATTGAATAATGACATTGTTTTTCTTTGCCTCGTAGTCAGAGAAGGTTGACAGGATGGCGAATTTTAAGGGTCACGCACTTCCAGGCAGCTTCTTCCTGCTCT
The DNA here is from genome assembly GCA_013397865.1 of Struthidea cinerea. Lineage (NCBI taxonomy): Eukaryota > Metazoa > Chordata > Aves > Passeriformes > Corcoracidae > Struthidea > Struthidea cinerea. The sequence continues at coordinate 180,212 of VZTI01001178.1, read as the reverse complement.
TTGGGCTCTGGTGGTCTGTGAAATACCCACTGCAGTATCTCAGCCAGAAAGTAAATAAGAAATCCCACAGGACTTCTTGCTTCCAGCGTGTGGATGCCATTGAAGGGGGAATCAAAATCTTCTTTTCTCTAGTAGGTAAGGGTTATATTTCACTTGCTATGCCAGTATTCACCTAGCCTGCAGTGATGACTGTACAGGAGCCCTGACTCCAGAGAAACTGGTCTAGATGTGGAAGGATCAGAGAATCTTTAAGGCTGGAAAAGACCTCTGAGATCATTAAGTCCAACCATTAACCACTGCCAGGTCCCCCACTAAACCATGAACCTGACACCACATCTACATGTTTTTGAACACTTCCAAGTTTGGTGATCCCAGGACTCGCCTGGGCAGCCTGGATGCATCCTTGATGTCCATCTTGCCTTGATCTCTGGTATAGTTTGATGTGGAAAAGCAAGTCTCATACCCCTTCCCAAAGCTGAGCTGCCATTAAACACAGGCCTGATTTTTCCATCCAGTCTTTTCTCCTGAATGCGAATTCACCAGCTCCTGCTTCAGAACCCCCAGCAGCAAGGAGTGGTCTCAACCATTGGAAATAAACTCCCAGAAACTCCATGCTTTTGGGTGTCCTGCAGGGATGCTGGCGGAGCAGTTTGTCCCAGATGGCCCCCACTTGTACCTGTACAGCGGGGAGAAGCGCGACTGGGTGAAGCTGATGAACTGGCAGCACACCACCATGTACCTCTTCTACGGCCTCTCTGGTGTGGTGGATGTCCTCACCTACATCTCCCAGGCGGTGCCGCGGGGTCTGGATCGCCTCATGCTGGCCGTGGCCGTGTTCGTTGAAGGTTGGTAGAAGGTGGTGCTTAATTTGGGGAGGGATATTGGGGACCAAGTCAGAGAAGGACTAAAATTTGCCTGACTGAGATATTGCTCCAGATGCCTTTGGAGATAAGACACATTATAGGGGATATATTATGGCAGGCTGGGATGGAATGAGATGGGAAATACAGTCACGGATGGATTCAGGTTTAGGATCTCTGGGGCTACCGCAGTGCAAAGCAGCAGAATGAGGTTCCTTGTTATGATAAACAGCTGGTGGACTCTGCATTCCTCTGCCATCCACAGGCTGTTCTCCTGCCCCACGTTCCCCCTGAGACCCATTAATTGCACTGCAGGCACCATCAGCCTCATCTGCTTGCATGGCACGTGGCAATTTGAAGTGATTTATTCTGGCTTCAGCACATCATGAGTATCATTCCATCCTTAGGCTGCCTTGCAAGTCACCAGCCGCAATTCCAGACCCCTCTTGGATCATAGAATCATAGAAAGACATGGCTTGGAAGGAAGCTTAAAGATCACCTAGTTCCACCCCCCCTGCCATGGGAAAAGAAGATCGTGTTTATATAGAAACCTCCTTAATGAAGGCACAGCTCCTGTTACTTTCCCTTTCCCGATAACAGCAGTTTTTGAGGCAGCAGCAGCAGGGGCAGCTCCACATGCACAGTTTGGCATATAAGGAAATCTATCATTTACAGCTCCCCAAAAATGGTGAAATTCAGCAATAAGAAAGAAGGACACAGCAGAAACCTGGCTAGAAGGGAGGGGTTTTCTGAAGAGGTGATGGCACAGACATGGGAAGAAAACTACCCTGTCCTTGGTCCCTGTATTGCTCAGATCCTCCTGCCCCAAAGTTGGGCATCTCATCCTTCCAGGATGTTGGGATGGCAGGAGGCCCTAGGGGATGTTTCTATGTGGAGTCCTGTGACCGATAGGTAAAGCTTTGTAAAGGGAAGGCCTGGAAGAATCATGGCTCTGGCCTGTTACTTAGCCTAAGTAAAAATGGACTGTGGGAGAATGACTCAGCTAGAATAGGGGAAGTGAGGCTTGCTGCGTGAATGCCTTGTGCCCGCACCATGGTGTATGGTGGTTAGTTAAATTGGGTGTGTAAACTAACAACCAACTAACGGCTTAAAAAGGCCGGGTTTTTTGTAAATAAAGATCCTCCTTTGCACCTGCCTGTGTCATTCCTCCTTTGCACCTGCCTGGGTCCTCCTCGCTGCTCCATATCGCTACAGAGTCCCTTCTTTTCATGGTGGCCTGTCTCAATTTGCCATCCAGGCAGGTAATTTCCTCAACTCAGTGGCCATGGCTGTTGTTATGAATGCTGCTCTGAGCAGGGCTTGTGCTTTGGCAGGTTGTCTCTTCTATTACCACGTCCTTCACCGCCCCCTGTTGGACCAGCACATCCACTCCCTGCTGCTCATCACCATCTTTGCCGGGGCTGGCAGCATCCTGCTGGAGGTTTTCCTGCGTGACAACATTGTCCTGGAGATGTTCCGAGCCAGCATCACCATCGTCCAGGGAACGTGGTTCTGGCAGGTCAGTTCTGCCTTCCCAGAGCAACGAAGCAAAGGGAAAAGAGGAGAAGGAGTCGTACATCATGTATCAATCACACATCTCCCAAGGATTATTTTGCCAGGCTCACTTCATAAATAGCTCATAACCCAGAATGAAAATTTACTTATCACAGGTCATCTCTGATGGCTGCTCCTGCTGCAAGAGCTGTTTGACTTGGCTTATTGCTCCTCCAGGGAGAAGAGTGAAAGCAAGTGAGCAACATTTTGCAGTATCTAACGACCAAGTACTAATTGCTTAATGTGTCTAATGCACCCTGCAGCCCTCCCTCTGGTTTAGTGGAAAGATACAAACCTCATCAGCAATAAAACAGCTGAGTTAAAATACAGCCAGCTGCTTGCTTTGGTAGGAGTTGGAGAAGCAAAGAAATCAGTTGGAGATAATTGCTCTCCAAAACTAAGCTGTCAAAGAAAACCCCAAACTAACAAAAAAAGAAACAAAAACCAACCAACCAACCAAAAACAAACAAAAAACCAAACAAAAAAACCACCCCAAAACCAAACCCCTTTCCAGTCTCTTTTTCAAGGCTGCACTAGCTCAAACCAGCCTTTATTCAGAGGTTAAAAACTGGGCTGAGCTTGTAAAATACTAAATCTGGAGTTTTTAAAGAATGCTTGGAGTTTGGAATGCTGAGGGATTATTGTGTCTGGATATTGAACAGAAAAAGAGATATCTTGGGCACAGACTGGCTTTGTGTGGCCTCTCATTGCAAGGATGGACTTCATTCTTTCAGCAAAAACCTCTGTCCTGGTCAGGGCTCAAGTTCCTCAGTCACAACATGAATAAAGGTAATTCACTGTGAGGGTGGTGACTCTCTGGCACAGGTGGTTTAAACCATTCTGGGATTCTGGGATTCTATAATTTTTTTTCCCAACATGATAAACTTCTTGTTCCACCCAGATCGGTGTTGTGCTGTTCCAGCCATGGGGAGGTCCAATGTGGGATGAGAACGACCACAGCAACATCATGTTCCTCACGATGTGCTTCTTCTGGCACTGGGCAGCTGCTGCGGCCCTCCTGGCTGTAAACTACACCCTCACTTACTGGTACGGCTGGGACAGGGGCTGGGACAGGAACTGGGGCAGGGCTGGGGTGGACAGGCAGGGCGGGATGTCTGCAGTGAGACACAGAGGTACCCCAGCCCTTCCTGCATTACAAAGTCACAGCTGAATAAGCAGTCCCAGGCTTCTGCAGGTTTCAGGGCACAGTATTTGTTGAGTGCACAGAATGCAAAACACTGAGAGACACGGGCATTAAACAGGGAGAAGTCAAACAACTGAGTCCCTAGAGGTGCTCCTGGAAGTCACACTGCTTATTTTCCTCTGCACTGAGTGCTGAAGTCAAACTTTAATTTGATAGAGACATCAAAGCATTACCAGGACCCCCTGACACTTTGTCCCCTACCTCGCAAGGACTTCAAAGCAGTTGAATTATTAGAGGTATAAAACCTGAAACATTACCAGCCCCCAGTTTGGCTTTTCCAAGGGTATGGGAAGATTATCCCACTTTAAGGGATGCTCTGAGCGATGCTGTGTGAGCTACAGAACGGAGAGTTCAGTCCATGCCGTCAAATAGGCTTTATGCAGAACAAAAACCACTCAATCCCCCATCAACAGCATTTTAGGACCTCTAGAATGAGGGTTCTGGTGAGTGGCATTAGGTTGGGGATTTTTCTAATAATGATTTATTGCTCCTGTCTTACAGCTGTCTCCAGAGGTTCAGAAGAGGCAGTGGAGAGCCCTACATCAGCCTGGGGGTCCGGCAGCAGAAGTGTGACAGCAGCTCCCAAGCTGCCTTCTTGAATGGCTCCGATGAAGAGTGAAGAGGGTGCAAACTCCTGCTCCAAACACATGAGCAGTCCTTTTTCCAGAAGAAAGAAATCTAATGAAATATTTATGTTTTGGAAGAGTGAGAGGTGCCCCCGCGGTGCTGCTGGGAGGAAGGCTGAGCACGCAGGGGTGGCTGCCCTCCATCCATACCCAGGTATCTCTGGCTCGGACACGGGCAGAACTTGAAGTGATTTTTAGCAGCAAGAAAAGCATGGAATTTCAACATGACAAGATTGCTTTATCCTATGGGCTCCCCCGTGTGTTCCCATAGGGATGGAGGGCATCCTTTGGCCAGCTGACTTTTCCAAGAGCCTCGAGGCTTTGACCTGCTGTGACTGAAGTCTGGGAAATCTCCAGGCTGAGGTCATGCATCTCTGGAGCAAGGCATCACCCCAAGGAGAACGAGTAAGAGAGTGTTGAATGTGAGATTATGGCAATTTTTGCAGTACCAGGGCTTGATTGCACACAATGCAAATATTATTACTGAAGCTTTGAACTAAAGAGGGGTTTTGTTAATCATTTTCATGTTCACTTAAAGGCTAAGAGAGTGAATAAATGTGAAATAAAAATCCTCTCTGAGATGATATCCTTAAATTTAAGACAGATAAATTATAGAGTGTGTAATAATAGCTTAGAAAAATCCGTCCCTCAGACCTGCAAAGCCTGAAGGACTGTAAAATACATAGCTAAGCAGCAGGGATTCCTGAAATGTCCCGGTTTTCCATTGAAAATAAACCCCCTCAGCTTGGAAAGCAAGATGAAACAAGCACATGGTTTGTTTTTAGGCTGCCTTCACTAGCTAATTTCTTGCAAAAAGTGACTGGAAATGTCACCTCCTAGACAGGAGGAAAATATGCTAGTAGTGAGTAAGGGGATTAAAACAAATTTTATATGTATATATAAATAAAATAACCACCAGCACAAAGTAAATTGCAATTGTTCATGTCTCAAACCCTGGGGCTGGAAGGATGCTCTGCACTGAGATCTTCTCCCTTCTGTGTAGTGGGGGATGGATGGCAGGAGATTTTTGTGCTCATGTTCATGACTGCACAGAAAAGCAGCTCCTGGCAGATCCAAGGGAAATCAAAGCTCGTCTTTTAACCCCTTTCCCCTTGTGCAAAGAGCCTGTCACAGACTGCAGAGATTACAGCCTGGATTGTATTGCTTATTAACAGTGCTACAAAGACTAACCAGCTTCCCTTGAATGCCAGTTTTCCTGTACATCCACTGCTAAGCCAGTTTATTTTGCAGGGCTGGATGCTGGGAGGTGCAAACAGACTGGGCGTGATGAGAATGAAGCAGCAGAGCTGCATCTCCATGCATCCACCTCATAAACACATGATTAGGTCTCATGAGTTGTAACCACTGAACATGAGGAGTATTTTGTAGATTTTTTTTTTCTGCCAAGGCAGAACAGTTTTTCCAAACATCACGAATGCCTCTGTGGGGAGACACAACCCATTCTGCAGATGCCACATGCTAATGGCAGAGAGCCCCCCCTGAGGAAGGGCATAAACCGAGTTAACGGGAATGCTGCAGGACAGGGATGGGTTCATTGAAGAGCAAAAAGGCCTTGTGTGATGGTCTGAATTATTTCTGGTCTTCTCTGAATTATTCGCTTTTAGGAAACAGCCCAAACATCCCTATTTTCACTAAACAGCCAGGGGAGGGCAGCAGCTGCAGTTGGACCAGGAACGGATCCAAGCTGGATGCAGTCATCTTCCTCCTTCCCACCCCCAAAAGCCAGAGGTTTTTTCCATTCCAGGGCACACAAATGAGAGCTGACTTTGGTTTTTAAAGGCACTCCTTGCTTTTGGAAGTGGGATAGGGTTTATTTAACTCTTCACAGCTCTTAATCAAGTTGCTGTCTCCTTTTCCCCCTCCTTTCTTTGGCCCCTGTCACTGTATGGCCACAAAACACCTTTTCCCTCCACAGCACTCAGTGTCTGGAATAGTTTCTGTTTGCCTCGTTAACTCCCGGCTCCTACAAACATCCCAGGACTGTCAGCAGAGCACTCACTAATTTGTTTTCCAGCTCTGGAGCACGTTCTTTTCCAAGGTATGAAGGTCAGCAAAGGAGGAGAGATCCAGCCTGTGATTAAGGAAGGAAATAGAGTTGAGGTTCATTTCTGCATGAGAATTAATGATTTTCATTTTAACTAAAAACAGTTTGTAAATAGTTTAGGTACACAAAAAAGGTAGGAAGGTATCTGGACCAGTGGTGCAGAGATGGTTTATTATATAGAGGTGCAACCATAAGCCATCCTCACATTTCTTTCTTGAGTGATGGATATTTTAGGACAGGCCTAGATGGAGACTTGCTTTTAACACAACATTAACATCAAGCAGATGTTCTGGATCATGCTTTTCAGCACATAATGTTTGGACTTGATGATCTTGGAGGTTTTTTCCAACCTAAACAATTCTATGATTCTATAAATTGAGTTAAAGTGTCTCTGTACTGGACCCACTGGACATGCAGATGGAGTGGGCTGGGGCTGTGTTTGTATCCATATCCACACTGATTTTAAAAAGACCAGGATGCTCTGGGTGGTGTCTCAGGGATGTTTTTTCCTCGTGTAATTGTAGCCTGATGTTCGATTTTGTCACTCAGGTGTCCTGCTCATCTACGGCCAGAAGGAGCTGCTGATCCTCCCCTTTTCTTACAAAGGAGCCCAGACAACACCCCCAGAGCAGCCAAAGGTCCTGGCAGCTGCTCTTCCTGCAGCTGGAAAGACAAACCCTTCATGAGGAGCCAGCAAAGCCCATCCACTCATTCCTGGGGCAGAGATAGGATCTCCCGCTGCCACCCCACACAGCCACTTCTGCATGAGGCTGAAATGAAGGTGTAGCAGCAGAACAAGCCCTGCCTCTGCTTTTACCACCTGCTTTACCTCCTGTTGCCTGTTTATGAAAGCTGGTGTTAGCATTCATCATAATAATAGTAATAATACTTTGCACTTCCCAAACAACCATCCATCTGCAGCACTCAAGCTGCTGGGAAGCCTTTAATTAGATTGTGCCTCCCACCACCCCCAGGAAGGAGACAAACATTATCACATTTTTTCATTAGCACTGAGGCTGATGACGAACCTTCAGGGTGAAGATGTTGCAGTTACAGCTGAGAGAAAAAAAAGAAAGAAAAAGAAGAAAAAGAAAAAGAAAAGAAGAAAAAGAAAAAAATATATGAAATCAAATTCAGTTCAGGGTTTAGCTTGAGGATATTAGAGGAGCTGGAGAGGGTCAGACACAGCTCTGCCACTCCCAGGCTTTTCCTAGGAATAAGAATAGGTATATTCCCTAAGGAACTGGAATGGAATCACATCCGTTTGTGCCCACAGTGATTTTACCATGCAGAGTGTCAGTGACCTGCTAGGGGATTTGGGGGCATTTGCCGTCTTTTCCTGGGTTCCCCTCACTGGGCTGTTCCCAACCACCTATCAGAGTTAAATCCTCATTTTTCTCATGGGATGGTTCAAAAGAAACCCCTTTTTCTCAACTATTTAAGGCACTGCAAACTTCTTTCACTGTCTGTAACTTAAGTTGCCCTTTTCATAGAAGCTTTCTCTCTGGCCTTTACTCTTTGCTGGCCCTTTATGGAAAGAAGTACATTGATCCTCTGAGTAGATACTTTCCAGCTGGGCCTCATTTCCTCCCATCTCTCTCCAGCTGCTGCACTCCCACCTCACTTTTCCCCATTTTCTCCAAGGACTTGACTCCTCTTGTTTGGGAAGCAGCTTCTTGCCCTTGGGGTAGTGGTTTGTAGAGGTGGGTGGTTGCAGAAAGGAAAACTGAGCTGAAAGAGGTCCCCTTCAGCGGTTGGTGCTGCTGGCTTTTTTCCAGCAAAAAAAGGTAAGGTTTTTGTCCTGCATTATTTTCAGGGGTAGGTCTGTAAGGAAGAACTCCTGCGAGGGTTGTATTTCTCCCTATGCTTGGATTTAATGTTGTAACATTCCTAAGCTTAAGCTTCGGTGAAGCTGCATTTGTGGAAGGCCCTTTGCTACTGTGGGCTTCCCAGGACCCCTTTGCAGGTGTGCTCATCCCTGTTCCACTCATCCTGCTTCTCAGGCACCGTTGGAAGTGAGCAGTGCTGGGTGTACAGCACAGCCTCTTGTTTTCCTTCCTTCCTCCCACTTGATATGAAGATAACGGGAATAAAAGGCTCCTGGCTATGGCTTGGTGGCTTTTCTGGCTGTGCTGGACCACAGCCCATCACCCTGGGGAGGCTGCTTTTCTTCCATGCTGCCCCAGCCTTGGCTCACACGTGTGGCTCTGGGCAGGACTGGTCCTGCAGGCTTGCTCAGGGTGGGTTTGGCAGCACAAGTGAGAGAAATACACAACTTCCTAGGAGAACTGCTGGATTGGGAATGTGGCTGCCCTGGGGTCAGGGGCCTCGGCAGTGCTCTGGGGTGATGCTGGGTGTTTCTGCACCATCACCTCAGTGCTGTGGAAGGACATGGGGACACTCGGTGGTGGCCTGAGGTATTTATTTGCCTGAAGCACTTGCATTGCTCCTCTCTGCAGCCATCAGTGGGATGGTCAGCAGCTTCGAGGTGGCTTTTGTCTGTGGTTGCTTGGTGAAGGGCAGTGTTGTGTTTTGGAGAGGAAAAAAGGAGTGGAAACAGGCTGCTGTGTCCTGCCTGCCCATCTTTTGGGGGAGAGAGGGCCATGGCCCCCTCCACTTCTCAGCTGCTGTGGGCTGGGAGGTGGAGCTCACAAAGTCTCTGCTCTGATTTGCGAGCTCCTGGCCCAAAATCTCCTGCCCTCAGGCAACTTTTATAAGTTTGGACCCCCTAAAAGGGCTATCATGTCCCTGGCAGCCCAGCTCAGAGACTTCCAGCAGAGCCCTGTCAGACCTCACTGCTGCCTTATCTCTTCTTGGCTCTTCCCCCAGACATCCCTAACCCCACGGTACCAACTGAATATACATGGTTGCCACGGGAACAGAAATTGGCTGCTTATGCTGATTTTTGTGACAAACTCCAGGAGAGTTGTTGCTGTTTTTTTAATAGCAGACAGGAGGTGGCCCAGGTTGTGAAAGGTGGTTGACTCAGGGTGCTTTGAACTGGCCCTCGGGATGTTCAGCTCCAAACATCCTGTCTGAGGGACACCTCCCCGTGGTGGCTTCTTCCTTTATCTGCCTCTTCTGAGCAATAACCTCCTTGCTGACACATCTGGAGAGGGAGAAGGACCGGCAGGAGTCCCAGGTAAACTCTTCCATCCGCACACTGGTGAGCAGCTGTGCCATGGAATGGACATGGCTGCTGGAACTTGGGAAGAAGGGACGTGAGGAGAACGTCTCTGAGAGACAAAGGTTCAGTGTGATGACAGCTGTGGGTGATGCTGGTGGAAGTGGTGCTGATCGTGCCAGAAATCTCTGGCTTTAGCCCTTTTTTTAAGGGGTTATTGTGTTTTGGAGCTGCATCACAGCAGAGGATGGGAGTTCTTCAGTCTGGAGAGGAGAAGGCTCTGGGGAGCCCTCAGAGCCCCTTCCAGTGCCTAGAGGAGCCCCAAGAGAGCTGGAGAGAGACTCCTGGAGTGTCAGGACAAGGCTTCCCACTGCCAGAGGGCAGGGTTAGATGGGCTATTAGGAGGAAATTCTTCCCTGTGAGGGTGGGGAAGCCCTGGCACAGGGTGCCCAGAGAAGCTGTGGCTGCCCCACCCCTGGAAGTGTCCAAGGGTGGAGGAGGATTCACAAAGAGAAGACCCTCCAAATGTCTGCGGCCAGGTGCTGAGCTTGCCCTCTGCAGACAAGTTGGCTGTCCTGGAATGCTGATGGTTGCACCCATGGGTGCTTGTAGGGAATGCTGGTGTGTCCACAGGGACAGCAGCAATCCCCCCACGAGAGCAAGTGGGGTCAAAATCATGGATGGTGATGGGTCTGGAGCTGCAATGGCTCCAGGGGAGAGCCTGGAAGTTGGGCAGGAATGCTGTCCTTCCCAAGCAGAGCCTGAGGAGGCTGCAAGCAGTCAGGCAAGGCTCTGTCAGGACAGCAGGCAGCTCCCCTATGGCGATTAAGCAGGAGCTTCACAGCCTGCAAGCTGTGGAGGGAGAAGGGCAGCTCAGGTAATAACTTCTGACTGCAGCCATATTTCACGTGCTCTGACAGACAGACCAGCTCCCAGGAGGAATACATAACCTGGTGTCTCTGCTCTTTCCTGGCTGCCACTTACTTGGAGCTAAATGAGCTTTTATGTGAGCCTGGGCTCCAAAGCTGGAGTGGGGGAAGCCAGTGGGTCAGGGGTGTCAGGGCTGGGCTCGTTGGGCTGGTCGAGGGACTCTGTGAATGTGGGGGGTTGTTTTTCTGTGCCTCAAATATGTGAGCTGTGCAAGTGGACTGTTGCTTGGAAACGTCTGGTTTTGCTGCAGAATAGTGGCTGTTTCATAAAAGAAGGAGGGTGGGGTTTTTTTTGGTTGGTTTTTTTTGTTTTGTTTTGTTGGGGTTTTTTGTGAGTGGGTGAGTTACATGCAAGCTTCTGCTTGTCTGATGGTGGTTTGGGACACCTCTGCTGCAAGAGAGATGCCCCAGGACATGGCAGGATTCCTGGAATTGTTCAAGGCCATGTTGGATGGGGCTTGGAGCAACCTGATCCAGTGGAACATGTCCCTGCCCATGGCAGGGAGTTGGAATGAGATGAGCTTTAAGGTCCCTTCCAGCCCAAACCATTCTGGGATCCGTGGTGGCTGCTGAAGGGCTATTTCCAGTTGCTGGGAAGCAAAGGAGACTCGTGACAACTCCCCAAAGCCTTGCTGGATTGGGCTGCCAAGGGGTTGCAAAGCAAAAGGGTCCCTGGCACTGCAAGGAAGAGCAAGGCTGCTCTGCTGGGGAGGGGGATGGTCAGGGTAGGAGATTCCAGGGACAGCTCTGAAACAGCAGGTTGGATCTGCTGATAACTCAGGTGAAGGGGGAGATGGCAGGTGGGTGTGGGGTGACAGATCCCCGGGTTAATCCTGGATGCTGGCATGGCTTGGAGCAGCCTCTGGAGCTGCAGGTGGGACATGTTAGTAATTTCTGGGCTCTGAGATGTCTCTGCTCTCCTTCTCTCCTCCAATTAATCATGTCAAGTTAATGCTCCTGACATGTCTCTCGGTCAGGGTGCACTCCAGCTTCAGGCTGTTGCCCTTGCAGTCACAAGTAGGACAATGGTAAAATTTGGTTATATATCATGCAGTTGTGCTGTACTTAAATGGGCTTTGTTGTTAGTCACTTCGGATGTAGATGTCTGTGCACGGAAAATAAGTGTCCTGGCTGGGATGTCCAGGCTATAATCAGGAAAGATGTGGGTTCTCCTGGGGCATCAGCCACCTCACCCTAATGTAGGCACCCAAAATAGAGCAGAGAGCCATCCCTGATCCCCAGCTCCTGGGTGGGACATTTCTCACCTACCTGAAAGGCTGTTTAGTAAGTTCCAGCCTGAAAGGAAGCCTTAGCACAGATTTGAGCCTTTGAGCCAGATTGCCTGTGTCCCAAAGATGCAAAGGATGACAATGGTTTCTACATTCCAGTCCTGTGTTTGCCACATAGAGCTGAGCCAGTCTGACCCATGATAGCTCTGCAGCCAAAACCCGACCTGGAACATCTTGCAGATCTCTCCCTCACCTCAGGCACTTGCCACACCACATCCTACCCTTGTTTTGCAGTGCCTAATTACTTTCTAGTGTGGGAGGACTCGGAGAACGTGCTGGAGTTGTTCATCCAGCCTCTGTAATTTGCTTTGGTATTTATAAACACAGCGAGGATGTGATTTGTGATGCAAGGGCAGGTCGGTGTGGAAGCTTTGGGATGAGTAATGCCTTCCTCTGTGCATATCTGAGCTGCAGAAAAGGACTGGAAAGCCCATGAGGAGGATAAAAGTGAGTCCTCCTTAGCTGGTAGAAGCTTACAGAGAGCAAGGAGAGAGGTCTTTCTGGAGGGAACAAGACCATCCCAAGGTAACACAATGCTAGAAACTCTCAGATCATTATTTATTCCTTTCTGTGGTTGCTACACCGGGATTTTTCTCAGGAATTTTGGTATGGGCTGAAATACTTTGCAGGATATAAATTTGCTGTACCTTTGATCCTCTCCATCCTTCTTGGTTGGTACTCTGGTATTGATCTGATTTAGTCAAGGCTTTTTTTATGCCTTTAGTCTTTGAGCTCTTCCTATGGAGAGGAAATCTCTTGTGTCAAGTCACCACTTGTGTGCCACACAAAGGTTGTGTGGAATATGCATGAGGCTCTTTTTCCAAATGTTAATGGTTCCTGGGTTGCCTCCTCTGCACAGCCCAGAAAAGCCTTCACTGGCTGGAGCTCCCAATCCAGCACTGGATTCACACCCTGGTAATTGCCTCGTTTGGAGCAAGTTCATGGTCTAAGGAAATAATGTTGCTTTTTATTGGTAAAAACTTTGTTGTGTTTCCTCTCCTAATAGCTGTTACACTTTCTTGGGCACTAATGTATTGTTGTGTGTCACGAAGTCCTGATGATTTTATGTGCAGCCACAGAAATACAAATAAATGCACCTATACACAGTAGCGCATAGTGGCAGCTTCCCTGTGCTGATATCCATCTCTGGTACTCCCTGTTTGAGCTGAGCCACGTGCACCTGCTCTGTCAGGGTGTGGATCCCTGGGGATGTTGAGCAGACCAACAACTCCCTTGGGGATGCTTTAGGTTGGCCATCAGTCACTGTTTCTCCTTGCAGGTCCAGAGAACAAGCCCGATGCCAACAAGTTTTCTGGGCAGTGCCCTCCGGGGCACTTTCTTCTTCACCTTTGGCCTGTGGTGGTCAGTGCGGTACCCCCTGAAGTACCTCAGAAGGAAAGGTGACGCCAAGGGCCAGCCGGGCCGTGGGCGCACAGAACTCTTCGAAGGGGCAGTCAAAGCTTTCTTTGCTCTAGTAGGTAAGAGATTATGATGACGAGTCCCTGCCCCAATATCTACTAGCGCAGCAGCCACTCTCCCCCACAACACTGGGGCTGTTTGTAGTGGGAAACCTCTGGCACAGTAGGGCTTGGGGACATGCTTGTGACACGCCCTGGGACAGGACCTTGCTGTCGTTCTCCTGGGCAAACACCACCAGGACTTCACCCCTGCAAAGGAACATTCCCTCAGGTTTGTCATTTCCCCGTGTATAAGGAAAAGTGACCTTTTCTCTCTTTGCCCAGGGATACTGGTGGAGCAGTTTGTCCCCACGGGTCCCCACCTACAGCTGTACAGCCCCAAGACGCACAGCTGGACTGACCTCACCCCCTGGCACTACTCCACCATCTACCTCTTCTTCCTCCTCTCCGGCATCACAGACGTGGTCTCACACTCCCCGCTCAAGCTGCCACTGGGCTTGGACCGACTCTCGCTGTCCCTGGCTCTGCTCGTGGAAGGTGAATCGCGCCTGGTGCTGGGGTAGGAGGGGACACGGAATAAGGAATTGCTGTGGTGCTCGTGGGTGTGACAGCTCCTGGGCAGTCTGGGGGCCACAAAGGCAGAGCTGGAGGGGGTGTGGATGCACAATGACACTGGCTGTGTGACAATGTCACCCCCTCCTTGTTCCTCCTAAATATGGATCCTGGATGCCACAGGGGATGCTTGAGGGATCTGTGCTTCTCCTGGTGGCCAGCAACTCGCTCACTCTGGAGTTACAAAAAGTTGTCATCCCCCCACCTTGGTTGGATGCAGAGGGACAGACCCCGATACAAAGCTCCCCACCACCTTTTGAGCTCAAGGTGCACATCCCTGTGCTCTTCCTGCAGCCCTGGCTGGGGCACAGGGATCCCCACAGGTACAGGGGCACAGGGAGCTCCATAGGTACAGGGGTTCCTCAGGGCAGAGCCGGTGCTGGGGCTGCCTGGTCATTGCAGAGGGAAGGTGGTGACAGCAGCTGGCGGCTCTCTGGTTCTTCCCCCCAAGGCAGATCATGGCAAGGCCTGGAGCATAGTCTGAGTTTTCAGATGATTTTTTAAGAGAACAAATCCCAGAGTGTCCTTTGCTAACACAGGGTGGATCTTGGCAGGTTTGCTCTTCTGTTTCTGCGACTACAGTGATGCTGTGCTGGACCACCATCTCTACTCCCTGCTGGCCATGGCTATCTTTGCCGGAGCCTTCTGTGCCCTCCTAGAGGTGTTCCTCCGGGACCATATCATCCTGGAGACCTTCAGGACCAGCTTCTTCCTTTTACAGGGCTCTTGGCTTTGGCAGGTCAGTGTGTATCCAGCGTTCTTCTCAGAGCTTTGCACCCAGGAAGGCAAGTGGAGTGGGGCTCCTCTGTCCCTTTAGGCACATCTGTTGGGGTTGAACTTGTAGGCTGTTCAAATATCTTTGCAAATAAGAAGAGGAAATGAGGCTCAGTGCCAGAGCTGCCATTGTGAAGAAGTGCACGTGTAGTGTAGCAGCATGGACAGACCTGGAAATGAATGGAAAATGGAAATTGGAGCTCACAAGGGAAGGAAACCACATCATGAATTTTTATTAATTTTATTAGGTCCATTTTCTTCCTCTGTTTGTTCCAAGTAACTGGAAACATCTGGAAATCTCTCATGTAATCGCCCAGCTTTTGGTCTAGGGGGAAATGTACAGACTGGCAATGCCACCTTTGGGATGTCACCTTTCTCCAGGATGCTGGGCTGCACTGCAAGCCCTAAGGATTGTCTGCAGAGAATCCACCTCCTCCTGACACCCTTGTGTCAGTCTGAGGGGACAAGGGTGCTTGGGGAAGCCAAGGGCAGCGCCCCAGGTGTTACTTTGGGTTATAGTGCCTCTAGACCACAGTCAGCTGCAGCAGGTGGGGTGAAATCAGGAGGAAAACAGGAGGGATGTGCTAAAGCCTGACTTCTTTTTCATCTGTGACCAGATTGGGTTTGTGCTGTCCCCTCCGTGGGGAGGACCAGGCTGGGATCAGAGCGACCCTAGCAACCTCTTGTTCCTCACCATGTGCTTCTGCTGGCACTACGTGGGTGCTCTCGCCGTGGTGGCCACCAACGCTGCCGCGACCCGCTGGTATGAGGGGTCCTGGTACAGGGCATGGGCTGAGGTGGCCAAGAGCAATGCTTAGACCCAACACTGGGGTGGGAAATCCACACACCAGTGTGTCATGGGATAAGGAGTGTGGGTGTCCATGCGTATCCAAGCATGGCTTGGCTGGAAAGGGTGGGCTCCGTGCAACCACAGAGCAGCCTTTCCGAGGAGGGTGGGGTGAGCCAGTGGCTCTCACTACCCACACATCCCTGACCAGTGTCACTGTCTCTCCTGCAGCTGCAATGAGTCCTGCCAGCTGAAATTCGGGGACATCGACGTGGAGCTGGACTGTGGCTTGTGCCTCCGCAGAGGGAAGAAGAGCTCCAGTGGTGCCTTGCTGCCAGAGGGCAGCTCAGATGACAAATGAGGCTATGGTGGGCATGGAAATCTCTTCCCTGCTGTTTTAGAGCTCTTGAGATGAGGTTTTTAATTAGTCTTGATAAACTACAGCGGCACTTGACAGTGGAGCATCAGAAGTAGGAGGCAGGACCCTGAGTGGAGCGTGGCAGGGGATGTGAAGCCTTTCTTTGTGCATCCCTTTGGTAGCCACAAGTTTTTAATTCTCTGAGCTGCAGCCCAGGCTGCAGACTCCAGGACTGGTTTGCTGGTGGGGTCCAACTGGTGTGGCAAATCTGACTATTTTTTTTAACATTATTTTCCCTTCTGCTTCCTCAGAAGGGAGCCAAGCCAGCGTTCAAAGCTCCTGGTGGCTGTCGCTCACTCTGGTGGTAATGGAGAGGGTTTCGTACGCAGCTGAATGTACAGAGTATCTGTGATCACCAATAAAGTGCTTTAACACACCTCCTCCGCGGATTTCTTAAACACAATGCTGCAGGCTAAGGCAATGTTGGCTTCAAAATGGTTTGGGCGGTGGATGAAATATCTGAGGGGTGGGACTGTGTGTGATTTAACGTGGACAAATCTGCCCAGGGAAGGGTGGGTGGCCAGTGGATGGAAATGATGGAGGGTAGCTGCTCTCCTGCTTGTTTTTCATCAGAAGCTGAGTTAGGCATGTGAGCCAGGGGTGTGGTGGTCCTGGGAGATGGGATATTTGCTGGTCAGGGGGCTCAGCTCGGAGAAAGACCCTTGAAGCAAAATTATGGTTTCAGCTGGCTGGAGGTGGGTGTATGGATGGCCTTGGTAAGTCTCTGAGAGCCCTGCAGTGATCTCAGCTTTTCTCCAACACCTCTATTCCTCCTTTGGAGCTGGTCACTTCCAAACAAAACCTTCCCATTAATGGTGTCTGTCTTGCTGTTGGTGTCTCCTTTTGTTTGCAGCAGAACAGTGTGGGGAGATCCTTCCTGCCACTGAGAACAAAACCTAATTTAAAAGATAGCACTAGGAGGATTAGTGAAAGAACATCACTAATCATCATCCAAAAGTTCATCATCGACATCTAAAATGTTTGTGACATGTCCTTAGTTGAGGGCTAGGCTGGGTGAACAGGGGAGCACAAACAGCATTGATTTTATTATCTTCCAATACCTTTACTGCATTCCCCTAAGAAATGCAAGAGCCAGTTTAGTCTGAAAACGTGCCTGCTGGGCTGCACAGGCTGGGAGGAAAGAAAAATCCCCCCTGGCTCAAACCAGTTGCAATTCCCAGCCCGATGGGAGCTCCCTGGAAGAGTGAGTATTGCCTATTTAATTTTTTATTTGGCATTTTTGTATTTTATTTTTATATTTTCTCCTTTTGGAGCAGGGCTGGAAGAAGATCAATGCTTCGTATTGCTGGCAGCTGTCCAGAAGAAAACCTTGAGGAGCAGAAAAAGACAAGTAAGTGCAGTATTTTGGGCTCCCAACATTTGGCACCCATGCACAGAGGATGGTTAATTGGGGTTCTAAAGCAGGCTGCCCTCCTGAGCAATGGTTTCTCCAGGATCTGGTTGCCTTTAAACCGGGCTGATGTGGATCTCCAGTACTGGAGTGAGAGCTTGTATTGTGCTCCATGGAGGTGATGTGCTCCCATTGTTAATAATCCTCCTGAGACTAGAAGTGGGGTCATCGTGTCAAGTTGTTATAGACTGGCTGCCACTAATGGGAAGCTCAGTGCAGAGGTTACAACCTGGTGTACTGAGCTTGGATTGAAAAGAGGGGGGGAAACAATCTCTTTCCCCTTTGATCAACTGATGTTACTTTTTTCCCGAGTTTTTTTTCTGCCCTACTGTTATCTTTGCAGTGCTGAATCTCTTACTGAGGGTTTTGCTGCATAAAATGTTGGTTTTGCTGGTGATGTTTCTTCTTTCTTCCAATAAATGTGAGATCAAATAGTAATCATCCTGCTGTGTGTTTTGACAGGTTCAGTGGGATCACACTCCAAGACCAAGAGTGTTTCTTTGAACAGGGCACACAAAATTACCTGTTACCATGTTAGGTGATAGAGCTGCCCCATAATTGAGATATGACTAATGTTCGTTGTGTCAACAGAGTAGAAAGAAGACATGAGGTTGTTGAGGCTGTGGCTGTGTTTGTTGAACAGTTCCCAGCTAGACTGTGTGTGGGATTGATATTTCCTGAAACATCTTCTCTCCCAGTGAAGCTGGAAAGGAATAAAACTCGTTGAGTAGAGAGTCAGCCCATGGCAGGGGGTTGGAATGAGATGATCTTTAAAATCCCTTTCAACCCAAACCATTCTGGGATTCCATGACTAGGCAAGGTGCAAGCGATTAGTAAAGTCCCCATTATCCACCCAAAACTGTTGCTGGTCCTGTGCTGTGGACACAGGGGGCCCTGAAATAGGTGGGAGCTGGACACCTTGTTCCATTGCACTCCCTGCCTCTCCAAGGTGGGTTAGGATCTGTGCCTGGGTGAGTTTAATTACTGGGGACCTCATTATTTATCATACACAGACCTGAGAGATGCTGTTCCTTTTATCTTCTGACAGAACATTCGATTCCTTGTGTAGCTCCTGTGGCCTGTCTGAGCTGTTGATCCCCAGGGAGATGCAGAGATGTGGATGATTTTCTTTTTCCGTGGACTGTGGGCTGTGATTCCCTGAAAATACCTTGGCCAGAAAGCGATGCTGTGTCTCTTTGTTGTTCCACACATTGTTAAGCTTTAAATGATGCTGCACAAGCCAGGATCTAAGGTAATTCTTACCTACATTTTACCTTTTTTCTTGTCTATTGGCACACAGAAACACTAAGACTGGTGGTTTTGATGACAAATATTCTCTGCTGCTCAACAAAACATGGAGAATTGATTGAGGTATCCAGAGCACACATGCTGAAGTGTTTGGAAGGAATAGGGGCCCTTGTGCTTCCAGATTGAATTCACAAGTTGTCTCACAGTAAGGGCTGGGAGAATGTCATGGAAAGGGGAATGTAAAAGTTTTCCCATTTCCACAAATCCTCTGCTGCTGGTAAATGTCAGGAACAGGCTTTTACCCTGAAGGAACTGGCCATGGAAGCCTTTGGAGGATGGCTGGGTGTGATTTGGGTACCCTCTTGCCTCAGCTGGAGGGAAGAGAAATTCTTGAGACCATATGGAAAATTGCTGCTGAACAAGCTGAGGTGCTTTACAGACCCTCAGTACTCAGATACGTATGCAAAACCTTTGTTATTGCTGAGACACTTGCTGGAGATTCATGGTTTGAAGAGGAGTTGAAATTAGCACTTTAAGCACCACTAAAATCAACTCTTTTAGCTTAATTATTAAACTTAGCTTCCAAACTTAATGCAATTTCTCTTCAGAGGACAATTGGATTTTCTAGGTCACTCATATCTTCCAGAACTTACAATTTTTCATTCCTTTTATTTTTTTTTTTTTTAATCTTAATGCATTTCTTGCCTATTAACTCAAGTGATGTAAGAAACAACAGTCAGCAGTACGTGGTTTTTTTCCTCTATGAGGATGCACAACCTGGATCTCATTCAAGGTTGTGGTGAGGCTGAATCTCGAATAATGCGTTCAGGTTTGGGTCCCTCACTACAAAGAAGACATTGTGGTGCTGGAGGTTGTCCAGAGAAGGGGACAGAACTGGAGATGTTCTACCAAGGAGGGGGAAGTTTTCCAGCTCTGGCTGGAGTAGTTTTCTTGGGAGGCTGAAGGCTCTTGGATGTGCCTGGGTGGTCATCATGAAGTGTTTTGTGGAGAGGAGGCTGCTCCTGCTTGCAGGGTGCTCTGGGTTCCAGCAAGAGTTTAACAGTGTAACAGGGGTGATAAATTCGTTGTTAATTGTTAATTTATTTCCATGTACTTTGTGAGACTTCAGACCAGCAAACAGTTTGCTAAATGCATGTGTATAATGAGATGCTCAAATATGACGAATCTTAAGAGTTAGAGTAGCAGTATTGAAAAATATACAATTTTCCCCTGGAGGTATCATCTGTGGAGTCTCGTAGTGCTCACATCACTCACCTCTTTCCTGACATGTCTATGAATTCCTGGTAGGTGTTTCTTTTCCCAGCACTGCTTTGAAAATAGAT
Organism: Struthidea cinerea; assembly: GCA_013397865.1. Taxonomy (NCBI): domain Eukaryota; kingdom Metazoa; phylum Chordata; class Aves; order Passeriformes; family Corcoracidae; genus Struthidea; species Struthidea cinerea. The sequence goes on along the minus strand of VZTI01001178.1, from coordinate 160,550 downwards.
ACCAGTGACTGTATCTTGTGGGGGGAAATAAAATTTAAAAATCCAGGTGTGCCAATGTGTTTCACCGAACAAATTTCCCTGTTTATTAACCTTAATAATATTTATTTTCCCTGCCGGCCATGAGGTGGTTCATGCACTGTGTGAGTGCTAAGGCTGACATTAGGATGCCTCATCGTGCCCAGTTTCTGCTGGTTCTGTGAGGCGTTTTGAGTTCACAAAGAGCATCCTTCTCAGCACAGTGGAGTCTGATGAGATGGTGATTACACATCCTACTGATTTCCAGAAAGCAACTTGGAAACATCTTTGGTGCAACTGCTAAAATCTGGTGAACCTTTTGTCCTCAGGACACCTCAGCAAACCTGAGGTCATCTTTGGAGTCTCCAACTGCAATAGCAGCCAGGCTTCTCTCTGCCCTCTTGCCTCAGTTGAAAGTTGGGTATAAAGATAAAGGAAGGTTTTTCTAATGCTTCATATCATTATCCAATACTTTCCTCTGGCTTGACTCTGTGTGCTGGGGAGAAATACCCAATTACGGTGATATTGTGGTGGGGGCCTGAGTTACCTGGATTAAAAGATGAATTACCTGGATTTGAACAATGAGCTGCCAGCACTACTTGGAAACCCAACTTAAGACATCAATAGTGCAGCAAAACCTGGAAAAGCTGCTCTCCAGAGCTGGTGCTGGGATGCTGAAAGAACAGCAGTTGCCTCTTGATCATCTTCCTCTACTGGTGACTTTAATTGCCCCTCATTTCTCATGGATATACTGTTGGAAAGTAAAGTGTGTAGTTCCTGCATTCATGTGTAAGTGTAGGAGAGAGGTATTAACCTATCAAATAACATAATTTTTGATTTGCAGCATATTTGTGATACATCTGTTCTGCTGACCTGATGTGCGGCCGTACAATGTGCTACCAGTGCTCCACCAGCTGCTCCATCGCCTGGTGAGTGCTGTCACTGCCATGAAGGGGTGGGAAAAATGTCATTTTGTGCTGGGTTCTCTTTTCCCCCTGTGGGCTGCTGGCATCTGATGGACATGGTGCAGCTCTTGTTTCTTCCTTGTTTCTTCCTCACGGGGAGACTCTATCTGCAACACAATGGACAAAACCCACCTAATTCTGCAATTTATCAGGAAAAAATTCTACCTGGCCAAGCTGTGACACAGCTCAGGTGGGGGCTGGGTCTTAACTACACCTTGGGGCCCAGCAGTGTCACAGAAACAGACGGTTTTATTCTTAAGTAAATGTGAAATTGATTTAGTTTATCTTGATATTCAAACTATTTGTCTTAGATTGTGTAACGTTCCACGCAGGGCCATAAGCTTGAGTTTCTGGGGTTTTAAAGAGAGTTTTAGTTGGCTTTAAAAGAGGGGTTTAGGGGTTTAAAAGAGAGAGAGTATTTTAGGTTTAAGAAGTTTTTGTGTTGTGCTGTAGCTCTTCTTTAACTTTATGTTGTATCGAAACATTTTTGTTACAGAAGCCTTTGGAAGGTGGGAGCAGAAAAGAGGAGTTAGCCCAAAATCCTTGTCTTTCCTAGGGATCCAATGAAGTGTGGAAATCACTTGGGTGCTGGTTTTAATTACTGACTGAAGGAAAACTAAGTTACCATGTAGATGTCTGTGTACAGTTTAAGTTTCCTGGTGCTCTGTAGCAAATTCCAGGTAAAATTTAGATTTAAATGGCAAAATAAGGACTGGCGATGCACTTCCCATTTTAACTCCTGGAGGCACAGCTGTAGCAGTTTAATTAACCAACTGATTAATTATCACTTAAGCACATGGATTACTTGATTGAGCTTCTGTTGAAACCAGTTTTATATTTTAGACTAGCTTTAACAGCAGAGCTGGAGCCTCTCAGACAGCACTGGATGTGTAAACATGACTGTAAAGCTGGTTTGTGGTCAAAGAAATTCCTGTTCTTGTTTGGGCAGAGAACGTTTACTCTACATTTTGTGTTTAATTGGAAGGGGAGAAGTTTCACAATTGAAGATGATTTAGACCAAGTGCACGGGATCTTTGTACAAGCAAAACACAACAGCCTTAAAATACTTTATTTTTACTTCTATTTTTTTAAATTAACTTTTGCTTTACTTTTAATTTTTGCTTTAAGTTTTGCTTTAAGCTTTACTTACTTTTATTTTCACTTATTGTTATTTGCTTTAGTTTTCACTTATTTTTATTTTCACTTCTACTTTTCATTTTTTAAATCTATTTTTATTTTAAGATAAAAATAGAAAGTCCAAACTTTTTATTTTTCCAGTGCTGGGAAAAGAACTTTACTTATAACCATCAGCTGCCCCCAGATTTGTCCCACCCCAGCCAAACTCCAAACCACTGCCATTTACTACTGTAAAAATGAAAATTGCAGCCCCCCCCCCTNNNNCTCCCCTAGAGTTTATACATTTTAAAAAAAAGCCCCCCAACAAAAGACGTAACACACCAACTACTTGGAACTGTGGTCCTCTGGTTTATTAGGCATCCAAAAACACAGAATATCAAAAATTCTTTCAAGTGAGCCAAATTCTAAGTCCTTCATCAGAAAAAAAATCACCGATTTCTAAGCTGAAGCTCCATTTGTCAGCAAGATATTCCAAATATCCCAGTAAAGTGTTGTGGTGGATGGACACATCCCAAGTTATATATAGTTAATATAGATATAAATAAATATGTATTTACATATATGTATAGTCTGTAAAAGTAAAAGAACACTTGAACATCTTCAACTACCCTTGGAAAAATATGAACTGACAGCACAGGAATAAATGCACCATCTAAACTCAGAGTGTGATTCACAGCAAAAATTGATTCAAGATTCAATTCCATTACTCATTTTGGGCCATTGGAAATTCAAGTATTCTCTGATTTTTTAAAAATAAACTTGAGCAAATAGGCCTGAAATTAAATTACAAGGACTTTTCTCATCTGTGGCTTGTAGTTCTTGATGCATCATCCTGAAAAACAACGGATGCTTCAAGTTCAACCCAAAAAGCTGGTTTTGGTGTTCACTCTTCAAACCAAGGAGAAAGCAATTAGGAAAAGGCAAAACAAACAACATTCCCAGAATTATGAGCAGAGAAAGACATTAAGCACATAATCTGTACAAAAAGGATTAATTAAGCAACTGGAATAGCTGAAGACTGGATCTGTGACCAAGCCTTGGGATAGTTCCAGTCTACTTCTTGATTCTTAGTACCTGGAGTGAGCTCTAGTAACTTACTTGTGTCACCAGCAAGGGCTAAACCCAAAATTCAGCCCTCAAAAAACTTCAGACTATGGGGAATCCATCCCAGCAGAGAACGGCTGGATCATTACTTTACCTGCAGTTTATTTCTTTACCAGCATCCAAATACTCACACGACCATAAGGAGCGTTTCCTTCCTCATGCCTGCTGAAAACTCATGTCTGTTAACTACATCTTCACAGGACAACACAAAATCTAAAGCAGATGATCCCGTTACATCCAAAAAAGTGACACCAGAAGATGGCACAGCAAGGGCTGAGCCCCAGAAAAAGGGCTACACACAAATAAATTTGCCCAGAGGAGGAGAAAAGGATATTTTTCTGTGGCCTGCTGTCAAGGTGGAGTAGGGATCCACCTTTAGACATTCCTGACCTCAGGTAATAATTCACATAGTTTTTCCTGCTCCAAAACCCATGGATACAAGCAGAAGTGCTGCTGCTGAAAAAGGCAGCGTTACATTCGATCACCCAGGGACCTGATCTGACCCAGGCTGGGAGGTCAGCATGATGCCTTCCAGAAGTCCCTTCCAGCCTTCATTTCTCCATGAGCATGCACCAGCTGCAGGATTATGCCCTGCTGAACCACCACACTGGAGAAAAGAATTATTCCTCACCTTGCAGTTGGAGAGGCAGTGCTAGCCCCAAGAGAACCAGCCTCGCTCTGTTCTCCACTGCAGGAAGCAGAGGCCCTGGTCAGCACACAGGAGAACAGCTCCTGGGCTCCCCTTCGCACACACACCCTGCAAACCCAGGCAGCAACACTAAAAGCCCAATCTGAAAGGCCTCTTTTCAACCCGGCTGCTCTAAGAACTGGCCCTCTTTTCCAGATGTTCACAAACACACCCTGGAAGCACCAAGCCCAGCTCCAGAATGGCAGGTCTGTGCCAAGTCCCCATCCCAGTAGCCACCCAGGGAGCAGGTGAGATAGCCAATCCCTCTGCTCAGAAGCCTTTACACCACTTTCTCCCTGCAGGTGTTTTCTCTGAAGTGCCTGTGCTTTCAGCTGAAAAAAATAAATCCACCCTGGAACCATCCAAGAGACCAGAGTTTCCCTCTTTTTTGAGCTTGCCATAGGTAGAGCCCTTCCTCTCAGAGATCTTGTAGGAGGGTACACCAAACAGCTGCTACGATGTAATCCATAAGGGATATTAAATCCAAATCAAGCATCTGCATCTCCCTCACCCCTCACTGACACTGTCCGGAGCACCAGAACTAGAAGCACCCCCAGCCTCTTCAACATCAGAGCAGTATGTTTTACAGGGAGAGATTTTTCACAGCCACACACACATGGGATGAGCAGAAAGTTCAAAGCCAAGAGTAAACACATCCAAAGTCTCAGGTGTTTCACTTCCTGCTGCACAGTCAGACAGGGAAATGCCCCTGGTGTGCAGGCAGGGACTCAGAGGAGGGAATAGATGTGCTCCCTGCCAGGGAATGTTCCCAGGGATCAGGTGAGGAGGAGGAAGAAAATCCCTGCTCTCACATGAAAGCAGGTGAGATGCTCCTGAGAAGTTCCTGCCTCCAGAGGGGCCTCCAGCCCAGGCCCAGAGGATGGATTTGGACCAGCCCATGTTGCTGTGGAGACTGCAAGGATGTTGAGGATGCCAGGAGGATCATTCACAGGTAAACTGACTCCCCTTGCTCCTTCTGCTCTCACATCCAGGGATCATCTGGGGAAGTCTAAGGCATGGAAACAGAACATTGGCTAAGGTCCCTACTTTCCCACAGCACAGCCAGGCTGTGGGACCCAGAGCTCCATGAAGCTCTAACATGGGAGGATGAGGAAGCCTTCAGAAAACTAGGATATCCCCAAGATGTTCCAGTCAGACCCAGAAATTCAGGAAGATTATTAAGTTCCACAGACTCTGTCCCATCATCTCCTCCCCTGAAGGGTCTTTACCCCCTCCCAATGACACACATCATGGCAAGATTCTGGGGAGATGGGACCAATTCCCTCAGGTCCAGCCTCTCCCACCACTTTCAGCCCCACACTCCAAGCACCACAGTCTGTTCGGAGATGGGCCCAGGGAACTTCCCTGCTGCCATCCAGAGACTGATGGTATTTAACAACCAGCTCATTCAGCCCACAACCTGTTCTCAAATTGCTCTCAGGAGCACAGTGCTGCTGGAAATAAAATTCTACATTAACCCATCCTGGCAGCACACACAGAGAGCCTCCGGGCCATGGGTTAAGTGCTCCTGCTACAAAGCAGAGTCTCCACACAGATCACTGGTAAATACAGCAAAATGCTCACATTTTTAACCCACTTACTCCTGCAGAACCACATATACATGAATTACACACTTCTTTCTGTCAGGTGCTGTGCTCAGCAGAATCTTCTCCCTACCTCTGCAGCAAAGCTACCAGTGCCTGCTGGGATAAAAAGGTGAATTTATGGAGAGGCGCCCGGAAGATTAAGGATGCTCTGACTCCTGCACTGGAGAAACAGCTTTTGAGCCTGCTGCCTTACAGCTCCCTGAAGCTTCCATCCCATACTGCTGCTAAGGATCACAGCCAGGTGATCTGGACGTGGTCCCACTGAGACCTGAAAGCAGGAATGGCTCCACTCACCCTCGCTTTCCCTACCTTACTCTACTATGCCCTATAAAAAACTGTCTTTTTCTGGCTCATCACTGTTGCCCCTTGCTGCACACATCTGGCAGCCTTTGTCACCACAACAAAGCCACTGATGCCACTGACCAAGTTGCACCTGCTCTGGAGACCACCCAAATTCGTGTGGTGACACCAACTTTAAGCACCGCACTCAGGCCAGACCAAAGGACACCTGCAGGTCTCAAACATCTACCTGAAACACCCCATGTCAAAGGATTAGGAGGGTTTATGTGCTCCATCAGGTAAATGTCACCTTTTGATGGGGTAACAGAGGTAAAGGCTCTGGGCACTGCATCACCACCTCCTTGAGCTCCTCACGAGCACCTTCAATCTCTTCTGTTGGCTGGGGCTGAATAATCAAAACCACACTTAAACACAAGTGTTGCTCTGCACATCAGAGACAAGTAAGGCTGGTGAAATCAATCTGCCCACGTTCCATCCATTTCCTCCTGTGCACAGAAGGGGCTTGACATCCCTCACTGTGCCCTTGCAAAAGGGCTACAAACAGCTTCAGGAGAAGAGAGACAAACTGAAGCAGCACTTTCTCTGCTCAGCATTCCCAAAGGTGCTGCTCAAACATCCTGTTTCCTCACCAGAGAGCTACGCTGCTCCTCTTAACGTTTTCTTTAAAATCAGTTTTTCTTTTGGAATGCAGCTCTCTACAACACCCTGCAAGTCTTCCCCCAACCAACTCCTCCACTGTGCTCTGAATCATTTAATTTTAAGTGTCATATTGCCATGAAACTGCTGATATTTCCCCAAACGACCCCACGGCCTTCTGGGATCGGCCCCTTTGCTTGCACAGCTGATACCAGGAACACCTGGGACCTGCCTTAGCATCCCTCTTCAAGCAGCTAAGTTTCAACATGACTTTTCAGAAGCTGTGGTCAAAATCCATCCTAAAGAATTGATCCTGAGTGCTTCAGAGTCTGTTGCCAAAGCATGGAATTAATAGACTTTGATTCCAGCCTGATGTATTTATTTTGCAGGACTAATAGAATTTATCAAAGGAAAAATCTAGTACCCAAATTCAATTCTGGAATTCAATCTGCAGCCTCTGTAATTTGTTTCTCTTGCAGGTCACCCTACCAGAGGGTTCAGTCCAAGAATTGCTTTGAGCTGCAGCTATGCTTTGGCATCAGTTAAAATAAATTTAGTTTAAAATCAAAACTCTTTCCCAAGTAGTTGTGACAAGCCAACAGACTGCATTTTCTAGGACAGCATCTGCTCTTTCCTCGGTGTCTGAATAATTTCACCAGAATATGGAAGTTCCAGTGGAACCAAGGAGACCATGTTTAAAGAGAAACAGGACATGCAAGTGCTTCCTGTTCAAAATTGCTAAACCTTCTTGTTTCCTCCTCTCCCTCTCTTCCTCCAGACCTGTTGGGAACTGCACAAATCAATATGGAGGAAAATCAATTTTGTCTGTTGACCTCTAAACGACATTCAAGTGGCAATGACTCGTTGGTCATTTCACTGATGTGAGAGAGGAGGAATCTGTGCTTGAGGTCACACCTCAAAGAAAAGAGAGAGGAATGACACACAGGAGCAGAAACAGCTTTGAGCTTTACAAGCTGTTAGTTTTAGGTGTTCTGGAAGAGAGACTTAAACCAAACAGTTATTTCCCCTCATAAAACAGCAGCAGCAGCAATACAGTGAACGCTAGCCATAATTAGCTGATTCCTGCCCTGGGCTCTATGACTTTAATTATTTCAGATCTGGCCATCCACAAGAAGCATTCACAGAAACTGTGTCACTGTGAGGTCTTTTTCCACGCCCTCATATCTAGGAATTTTAGTAGATTTCCTGCTGTCCTTCTGCCCAGCCCCAGTCCTAAGGCCTGTGGGTGTCACAGGCTCTGAGCACACAGCCAGCACAGGCTGCAAACCAGGCCCGCCCCTGTGGCTCCCAAGGAAGTGCAGGAGGACAGCCAGGGACAGGAACAGCTTGTCTCCACAGAGAGCCTTGGCTCTGTTCACTCCCACAGGCTGTGCCAGCAGCCACCTGCATCCTGGGAAGGGGGAGAACCATGCGCAGGATCTTCCACAAGCAGCCAGAGAGCAGCAGCCCCAGCTCTCCCTGACCTGCGTTCCAGCAGCTGCTTTAACACTACTCAGGATCCAGGCCCTTGGTATAGCATCCTGCCTCCTCTTCTCCACAAAGGTCATCAGGATCTGGCAATACCACAAAAGACGCCAGGCATGGTTATACATCACTACCTGTACAGTCCTTCTCCCTGCCAGGGAAAGGTCTTGTGGGTTTGGCAGGACATGGTGGGAGGAGGGGGAAGTAAAGCGAGCCCATGAATAAAGAGAAGAAATGATCTGGAAGTTAAAGTGTTTATTGATGTGTTTAAACTTTGTTACATTCCCCACAGACCACACTAAGGAGTTTGCAGGTAAATCTGTGCATAGTGGGAAGAAACACAGAAAGGGGAAGAAAAAATAAAGTCACAGGAAAAATAGAAAAAATACACCACAGGTTACCAGAACCTCCAGATTTAAAAAAGCCGTGAGCATTAACACCAACTATACAAGCATTACAAAGACATGATGGTGAGTGGAAAAATGCCCCTTTTGGTCTTCTTGGGGCCTATGCATCCCATTTCCTTTAAAGCAGGCAGCATCCCTTTCCCAACGTGTCACTCTCTTCCCTCCCCAGCTAAGAGAGCTCTGTGTTTGTCAGCTCCCAAGGTCCCAGTTATTGCAGCGGTTTGTCATTTCTGGCCCAACATCACCCAGGGAGATACAGAGGCTCAAAAACCTGCTGCTCTTAACTACTTACCATGTTGGTGAGGCAGGAGAGCTGGGGAAATTAGAAAGTAGTAGCAAGAGGGAGCTGTTAATGCCAGGTGAGTACTGAAGGAAACTGGCTGAGAACAGAGGATTTCAATTCAATACCAGAACTTCCAACTCTAGAGCAGAACTGAATCTGGAAGGGGAATGTGCTGACCCCAGTACGCACAAACCATGTTCTAACATTCCACTAGAATAACTATAAACAGAGATGCTAGAAGCCTTTTAACTCCTTGCCTCCAGGGAGTCGTGATTCCTAGAGCCCGAGCTGCTAAGCAGCAGGGTGCACACCACTGGCATATGAGGATGGGGTTTTTTCTTTTTTTTTTTCTCTTTCTCTTTTTTTTTCCTCGTTATAAGGAATTTTGTTAGTTACCATTCCAAATTGCTTCCTTGCTTATGCTGTAATAGCTCCTATCCCTAAATTAATCTCTTTGCAACTCCCAGCGAAATTCACTTAAAAAAAAAAAAAGATGAAAAAGAATACTGTTTTATATATAAAAGCCAAAATGACTGAAGAGCCACAACTGTCTCCTTTTTTCAAGGTGGGCTGGTACAAATGACCCTCAATATACAGGTAGGCTATCAGAAAAAAAAACAAAAAATCAACATTTTCCATTTTTATATATATAGAGCTTGTATCAGACAACAGTACAACAGAACTGGTATTTTTCAGATTATTAAAAAAAAAAGAAAACTACATCTCAGTCAAATATCTGCAATAGATCCATTTTTCCCATTTAAGGAGATTTATATATCATACTGTTATATTATCATTTCTTCACCCATTTAAAAGAATGGAAATTGCAACTCTACAGTAGTAATTATAGTCTTAATGATCCAGGAGTTCTGAATGTAAGATGAAGTCCTCTTGAAGCAACTGTTGGTCAGTAGTTGATCCAAAACACTGGACCACTTTGGCCCTTCGCCCCGCACCTTTTCCCATCAGGGCTATTCTATCTTCATCTCTTTTATATCTGCATCTGCTCCAGGTATTTGTAAGTGGGATTCTCATAGCCATGGTTTTGCATCTTGCTCAGATGCCGCTCCTCGGGGGTGAGCATCGGGTCAACCTTTGGAAAAAACACACGATACTGGTCAAGGAGAAACTTCCAGGATTGATTCCACAGAACAAGAGGCAACAGACAAACACTGAGTGAATACCATGGTGAGCAGTAAACAGGGAAAAAAGGTAAACTGCAAAAGGTAATTTGTTCAGTGAAGTTGCTTGTTCAGGAGCTGATGCCTCCTGCCCACCCAATCCCCTGTGGGGACGTTCTCACAAATCTGTCATTGCTCAGCCAACACTGCAAATCAGGGACCCGCTTCTCTCATTAAAGAGGTTGTTATGATCTCCTGCATGGGTGGGGCAAAGGGAAAAGCAGCTTTCTCTGGGCTCCATTAAGTTGTCATTAGAAATGTGCAAAGAAGAAGGAACTGCTCTTTAGCGTTTGGCCAATCACGACATCTTAATCGTCAATTAGCCAGGAGGACAAATTGCTATGGATTGACTGACTGACTGCCCTGCTAAAGATATTGCCTGAAAAGCTCATTTACTGCTAAATCCTACCCTGAGCCAGCCAGGGAAGCCTAACTGAATCCTAGTGATAAGCAAATGCAGCTATGGAGTGGCAGGTGCCAGCGCTGCACACCAGGGACTGGCACGTGCACACCGAGGAACGAGCCGTGATGGTGTCAGCAGGGATAGGGTTAATTCCTACCCAGCCAGGAGCAGAACTGTCCATGGCCCGGAAGCTCCTGCCATCCTCTACCCGCCCCCCCTACACCATGTGATTCAACACTGACTATTTTCATCCTTGGTTATGGAGCTGCTTCTCACCTCCACAATTCCATGGCTGATGGTCCCATACTGCCTCTTCCTCAGCATCACCAAGCTGATGACTATAACAGTAGCTATGGCAACAGCAATCACCAACAGCCCAATAAGGGCACTGCTGCTGAAGCTGAAGTCATCACGGAGGGAGTTGTCATTATCCTGGAGGGAAGAAAACAGAGCAGGCTGAGGAAGAGCAATGAGGGAGATGCACTGCTGAACACAAACCTAAACCATGGCCGCTAGTAAGGTCTTTGACCATCTGTGGTATTGAGCTATGACTGATTATACACTAGACAGTGTATATATTTCACCCCTAAGTATTCCACCCCTAAATATTTCACCTCTAAATATTCCATTGAAAGGATAACGAACACAAAATTCTTTCCCCACTTAGTACCTCTGGACAGGCACCAGCCCACATCACTTCCCTCTCCCACAAAACACTTTTGCAGTAGGAGTCAAGTTAGTATCTAACATTTGTTCACTGTTTACATCTTTATGCAGAAGGACTGTACTGTGTTTCACTCTGCATGAGCCCCCAGAGCAGCATCCAGGCATCAAACCCTGAATTCAGTAAAAATGGGAATCAAAATCCAGCTTTAGGAATTTGCCAGTCCCTGGATTCAGCAGCCACAAACGTACCGGCTCATCCACCAGCCCTCCGACACGCTCCGCGTTGAAAATCATCTCCTTCACATCAAGGGTTTCATCAATTACCTAAAAATGGCCACAAAAGCATTTTATAGAAGGATCCACACAAAACAGGGAGAAGGAAGACAGACAAGAGACCTTTAATGAACACTAGCAAAGGCTCAGGACCACTTACCATCTCTCCCCTGCTCTCAGCAGCATGGAATGTTCTCCAGCGCTTATACAGCCACCAGAAATAGTATTACAACTAATAACCTCCAGACTACCTCAAACTAAAGCCCCAAAGAAAAAAACAATTAAAAAAATAGGTCCTAACTTTAGACCCAGCATTTCTGTCATGTAAGATCTAACCTGTGGCTTTAAAACAGTATTGAAAGGAAACTCAAAACCTCACTTTTTAATTTTTTTAAACCCATGGAACTGAGGCCAAGTGGCTGTCACTAGAACCTAGAGAATTCTTAACACTGTGGATAGAGACAATTCCTGCTGGGTTGCTCACTTTCAGAGGAAGGTGAGGCCTTTCGTGCCATGAAAACTAAGTGGGAACACAGATGGAACACACCAGCATTCGGTGCATTCAGACAGTGAGCTACCTAGTGAAAGTAAAGGGACATCAAAGGGTCTCTGCTTGGGAAAAACATTCCTAAACCAGAGAATTCTCAGACTCAGACTGCCAAAGATCTGAAGCTCTCTCCTTCCCTCCCCCTCCCACCCTTCTGATGCTAATCAGTATTAAGAGCCCACAACAGTCACCAAACCGACTCCCCCACACCATATGGATAATGAACACACTGACATTCTGTGAGCAGGAACAAGACATGGAAACAAGCCACTGCTATTAATTAGTGTCCACGGCAGGTTTAGCTTCACAAAATAAAGGTGGAGAGCTCACCACATTTTCATCCACCTTGTTCTTGCTGTTAATCACTTTTTCTTCAGTGCCAATCAGCCCGTCCAGCTCAGTCATGCCAGAACCTGCACCAGAAGAGCAAGGAGAGTCCATCAGTCCTTAAGAACATTTTGGAAGGGTCACCTACTCTGTGTAGAGCTGCCATGGCTTGTGTGTTTAACTGCACAGACCGTTGAGTATTAACCTGTCCTCATGCTGCTGTGTCAGAAGGCAGCTCACAAGCTACAGTGACAAATGATTAGGAGGGCTGTTAATGAGGGAAAATGAGGTGGCAATGAAAGGACCAGACAGGACTCATCACCAAAATCAGGCTGAGGTGTCAATCCAGACAAACCGCACTGTTAAGTGCTTCTGTTAGATGGCCCCAGACAAAGCGTAACACGGAGTGCAGTGACATCTGCAGGTGTCACCCCCGGTCACCAACACCCCTCCCTGACCCTGCATGAAGTGGACACACATCCATCTGCCAAGAGCCAGCACGCAGGGAACGCTGTCAGCATCACCCATTCTGGTGGGATCAGGCGCATCAGCAAGTGCCTCGGGAATGAGAATTCCAAGGTCACCCGGCGTGGCTCTGTAATGAGCTGCTGTCCCATACGTGGCACAAGCCCAGAAACAATAAATCCCAGGGCAAGGGAGAAGCAGAGAACTACACCAGCCTTTGTACCAGAACATTGCTACCCCATTTCCAGGCTGGAGCCAGCACTGGCTCAGGAGAAGAATATCAATTAACAGAAGGCTCTGCATAAACTGTTTTGATCCAAAGTGTCTATAAATAGATCAGATCAGTAAGAGAGTCTGATGCAAACTGCCCTGACCTGACGGCATGTTAGGAGAACACCAGTGTTCCACTGGTGGCAGGGACAATGTAATGACCTGTAATGCACTAGTACAAAAGCAGGACAGTGAAGCCTCAAACCTGCAGTGGGATCTTTCCAATGACGCGGGGGATGTTCTACTATAGCACTTCAGGCTTTGCTGGTGACTGCAAACCCCGCCCCCTTGCACAAACTGCTGAGCTTGCAAGGTGCCCAAGACATTATGTCAACTGCTGCTGGAATTGGCAGCATGGTGTTTGACGAGATGCAAGGAAAGGCTACCTGGCTTCAAGGCAAGTTTTTACAGTGACAAGCTTTTAGTGCCTGAAAATGCTACAGAAATAACATTTCACTACGAAGCATCTCAGGGCTTTAGCGCATCATATTTTTCTTTGGAGGCAGTAGTCAGATTCCAAGCACAGCCAGGACTGCCAGTCTGACTTCTCACAACTGTCGAAGCAGGTCATGTTTTTATGGAAGTCAATGATCAGGATTTTCAGGAGAGACCAGCCACAAATAGTTTGTACAGCACTACTGGGTCAGCTTTTGGCCTATGGTTGCTTTATTCCAGTCTCAGGAGCCAACCCAGCAGTCTCCAGGGCTGAGAGTTCAGCTGATGCACTGAGCTCTGCTATTTGTCTCAGGGTGCTGTACCAAGTAACAGACCCAGTTCTAAGTAGCTCAAAGGCACAGTTTAAATTATATACCTCCCAGGGGAAAAAAAAACAACCAAAAGCACACACGTGCACAAAACCTGCCCCCCCCCCCCAATCCAAAACTCCCTCGAAGCCCTCGAGCAATTCAACGTAAAGGGAAGGGAGAGAAGGAACACGTGTAGGACAATCATTGTTCCCAGGTTATCAGAGACTCTTACATTTACCCAGACAGGAAGAATTAGCACAAATTTATCATCTTCAAGTCAACAAAGCAGTTGTTCAAAAACTTAATAAATAAAAATCAAACTAAAGTCTGTCCCAATTCTTGCCAGAGCAGTCAGCACACTGAATTGGCTACACACTGTTCCACAAGAGGGATGAAGGTGACTTACATTTGTAGAGAAACACAGATAATGAGAATAGTTTCAAGCTATTTAGCCTTCACCATGTTACAAAACTACGTGTGCTCACATGAAATGGTTATTAGCAAAACCTTCTGCTCTCCTTTGAGATCTACACAATATATTTGCAACCAAAGGCAGATTAAAGCACTGGGTTTACTCCACACACAGCTCACATAGCACTACTCTGCAAGAGCCTCCCATTTCTACTCATCTTTCCCTGATTCCATATCAAGAACAGAGACATTATTTCATGCCAATATTTGTATGCTGCTCTTAAAGCCCCTTTTTAGCCAGGCACTGCAGAATTAATCCTGAGCTAAGGGAGAAAAGAAAAACCACACGCACTTTGCTGGTATGGAGAGATGCTACATGTGGGAAGGTGATGCCAAGGAAAGCACAAACACGGAGGAGGAATCTCCTGATTTATCTGTCCCATACTAACTGCACTCCATCAGGACATTTAGATGGGAAACAGCCTGTGTCCTGAAGAATACTCATTCCTAGTTCAATGGCGTCATGGGGCATCAAGGACAGGTTCCACAAGAGGCAGAAGAGCCTCTGGACTATTCCCCACGAGCACTGCAGGGTTTAATCTGAGAAGTGTCACACGTGGAGAGATGCAAAGCACCACTGCAGACACTGGCCAAGGCCACCCTTCCCAAGGGCTAAAAGCCACTCCAGGTACTCCGAGACCCTAGTGAGCCCATCAGGGAGGAACACACACACAATTAGATGCTCAGACTAGCTGGCTTCTTTGACACTAGGCCTAAACAAGCAAAAGTGAACATTACTGATCTAAGCGAAAGCACAAAAATGAAAATCAAGGTGAGTATGGAACTAAAATGAAGCTATCAAACACACTGAGGAAGTAGGAGAGTGATTGAAAGCACTGTGAGGGAGCAGCTTAGAACCAACCTTTTTTCATTGGATGGTACAAATCCGGCTGAGGATCTAGCAGGAGGGAAAACAAAAACAAAAATAGCAGAGAAAGGAGATTAAGAGAGAAAGGAAAAAAGCCTTGTGCATGATTTCTGACTCAGACCCTGGGAAAAGCTTTTAGTCTACAGCTTTAGGCTCAGGACTCTGTTCAAGCATTTTTAAAATAAATACACACGCACACACCAGCTGTCAACACCCAATGATACAAAAAAATAGATATATGTATTAAAAAAAAAAAGGAATTCCTGCAGCCCTTCAGCAGGTCGCAGCACAAAGATTTAACATTACACGAGAACCTTTTTGTTAAAGACTGAAAATTAATTCCAGAGTCAAGACACACTGTAAAAACTTAACACTCGCTGCAAAATGAAAAAAGAGGACAATTTTGTAAAGAGAAGAATTGGAAAAATCAAGAGAGCAGCTCAGCAGACGTTACCCGCAGCACTGCTTCTCCAGTGAGTGAGGGGTCCTGTCAGGGCAACTGCTTTACTCTACATCACTCAAAAGGATGGAGCTTTCTCGGTTCCAGCTGAGCCTACTGTCTAAGGAAAACCACCAGTGAACCCAATGTTCAGTTCCACATACCTTCACTTTCAGGCAAGGCTGGGAAGGTTTTCACCTGGAACGGGCGGAAAGGTTTGCCATCCAGGGGAATTTCTTCACTCTCCTCAGAGCTCACTCTGACATCCACCTGGGACTCAGAAATGGAGGATGTGAACTGATCCATGTCTGCACGCTGCTCCTGAAGCAGCTCATCTGAAAGGAATAAGAGGAATTATTACACTAACTGCATGAAACCTGGCAGGGACTGAGAGGGGCAGATGTTTTGAACCAGGCTGAGGCAGGGCTGCAGAGGAACACTGCTCAGGACTGCCAGGTTATTTTATCTTGCGTATCTCATCTGGAATTCTCAGTAAAGGCATTGGTTAGAAATACATACAAATAAGGGCCAAGAGGTTTGATGTGGCAAGAGGTTTTGGCAAGATGGGATTAAACTATAGAGGGAGAAAGCATCTGGGGTTTTTTTACAGATCTTTTTAATCTCCCTTAGAGAGACAGCTTTGCTATTCTGAACATTGCTGATTTTTTTTAAATGGACAGTTAAAATTCTTGGGAACAAGCTATTCTGACTGGTTGTTTTGTAACATCCATAGAGTACCTTCCCTGAGCCCAAGTGCTTGTTGTTGAGAGCACCCCCTCAAAGGAGATAGCAAGCTTTTGGGAGCTCAGTGGATATAAAAACTTGGAGTCTTAACACAGCAGCATAGGGGTTGGCACACACACTCACCAATTTCATCCTGGATTTCTTCAGCCACATATGGCACCTTGTAGAGCAGAGACAAGCTTTGATTCATCCGCTCCTCAATCACATGAAGATGTGTCATCACCTGCAGATGTACAAGAGTGTGTTGGAATAAGCAAAGACTGTCAGTCACTTCACAGTACCAGTTCTTTCCTTGCTCAATAAAGTATCTATTACTGGTGGATCTGCCATGGCAATAGAGCAATTGAGGACACAGATCCATCCAGTCCAGTTCTCTGACTGATGCTCTCACGCTTCACTGGAACTGGCTGTCTGTACACAGTGTATCAGGAGTTTGGAAAATGTTGGGAGTGAGAGAGGATTCAGCTGACTTTCACTGTAACCAGCTCTCCACTGAAACACTAAAATGCCACCAAAGCTGGTATTTCCCATACACAGTCATAATTCATCTCCTGCAGCAGCTACAAGTGAGTGCTTTATTAAATGGATTATCATTCCTGACTGCTAGAAAAGATACAGGCAAAAGGAGCAGACAGGGTATTTTATCAGCTCTGGTTTCAGAACAAAGGTGCCTTTCAAACCAACCGTGGCATTACATTTGTCCTACACCCACTCACTGGCAGCAGTGCTCTCCCTTCCTTTGAGAAATACATTCAAGCTCTGGGCAAGCTCAAATCACTCCTTCCAAGCACATTAAGTCCAGCGGTGAAGTCAGGCCTGACCTGAAGAGGGTGCTGCATAATCAGGGATCATGGAGAGCAAGGAAAATATTTATATGGATGACCAAACACTGCAAAAAACTGAAGAGTCAGATGGACCTGTTTCACAGTCTGATGTGTGCCTGACCTTTAAGAGCAAGGATGAAAACTATTTAATTTTGCATGTGGCAGCTTGTCAATCAAGGGAATTGACTGAGGAGCTTAAAGTGCATCTGAAAAGTAAAGGGAATGGGAATTGAACAGTACCACCCACATCCCTCGCATGTTGATTTGTTGGTACCGCAGCCTTCAGAATGAATGAAGGACTGTTTCAGGTTTAGCTTAAGAACACAGGTCACACACTCCCTCCTGGGCTGTGGCAGCAGCAGAACAAAGCACTGGGCCAGGCTGTGCTTGATGCGTCTCTGAAAACGTGACCATGAATTCCACACATAGAGCCAAGCACCATCATAACCACCACAGTTGCCACCACTCCTCCTGGAGACACGCAACTTAACAAGAATCCCACAGGCACTGGGAGACCAGGAGACACGAGGTGAAGGTTCACTGTTAGCACCCAGAAACAAGGTGGAACCCATGGAATCTGCCACCTCCCAGTGCGATGTTTGCTTCTGGAAAATCACTGTGACACCACTCTGCCCCTCACCAGAGGTGACAGCAACAGGGTCCAGTCCCTGTCCTACCCTTAACCCAGGACATTTCCACCTCCTGGTTATACAGTTTTTTATGCGTTTTTTTTCTCAGTGCGTATTTCTTCCTCTTGGCAGCACTTGGCTCCACTGCACTGTCTCCCTACAGCTCTCCATTCTTTATTCTTCTTGCTTATCTTTTGTGCATTGCAGAATTCAAAGACACTCCAAAGCAGCATACCAGAGCCACAAACTGGGACTAGGAAAACATTCCTAAAGCTGCAACTGGACAGTGAGTTCTCTCTGAACTGAGAAAGGGCACACCCTTCCAAACAGATCTTTCAGTGTTAACATGTCACTGTCATGTCCGAGATGGATAAAGAAAACAACATAGAGTCCAGGCTTATGAACAAGTGGAAGCGCTTTAATAATTTTCTAACTACTTTTATAGGATAGATCGCAAAAGTGTGTTGAGTGGCAACAGATAATTGGTTCCTTGGCCATCCACCCCTTGAGAGGATTGGCCAAGTTCTAAGTTACCTATTCCAAAATATTTTCAAAGTTAAAGCCATAACAATCTTGCAAAATGGCTTGCAGGTGCAAGAAGTTTATAAAACTGTGACCTTGCTTAAAATAGTTTACATAGGAAAGGCAGTCTTCTCACAGAATATTGAGAAAAGGCTGAAGAATTTCTCTGCTTCTAACTTTTTAGCACCTACATTAACATGTCATTCTTGATTTGAATTTTCCATCAGTTGGTCCTTTCAGCACATCTTTCCCCATTTTAAAAAGTATCAGGGCATAATTCCAAAAATCTGCGGAGTATCTGCAAGTCCTCTTACAAGTACAATGGCCAGGTTTGAAGTAGCATATCCACACGCACTACCCAGCAGAAAGAAAAGGATTTTCTGGCTGTTCAGAAGTAAAATACAGTGCAATGGTACAACATAAACTCATCAAAAACAGACTTTCTGATAAAGCAAATGACAATGATCAAGTGCTTGGAAAGGGTTATGAATTATACTTTGGAAACCAGGCAGTAACTCTGCAGAGGCACAAGAGAATTCCCACAAACTCCAAACACAGGCACTATGAAGAACAAGCCTACAGAAAGAAACATGTAGACACTTGGAAGAAGCGAAGTGAAGTCTGTTCAAGATAACCAAGTCCCCAGCAAATAATTTCAGGGGTGCTTGATAAAAGGAAACACAGAACTGATACTGACCTAGTTCTAAACCTCTCAACTTGTTAGTGTGACTAACAACATATAAATCAGAGTTTCAATTTTTAATACTGAGTCAGGCACCAAGGGAAACCATGCAGGGAGTGTATCTAGTGACAGGAAGCAAGCACAGGAGAGAGGGAGAGCTCCACAAGGATGAAGCTGCTGTAGTACCCAGCAACATACAGCTTCCAGAGCCTCCGACAGCCAGGGCTGGGCAACAATAGCTCCCTTGACAGAAACCCCCTCATACCTGGGATTTCATCTGCGCAGCCTTTTCTGGATCCACTGCCAGGACGTGCTGGTAGTGGCGGATGGTGTGCAGCCGGTCCTTGTTCTCGGCACGGACATAGCGCTTCAGGGCCTGCAGGATGCGGTGGGGCTGCAAGGCGGGAGCAGGAACAGGTCAAACCACTGGAGTCAACCCAAACCCACAGCAGAAAACAGCACTTCAGGTGTAAGCCTACTTTGGTGCTGGACAGATCTGTAACCTGCACTCACCCCCTAGATTTTTTTTTTTTTTAATTAAGCCTGTTTGACTCAGAACACTTAATTTTAAGTCTGTATGACTCAGAACACCACATCTTATGAACTGTGCCTTACGGACACCAAACAAAGCAGACTTTTTTTCCCCAGGCAGGAAGGAGAGAGAGTCAATTACAGACCCACTGCTAAGTCTGCAGCACCAACTTCCACAATGCAGAAGCTTTCCTAGGAACCAACTCCCAGTTTCTGCAAGTCACAGGCAATCTTCTCACCAAGACATTTCCACCTGCCGTCCTACCCAGTGCTATCCTACTGGACAAATGTGTTGGGAAGAAACTCACGCGTGGTGGGTCAGCCTGCAATGCAGCCAGGTAGTTCTCCAGGGCGATGCGACGGCGATCGTTCAGCATGGCTTCCACACGAGCCAGGTGAGTCTCCACCAGCTGCTGCTTCTCACTCGCTGCTTCTTTCTCCAGAGATTTCACCATGGCCTGGAAGTGCTAGAGGAAAGAAAGTAATCTGTGTGAAATGCACCATGTGACCAACAACTCCTGTAACCCTTCAGAACAAACAAAGACTGTCAAACTCCTTATGTGACCCATTTACAGTTAGGAGAGAAAGGCATGGAGAAATGCTGATGCAGATTTCATCTCTGCAAATTCAGTGGTGACAATTTGCCTTCTAAACTTCCCTCAGAAGCCATTTCAAAGGTCTGAAGAGGGAAAATGACCTTGCACATAAAGCCCATGTTAGGGTTGGGAGATCCAGGCTGTGCTGAACAACTGACACAATTATTAACACTTGCCCTCGATCCTGCAATATGAAAACAGGATTGATCCCTTCAGCCTGGAGCTATTAATTCGAATTTGCAAAAGTTTACAAAGGTATTGTATAGGGAATTTTCCACCAGCATGCCTTCAGATCAAATCTCTCTCTATTATTTTAGAAAGCTCATAACCAGGATAGTCCACTAAGTGTTATGTTTCAACAGAGATAATGACAAACTCTTGGATTTGCACATAGTTCCAAACAGTGACTTATATTAAAAAAATGCAGAGAGAAAACTGTGTTCCAGGACAAAATCCAAAGTGGGCTTAAAAGCTGGAGTCAGTCACTTGGTTGGATATTGATTTGAGAGAAATTCACAGAGTTGTCAACGCCAGAAGAGCCTTCCCCTAATGATCCCACACTGCGAATACCCCTGATTAACTTCACAGTCCAACTGAACTCTCCTCGTAAGACACAAGATTGGCATTTTGGCAGCACACCAGCTTTATCTGCTGTCTAAGCAGTTCTCACTAAGTCTGCCCGAGCAGGAAACGTGTATTGAGAGAGCCAGGGCTGACTCTGAACCAGGCTCTGAGGCCAGCCGTTAGTGCAAAACAGGCCAAAGGTCTGGAATTACAATTTGGCTCTGCTGTCGCTACGCTTGAGGGGCGAGATCACTTTCTACTAGTGTGCCTAGGAAAGGACCTGGCATAGTATCAGATCATCTCCAGTTTTAAGAACAAAGCAAGCAATTGAATCAAACCTCCTCTAAAAGGCAGCTGTTGACAGAGCAGGAAGGCTGTTCTTGCATCTCAGTTGTCTTTTGGCTCTGAATATTGCAATCTCTCTCAGTAACTTTCCTCTTTAAGTCCTTCCATTCTTACCTGGATCAGCGTCTGCCTTTCTGCCTTGGGGAGATTTACAGCCTGGTGCTCTGCCTCCTCCCATTCCTTTTTCACCTGGACAGAAAAAGGAAAGAACACATGAACAAGACACAAATTTAAATCTGATCTTTATGAGCTGATTTGCCTTCACAGGCAGATCCTAGCACAGCCTGGCTTTTTGAAGGCACAAAAGAGCTGTTGTGGGGTTTAAACCTAGCACTTAATCCCTCTGAGCAACAAGCCAAGCTTCACAGAATCCCAGAAGGGTTTGGGCTGGAAGGGACCTTAAAGCTCGTCTTGTTCATTCCCTGCCATGGGCAGGGACACCTTCTACCAGACCAGGGCTTCTACCAAGCCCTGTCCAACCTGGTCTTAGACACTTCCAGGCATGGGGAATCCACAACCTCTCTGGGTGACTTGTGCCAGGACTTCAGCACCCTCTGAGTAAAGAATTTCTTCCCAGCATCTAATCTAATTCCTCTCTCCCAACACTGGAGAAATAAAAAACTGACTGCCATGATGTGGTCATACTGAAAGAAACACAGAGAAGGCTGGAAACTGGAAAGCAAGTCACTTCACCACCAATTTTTCCAGTAAAACAGGGGCAGCAACCCGACACATAAACAACCACACAGCACAAAGCCTGAAGACTGACACTCACCCGGTCCATGCGGTTGTGGTGCCTGACCTCCAGCTGCTCCTTGGCCTTCTGGAAGCGGGCATGCTCATTGTCATCAGCAGGGGTTTCAAAGTAGACATCCACATCATCAGTTGGCACTGCATGAAGACGGAAGGGTAAGCAGAGCATCAGAAACCCATGATCCTGGATAGCAGAGGGCAGGGAGAGGAATCTCCATGCCTGCCTAATTAATAGCCTGGCAAGCTGAGCCTACTGAACCACCACCTTCCAGAGTCTGTTTTGGAATCCTTACGGTGCCAATTTTCTGGCCAACATCAGCTCCATCAGCCCAAATGGCAACGATGACCACAGCTCCCAGCACTGTTTGGCCTGCTCAGTGCTGAGGCGAGCAGCACTCAGCTCCAGAAATACAGTGCCTGGCATGGCAGGATAAAGAACTCCTTTTCCCTTCCCTTCCACATTGGCTTTGTATGGTTTAAGTGACATTCTGTGCATTAGCTGTTCGCTGACAAGCTGGCTCCAGACATCATTAATATGATTAGGGAGCCTGACAATAAATCTGCACAAAACCAGCATTTCACACTTCAAACCTACCTTTCCTACCAGATGCACCATGCAGGACTTGCAGGCAATGATATTAGACGAGACAGCAACAGAAGGAGGCTGAGTGTGACAAATACACTGGACGGTTTGTAACTTCAAGACATCCAAATTCAACAAGGGGGAAAACAAAATTTCAGAACTGATAAACTTCAAGCATCTGCAGAATCCACATCAGGGGCTCTGTATTCTATATACTGCAGTTCAGGAAGTGCTGAACACGTTCCTTTGCTACAGTTTTAGAAACTACACATCCCAGAGCCTTTCTGAAAGATCTGTAGCAAACATGATGCTCTCTGTTGTTGCCCTTTGCCTGAGGGAGGGCCCAAAGGGACAGTTAAGGTAACCTCTCATCCATATTAGTTATTTGGGTGGAAAAAACCTCCAACACATCATTAAAGACAGCATGCTTCAGAAAAAAATTACCTGGCACTTCAGCATGAATGCTGGTAAGAGTTTAGCATGCACTGCATCCACCAACCTTCCTTGTAACTAGGGGAAAATAATGACAACATACAACACAAGCACTCTCGTTGCGTGCAAGGGACAATGTCATATCAGTACCACATTCTTGGTCTGCTCCTGGCATTTCTGAACTAGGCTTGGACACAGAGAACTCTCTTCCCAGCCCCAAATCCTTCTGTAACAGGACAAACTTTTGTCCAAAAAGCTCCTGACATCCACATCTTTTCTTTCACCGCCTCAGTTAGATCAGCCCAATCTAAAGCACTTGCATGAAGCACATTTTGTAAACAGGATTATGGCTGTATAGTCAGGCTGCCAAGCCCCAGATAACACAAAAAGCCTTTCAAAAGGCTTTAATGGTAGCTGAAGTGGAAGTGCTGGAGTTCAACAATAAGATTAATAAGGAGGTTAAAATGGTTTTGGTAGTTTTATCATCTGACATAAAAGCCAGTTGAAATTGGTGCCAAAAACCTTAAGCACTCAAAAACACAGGAACTGAGTTGTGATTCGTATTTCATACCAAGCTGAAAATGGGAATCTGAATTCTATCCTACTTGTTTGATATTTTCCAAAATTAAAATAGCAAGAAAATGCCTACTACCAGGAGAACAGCAGTCTGCTTTTCAGGACCTACTGTCGAACATATGCATGGTAACATGACTGGGGAAAGCAAGGGCTTCCTTACGTATATTTTGATTTAAAAGTCAGTTAGGCAAGAGGTCAGAGACAGCCCCTGGTCCCTGCTATAGATCTGGAAGAGGACAGATGAGCCCTCAGCAAGAGCTGCAAGTCACCAGGGAGCACAGACAGCATATCGTGAGAGCCACTTTCCCCGGGAAAAATCACCCTACGGACCTAGGGAAGTGGAGACAGGAGGAGACTGCTGCAAAGGGACAGACACCAAAACCAAAGGGATAAGCTACAGACAGGTCCTCTATTGCCCAAGGCAAGGAGGAGGAGACACCACAAGCCAGACAGACAGTGGCCAGCTGCAAAAGGCCAGTGGGAGGCAGGACTTACTCATCTTTTTACACACAGCCATACAATACTCCTCTGACTCAAAATTGTTCCTGTTGCCTCCGCAGCCTCCATATATAAAGCGAATGCATTTTCTCTTGTTAGGATCGAAGTACCAACGAGGCATCACAGCCCGGCAGGGCCCTGTCATGGCCTCCTGGGAGCAGACAGCTGTGTGGAGATGGGTGAGAACATGAGCTGGTGAGGAGCACAGGCCTTGCCGAGCGATTCACACGATGCAGAGGTGGCTCTACTTCACCCCTTCCTCTGAGGCACCAGCCTCAGCATCACTGCTGCACTGACCCAAGGGCTTCTGTCGGTTTTGGGGGGTTTAACACTCCAAAGCATCCATCGCAAGCTGGTCAGGGAGATGCCTGCATGTGGTGCTTTGGAGATAGCCAAGCAGCTCACTCTGTCTCCACACGGAGCTCTCATCTGTGAGAGATTTCTCCAGAGCCACGGGCTGGGAAAGCAGGAATCTGTTCTGCTGATGCCACAGCGTTATGTCCTGGGTGCCCCAGTGGGAGAGTCTCCACTCCATAAAACCAATAGCATGGAAAGCCACTCCATTAGGGCTGCTTAAAGTATCCAAGGATGTCCTGTTCACTGCACTCTGCCTGGACAGACACTCCACATCTTACAGGGGAGGTGTAGGAGTAAGTGAAAAAGCAGGCTAAACAAAGGGAGCGACCTCCATGCCAGCCTCAGACACTGAGGTTTTAAGGTTTGAAACATCTATGCACCAAATATTGAAACTCCATGCAGGCATGGCACAGGGAATGCTTAAGGGTGAGCCAGCAATAGCAGCTGGGCTGGTTTTGAGGCAAGAGAGCAGATACAGTGTATCTATTAGCAACTGTTCGTGGTACTTAGGGAAAAAAGACTGTATACCCCCAAAACAGACACCCCAATCATATTCCTCCAAGCCTCTTACAACACCTGCAGATCTGTAACAGCCCTGTACACATATGAGCTAAGCCTCATTTCAGCAAGGAAAATTATCTGCAGCATGCTGGCATTTTACCAAAAAGATGCAAGAACTGCTGGCAATGATTCCGTGATCTGCAGCTAATTGAATCTCATTCCCTCTCTGCTCCTCCCTCTTCTGCAGACACTTCTACATTCAAAGTGTAGGACATCACATAATGCTGAGGCACCACACCATGAGCCCTCTGCAAGGGCACCTACCACTCAACAAAAGCTGCCACCAGCACAGTAGATTCTACTACTGTAGAAAGTATATCTTAACATATAATAAAGTTGTGCTCGCTGACTTTCTTTTGTGGAAGAGAAGTATTTATGCAAAGGCAGCACCAAGGATGTTCCTCATCCTTAAATGACCAGATGGCACCTCTGCAGAGTATGGCCCAACACTTTTAGCTTCCTCATTTTAAGCTGGTATAAACCACCAGATTTTAAATTTACAGTGTACCCCAAATGTCCCTTTAAGAATTTCCAAAATTTGCAGATATAGCTTTTCTGACTCATCACTGCACCTTCATGGAGGTGCTTGTTCAACATGCCAAACACTGGGCTTCCTGCCAGCAGAACTGCTGTTTATCTGGAAACATATGGCCCACGCTCTAGAGAGTTAATTTCAACACTTGAAACATAAGCATCATCAGCTTTCCTCTGTTTGCTAACTTATCTGGCAAATAAAACTTCCAAGTGGCATTTGTTGACTTGATCAAAACCCCATCACTAACTGAAAGCCAACAGGAATGATCTCAAGGGAGCAGGAGGCCTGTGGACTGGAATTGTGTCTTACATTTCATGTCGCTGCTCACTTCTTTTTCAGCCACAGACTTGTCGCTGCTGGGCTCTGTGGGGGTCTCTTCAATGTAGTCATCAACCTTGTAGCTGTCATAATAGTAATCACGGTCTTCCACCACATCCTCCTCCTCTTCCCCTTCATCATCCTCATCCTCATCTTCCTCCACAGCTGTTCCTGTGAAGTCTTCTACACCTGCCTCTGTAGGGAACTCACTGGAGGGACATGGATAAATTAGGGGGTAAAGTTAAGGCTAATCACTTGGATGTACCAGAATAATGATTCTCTTTCCATCTGTTCTAGAAACACCAGAAATGGGAAAAGTAAGTGTACCAACTATTGATTAGCCCATCACCCACAGCAAAGGGACATCCGTCATTACAGACACTCCTGCTGCTGCAAGCAGAGCTTCTCCACGGCCCTGGCTTCATGCAGCCTCTTTCCATTTTTCAATAAGTAAAAGTCTAACCTTGGGGCAGGTTCCTACTGTAGAATCCCAGAATGGTTTGGGTTGGAAGGGACCTTAAAGCCCATCTTGTTCCACCCCTTCCCCTGGGCAAAGATGCCTTCCACTAGACCAGGCTGCTCCAAGCTTCCTTCCTTCCTTGGACTTCCTTCCAAGCTTCCTCCTGGCCTTGGACTCTTTGAGGGATGAGGCAGCCACAGCTTCCTGGGCAACCTGTGCCAGGGCCTCACCACCTTCACAGGGAAGAATTTTTTTCCCAATAGCCATCTAACCCTGCCCTCTAGCAGGGTGAAGCCATTCCCCCTTGTCCTGTCCCTACAGGCCCTTGTCCAAAGACCCTCTCTAGCTCTCTTGGAGCCTGTTTAGGAATTGGAAGGGGCTCTAAGGTCTCCCTGAAGCCTTCTCTTCTCCACGATGAATGACCCCAACTCTCTGCAGGGATGAAGGGAGAGCGGGTGTTTAGGCCCTCCAGTAAAAGGGGCACTGCAAAGTCATTTGTCCTCTTCAGGCTCAGGACACTCCTTTAGGAAACTCAGAAGCACAGAAGCTCGCTTAATCCTCACCACAAGGGAGTTGCCTTGTGAAACCTTCCCAAGCAGCAGCTTCACGTACAAAGCTGTCAACATCTACACCAGTAAGAACGCTACCTCTTGTAAAGGTCATAGTCTTCATCCTCGTCTTCATCCTCTTCCTCTTTGGACAGAGCCTCATCCACAACCTTAGTCTGAGGACAGCACACATATTCTGTTCCGTGGAACTGGTCCACTCCGCACGGCAGCAGCATCCCATAGCTGTGCAGGATCATCCCTTCTGTCAGACAGGCCTGAAAGGGGAGCCCATTCATGTCAGCTCAGCATCATGCTCTTCCTTTGGATAAAGCTCAAGTTTGCCTATCAGAGATCCCAAGAATGGTTTAAATTTTATGGCAGAAACAATAGCAACATATGACCTAAATCTGAACATCAAAGGAAAGTGGATTTGAAACTTGCAGTGTAAAAAAATCCCCACAGAAGTCCCAGATTCAGAATCACCCAGTATTTCCTGGTGTTAACATTTCACACCCCGGCCACAACAACTGCTGGTTTGCCAGCCTGGCAAAATTCAGGAAAAAAAAAACCTAAACATTTTGTGCCAGCTCAAGGGAGAACACTTGAAAGAACCAGAAAGGGTGTTTGCTTTTCTGGGCTAGCCATTTCATTAAACTTCATCTATTAAACCTTACATTAGAGCAAGTAAATAATTGCTCAAATGGACTTTGTGTCAACATTATTTTACCATGCTGTAGATGAAAATCAATCAGATAATTCAAGAAAAAGCCAAACGTAAACTATGCTTAGACATTATGTCTATACACTTCTCTTAAGATAAGGAAATACTTGGCTTTGAAGTGCCCAGAACAAAATGAAGAAAAGCTTTATTATGCCCATCAGAACCCTTTTGTGCTTTGCTTTGTTACAGCACGGATTTTAAATGAGCCAAATATTGCCGGAAAAGTTCTCCAACTACATTTAAAGCAAATGATTTTTCAATTTTCTAGACATTAACAAGTTTACCCTCAATTAAAAGGCAATTCCTCTAGTACAGCTTTATTTAGACAGATTTTTGCTCACAGGATTTTAAAGTAGGAATTTTAAGTGGAGCATCCTTAACCTCTTCTGTTAACAACTGGTCCTTGTGTTGCTGTTTCTACAATTGTTGCTTCTACAAAATGGAAAACATGCATATTCTGTCATGATCGTTTTTATTACCCCTGCTTCAAATGGGAGCACAGAGCTTTCGCAACAGTTTAGCTAGTCAGATAAAAAAACGCCGCAAAACCATGGGCTAGATTTATCCTGAGAACATAATCCATCTCTTATTTAAAAACTCCACTAATCAGTCCCAACAAAACTCAGATTGCTCCCAGGCAAGCCCTGCCAGCCAAATCCGCAGCAGCAGCAGGTACATTAAAGCAAAATGTGCAAGAAAAATAGGAACTATTTTATGCCTGTATCTCCCTGGAAAGAGGAAAGAAAGAGGGATGAACCATTGGTTAAAGCAGTATCCCAGAGCCCTGATTTCAATCCCTAGCTCTATGATACGGATAAGCTATTTAGGACAGCTTTTCACGAAGAATAATTCAACTGCTACACAGGTTTTTAAGTCACTTGAGTTCTTTTAAATTTTTATTTCCTTGCTGTCTGCCTCAGTTCATTGACTGGAACATGGGAATAGCAACCCAGAGAGAAACACTGCTATGCTCCAACACTACAAGCATCCAAGTGGACAGATCCAGAATAAACAAATTGCTGTCCCATTGGCTCCATTACCTCCTTTGCCACGGTGTGCCAGTGCTGGTGGCTTTCACACACATCCATGCGCTCCTTGTGGAAGAACTGGCATGTCTCAGGAACCAGCAGGACGTCGCTTACAAACTCACCCACTGAAAAATACAATGGCCACACTCGTCCAGCTTCCAACAGCAAATAAAGCCTCCATCAGAACTCCCCCAAAGTGCACTCTGTGGATGTGCCTTGAGGGTTTGGTATATTGTTAAAGGAGACAAGTCACACCAGCTCTGAAAATTATCTCTGAGAATCTAAAGAAAAACAGAGCCTCAGAGATTCCAAGGTAAAACCAGGAGCACAGGGTGCTCCTGCTGACCCCTAAAGCTGAACTGAAGGCAGAGTTTACAGTGCAAGTTAATAAACAGTTGTTCTTCCATGAAAGGATTGACTGAAGAGATTTCACTGAAATTTTGAGAAGATTGTGTCTGCACTCAGAAGTTTCAAACCACTTAATCACCTATTTCCAAATGAGCTGCATCATACCGAAGCTCCTTCATGCTGTCTGCTGCTGTAACAGCCTGGAAATTTTTATATGCTGAGGGTGCTATCTATGTTTTCAGTATCTGAGCAAGTCTTGTTTGGTTTTGTTTTGTTTCCAAATGGTTTAATTCAACATCAACCGCAGCACATTCACTGCCCTAACCAAAACACAGAGGGCTGGAAAATAAAAACTATGCAGCCTAAATATCAGAGTACAACCAGAGTCAGCAAATACACTGCATTCCAATATCTAGATAACCACAAGCTCACCAGCACGAGGAAGCTTTGGCACAATCTTTGTGCCAAACCCAGACTTTTGTTTTTGAGGAAGATGGCAGAGAGAATATCACTCTGCTGTACAGACTGTACTTTAGTTGGACTTAAGAACTATTTACCATAAATTTCCACCATCATTCAGTTTGGTACCAACACATGTGAAATAAGGATCAGAACTCAATGAGCATCACTTCCTGTTCTTACCCCAGAAGTCCCAGCCAACACTGCCACTGGAATCCAAACGTGAGATTTTCTCCAAGCTGAGGTTTTTCCTTTCTTTCTTGCAGATTCAAATGCTGCACTCAGTGATTTTAAAATAAGGAGAGAGCTAGATACTCTGAGAAGACCAGGAAAAGACCTTCAGCACAAGTGTTTCAAAGCAGCATTCCCTGCCCACATGACCAGCAGCTTTAGGAATCATTTGTTAAAATTGGAGAAAAGCTTTTAAGTCAAGACTTTTTCTCACTGTCTCCACAAAGCAAAATTCTTTGTCCAACCAATCTTTCACACTATTTTTCAAAATATATTTTAAATATTGTTTGCATGACCAATTTTTTTGCAACTGCTTAGTGTTGATACTAAAAGCTTATGGACACTTCTACACAGTACAGAGAAGTTAAATAGTTTAGAGTTAGATTACCTGATAATTGAAGATAATGAAATCAAATTACCATCCCTTTGCAATTACTTACATTTTAAACTAACAGAGAGATTGTATTTTCCCCATTTTCTTATCTCAAAACTGGCCAGTTAGAATTTTGAGTTAATAATCTTTCATCCTACTCTATCAGAAAAGGTTTCAATGCTTCTGATAAGAAAAGTAAAACTGAGCAAACTTTAAAACCAAGAGACTGTGGTTCTGGGGGCTGAAGGCAGAAGGTTCATGGGTTCTTCTCTTCACCTTTGAAATACAAAGGAGCTTTCCTTTGTGGGGGAGGGGCAGAGAAGATTAAACAGGGTATGGTGACAGAATCCCACCTCAAGGTACTCTGTGCATTAATGTATCAAGGTGTCTTGGGGACGGTTTATCATCCCATATAATTTTGGGGGGGTTTGTTCTGTTTTCTTTTGTCTTGTTTCCAGGTGCTGCCCCCCCATCCTCCCTGGCTCCAGGAGTATTGTGATCAGTGGGAGCCAGGCTGGGGTTTCCAGGGACAGTTGGGGGCGGGGTGAGGGGCAGCGCCTTCTTTTTTCAGGCGGGCTGTTCGACTGGACACACACCACCGGTATCTCTGACCAGGGATCCTGCTGTTCCGGTGGGTTTTGCCTGCTTTTTTTATTTTTTTCTTGCTTCGGCACTGTGACTGAGCCTCCCGGCTTGGTTTCTTTTACTGCTCTACTGTCAGGAAGCCAAGAGCTGATGCGTGCCCCGCCAGGACCCCGGAGCGCCCTCAGTTTCCCACCGGGGGCTGCTGCCCAACACCCACCATACCTCTGCCGTTCCCAGGTTTGTGCTAAGCTGTACCTTTCACCCCTGCCTGCCGGGAGGGCCTGCCCTTCCCAGCTGCAGAGTTTCTGCTGCCTCTTGCTTGGTACGTCTGGGTGAGCCCACCCTGCTGTTCCAGCTTCCTTCTCCTGAGGTTCCTGCTACAGCTCCTTTTGCTATCCAGAGGGGGCACCTGGATCGGCTCCCCCTGGGGAGTTTGTAGAAGAAGCGCCTTCTCCATCCCTCCCGCTGGCCGAGCTACCATTACCATGTGGCGAGAGGCAGCGGGACCTGCGCCACAGCGCCCCCTGCAGCCGCGGGGGAATCATCGCACTTGCCCTGCCCAGACGGGAGCCGCCAGCGCCCCTGCCGGCTGTGACCGGAACTGCACCCACGGGGAAGGTGCTTAATTAGCGGGAAGAGACCGTTCATTGGGTTTGCTGTTCTTGTTTGTTGTTGTCACCATTGTTGTCATTTGCCTCGCTATACATACACACACTAGTAAAGAACTGCTATTCCTTTTCTCATATCTTTGCCTGAAAGCCCATTAATTTCAAAATTAATTCGGAGAGGAGGGGGTCGTATTTTCCATTCCAAGGGAGGCTCCTGCCTTCCTTAGCAGACACCTGTCTTTAGAACCAAGACACAAGGAAAACACAAACAACAATGGGAACAAAATCCCACAGTTTGACTATAATCCCAGAGAAACATCCATTTACAACAAGCAATTTGTGTAGTGCTAAAGACAAGGAGATTGTATAGATATATGGACTCCAGACTTGCAACTCAGATCTGAAAACCAAAGCTGCCTCACAGGCTGGGGCCTGCAAGTCATGAACAGTGTGAAATACACTAATGAAAAACCTGAATAAATAGTTTAATGCTTATCAAATATTAGGGCAGTGTCAGTAAAACAGCTTATTTTTCAGCTGGAGAATAGGCTTGGGGAAGGATTATTTGTAAAACAGATGACTCCTTATTAATCCAGGGATCTTGCTTTCATCCTTATTTCCATCAGAAGTTCTTATGATCAGCTGGGCTTGGTTGCTTCCCAAACCTGAATTTCCACATCTATAAAGACAAGCACCTTTCTCCCAGGATGTGTCCACAATAAATTTTATGTTTAATGAAGTGCTTTATGATTGTCTAGTGGAAGGTATAACATAAAGGACAAAGCACCCACATGGTTCTGCTGCTTTGCTGGTGTTCTCCTTGTCAAATCGCATGGTAACCTGAGATACGGACAGAAATTATGAAAACTGGTTCCTATTGAATGCTCCCGGCAATCAGACTCTTCCAAGACTTCCTACAAGTCTTTTCCAGGGGATAACTGAAAAGAAAGTCAGCCAGCTGAGACTAAGCTGGGGCAGCATGGGGCAGAGCAGTGTCAGCCACAACCCACAGGTCAGAAGTCACAAGTTAACCAGTTAAAACACACTGCCTGATTCCAGTGGGTGAGGAGATTCTGGAAAGCACCTTGAAATCCATTGCAGTTTATCTCATATTCTTTCACAGGTCAAAATGGGGACAGGGGATACAGCTGCAAGAAGCAAGGGCCTCTTTGAAACAGCAACGTTTAAATATAGTCATTGAAATAGAATAGAGATCTCTTGCCAAGACCAAGCAGGAAGCCTGAGCACACTGAGCATTTAAGTCTCCAAGGCAACAAAATATTAAAGCTTAACAAAAATAGGATCAAAATATTAAATCCCAATGTCTTTGTGATACTCAGATACAATAGCCTTCAGGCTTTTATGGCAGTTGCAGAGAGAATGGGGATCTGTTTTTCATGCCAGGCACCATTATTCCACCACAGCTGTTACCAAGCTGTTGATCTGCTCCAGAAAGGCAGAGTTCCATCTTGCGGAAAGAAAAACGTTTCAGGGAAATTAAATGTGGAAATGACAACCTGATACAAGAGAAGTCTTACAAACTGAGTTGTTCTCTCTGTAAGAACCCAGGAGGCAATTCCTTGCTTCTCCCACAGGAATGCACAGCACACCCAGCACATACTCACCCAGGCACTTGTAGGGCACGACAATGTGAGTGTGGTCCTTGCATTGCTTCTTCCCACGCTTGCACCAGCTGTCGATGCTGACGGGCTGGTTGGCTTCCACCACATTGGTGATCTGAAGGTCTGGGTACATCTGGGGAACAGCACAGACAGAGAGGTTTCTCTCCAGAAAGGACAGAGAATGTGCAGAGCAGCCCCTACCTTAGTAGTGTAGTAGAGTAGTGAGGCTGATTCTCTGCACAGGAACAAGTTGGAGTTTGCACATGGACACACACTCTCCTCTAGATCAAACTCGGGACAGCTGGAGACATAAAAAAAGCTCCAGCTGTCTGTCACACAGAGCTTCAGAAATGGATATGCCACTGCTTTGAGGCAGGAGAAAGCCAGGTCAGGGCAAGAGTCCTCACTGGCACTAAGCTGAGGGGTCTGGATTTGCACAGCAGTGGAGAAGGAGCATCTGGGTATTCAGGTTTGGAGGACACGTAGCTGTTTAATTCTTTCTGGAGCAGCACAATACCCCCTGGAACAGCAATCACCAACAAGTAGGGTTTACTAACGTCTTCAGACTCCTTCATCACTTGTCAGGTTATGCACCCACCTCCTCAGGTTTCCTCATGCCTGTTCCATGTATATTAATTTTATACTTATGCCCTGCTCAAGTTCTCAAGTCCAGACACTGACTTATATTTAGGCCTCCACTACGTGAAAAAAATGCAGCCCCAGTTACATCAGCATTGTAAAACAGTTTAAAAAGTCTTCCAGTCCAGACATGGTACATTCTGCTGCTTTCCCATTAAAAAAAAAATTACATTCCTTGTGGTATTTTACGTGCCTGTCACCTCAGAGGAGCAATTAAAGACACTGGACAAGGCCAATATGTTACAGTGTATCTGAAACACACTAGAAGACGATTACATCTTTTGCAATAAAGCATAAAGAGCTTAAAAATACTGTCAAAATTTGATTAAAATATTTTTCTAATATTCTGGCTGATCTGAACACGTCACTGAGAACAGCACAGCCACATTCTAACTAGAATAGGTGTCAGGTTCCATTTTACACAACAGGGAGCAGATGCTGGTTAACCAGCTCAGGGGCAGAATATTTGGGTAAAGCCCTGCAAACATACATGAAGATACCTCTGACTTACAGACCAAGGACCTTCTGTGGCAGTATGAGCTGATCTGAGGTAGCTTCTAAATCTCACTGCAGTGTCCTCCCTGCTCTTCCTGGGCAGTAACTCAGCAGGACAGTGCAGGGAATTGGACTAGGGCAAAAGCAAGCTCATCTCTGGCAGGGTTAATTTGCTACTGAGCAGCTAAATTGGAATCCAATTCCTTCACAGCAGTGAAGAGTCAGGATTACACAGAAAATCTCACCTCCTGGCAATATTGCAGAATCTCCTCCTTTCTTCCAAAGCAGCTCTTGGTCCCAGAAGTATCAGGTTCCCATTTCCCAGTCTGGATGTTCACATGCATATTTAGCTTCCCACAGAACATGGCAATTTGAGGCTCTGCCACCGCAAACCCTGTCCCAGCATTGGCTGCAAGGGCCTGAGAAGACAAACCAAAACGAAACACCTTGATGCATTATCTGATCAAAGGCTCAACAATTCAAAGAACCAGAAACCCCCTGGCATCTTCTCAGACAGCTCCTACTTGATCCAGAATATCAGTGGAGTCTTGCAAACTATTTTGTAACAAGATTCCTTGAGACGCTGAGCCAACCCCGAGCTTTCACCAGCAAGGCATTTGTTTTCCCAAACTCCGTTTTTATAACTGAAACAACAGCTTACCAAAACCAAGAGTAATTCCCACTAAAAGGCTGCACCTACATGGGGTAAAACAGATGTCTGAAAAACTTACTAAATAACTAATACTAGTAACTTTCGGCAGAAGGACCTCTGTGAGGTTACACACAAGCAGGTATTACTACTACTAATAAAATAACTGCGTCCCATTGCAAGAATCCTGCTCAGAATTTAAAGCCATGTGTTTATCCCAATATCATCGAATAGTTGGGATAGAAATACCCAAGACTTTTGCTCAAACATACAAATACAGATGATTTCTGCTGAATCAGAAAAAAAAGCTGTGGCAACCAGCTCCTCAAAGCCTGTTGTGTCCCATTCAGTGCACTATGGGGAGCTGTTTCAGATGTGTATTCTGTGTACTTCCCAGACTGCACCAGCAGACAAAAACCTGACAGCCCAGACCCACATTTGGGCCAAACTGCAGACTGATCAATGAAAACAAGGTCAGGGCCCCTTTCTGAAATCTTGCTGGCTGACCGAAAGAGGAAAAAGAGGAGCACATTAAATTGCAGACTTTTTTTTTTTTTCCTGAGAAGACCAAGAGAATGGCGGGAGCTGAACTTGCTCTCCTTAAATAACTACTAGCTGTTGTAAAAGAGAAAGAGGCACAAGGCAAAAAAGCAGAAGAATTCCTACATCAAAAGCTCTTTAAAGTGTTTAGGGGAATGAAATCCATTTCAACTACTCCAGATAGAAACAGCAATGCAGAGTCTGCTGGCCCTAAGTTGCTTTTCCACTGGCAGGCAACACAACCCCAGTCCTGCATTCATATTTAACTTTTTGTGCACTGAAAAATGCATAAATTACTGTGGGCACTGTTCATTCCCTACTGCCTGCAGACCCCCATCAACTCATACCAATATCTGTATGCCTAAAGCAAATAAAGGAATAAAGAGTAGAATTCAACTGGACAACTTCTTTGTGCAGCTCCTAGTTACTGGATATTAGGAAAAAGAATAACTCCATTATAATTAGCTCATTTCTCCCCCTCCCCTTATCTCACTGCCTGGAGATAAGACATTTCAACACTCAGAAAGTCAAGGATTGTTTAGTGCTGAACACAAGATTAGTGCTTGGGGGAGAAAACCAACCTGAGGCATAAAAGCATAAATTCAAGTATTAACTGCAGAAAAATGACCCTTTGAGTTTTAAGTACTGTTCACCCATGTATCACTTAAGAGAAATAGTCTTATACAAGTGGTTTCTACTTACTCTGACCCTTCCAACCAACAGATGTTCATGACAGCATGTTTTAACACAGACCACAAAGCAATGAAATACCAAACTACATGTAACAGATAGCAGCATCGATGTCCCAGTATCAAAATGCTGCCAAGTTCACATATATTTTCAAGTTTACTGCGGGCACGTTTGTTCTGCTCTGTCCTAAGGAAAAAAAGAGTCACGTAGTTCAGGTACAGGAGGAACTCTGAGGAACAGACTGAGGCTGGGAATATGGTGCAGTAACTCGGTTCTTTCAGAAATCAAGCCTTTAATAAACATCTTACAAGTGCACACAGTAGAACCTGTGACAGATCTTGCACCACCCTCCTCCCTGCTGTCTTTTCAGAGAAAGAGGCAAACGTAGAATGA
Organism: Struthidea cinerea; assembly: GCA_013397865.1. NCBI lineage: Eukaryota > Metazoa > Chordata > Aves > Passeriformes > Corcoracidae > Struthidea > Struthidea cinerea. The sequence continues at coordinate 124,828 of VZTI01001178.1, read as the reverse complement.
TCCTTCATAACTCTAAACACACACAAACTTTTTAAGAGGCTCTTTTTATCTCTCTCCAAACAAACATCACTTTGGTACCAACAACCACTTTCCAGAGAGCACAGGACCTGACGTGCTAAAGGAAACAATCCCCAAAACAGTTTTGTTTGATGACAACACTGCAACCACATCCAAGTTCCACCCCCAGAAAAAAACTAAAAGAAACCCAAGATCAAGAACCCAGGAAGCATTTTAAAACCCTCTTAAGAATACAGGACACAAAGAGAATAAACGTATGTGCTATGATGGCACTGCTGATGCCTGAAATCTGTCTCCTTCAAAGCAAATTTAACAAGTCTGCAGCACAATAAGGGAACTTGTGAGCAGGAGAGGTGCAGGCTCCATCGAGAGGCAGAAACATCCGTAAGTAATCCATTCATCACAGCTCTTGCATGAGCAAAACTCTTGTTCAAACACATACCAACCTCCTGAAATCATGACCACCCCCTATTTACATACTGATGTGAGCCAGTGTTTGTTTTTGCTGCCTCTCTGATTCGATCCCTGCAAAGGTATCATTCCTCCTCCTTGGATTGCTCACATAGTTTGCGTATCAGTTGAGTGCTGTTGCCGTAGCTACCAGAACATGCTAGGCCCCAATTCACAGCTGAACAAACGAGACTAATTACTTGCTTGATTTCATCACTTTTAATCAACCAGCAGAAATCTTCTCTTGAATTGTGCTGTTGGGTGAGTTAATGAACTTTGAGATACACAAGTTGATTCTTTAACCCCAGGACCTGCAAGGCAAGATTTTTGAGCAATGGGCTTCAATTTTCCTTCACTGGCAATCCACTCCAGCCCTCAATCATATCAGTTATTTAATTTAGTGCTTTAATCTCATTTTAGCTGTAACAAAAGAATACAGCACCTCCAAACTTCATGGAGGCCACACCTTTAACACTGATACCTAAACAGGGAAAAAGGTCACCTACAAGAGCCTTTTGGGACCAAGAAACTTTCAGATGCTTCCCACAATTGCCTTCGGTGTTATCAAAACTAGAAGCAAATCCCTCAGGCTACGCTCAAGCATCACTCTGCAAAAGGAAGGCTGTGGAACATGCAAACCAGCACAAAGCTTGGGATAAAGCCATGTCCTTAGTTAAGCTCTTTAGTACTTCAGAGAATTCACCCATTCCACATTGCAAAGGGATGAACAAACTGACAGCACATTTTTCTCTGGGAATTTCCCAGCCATAAATGGAAGCAGCTCCTTCTTTTAGTGCTGGGGAGCAACTATTCAATCCCTTAAATAAGCAGCCTGACAGATCAGGAGGGGCAACACACACACGATGGAAGAGAGTTCATCCAGTTGTATACATCCTTGTTGAACATTATTCTAGTAGCTATTAACCTATTAATACATACCCATAACATGAGAGCAAGACAAATGTTATTTGGGAAAAGACTGTTCCATAAACCATTACTTCCCTCAGTGGCACTTGCATTTACAAGATGTTTCAGGAGAAACTGGGCTCTGCCTTTTGGTGTAATTCTGTAATCCAGTTTGCTTTCCAAGACCAAAGAAGTTTTTGATTCCATAAACACATAAATCTCTGGACAGCTAATGTCAGTTAAATTCCTCACCCTGCCATGCAGTGCCTGATTTATGGTCCTGAAACACTGGAATTCAAGCCTCTAAATTTTCCTTTTCTCTGATGAAAGTGTCTGCCCAAGTATCCTGGCTTTTATTTACTACTGGCCTCTTCAGCTTGTGACACAGGATTTGATGCGTGAGCATTACCCACCTGGAGGCCTGGGCTCCAGGTGCTAAAAAGGGTCATATCTGTTCCTCCTGCAAGTATCCCTGATCCCGAAGAAGGGGCACGAGGCTAGAGACTTTAGTAAAATAAAGAATATTTTACATCTACCCTTGAAACACAAGTAGTACATTGCAGTTCTGGTTTATAAAGACCTAAACATGAAAACCACATTCATATCCTTTGCCTTCTATAGCCAGGATCTGTTAAACCTCATCACAACATAACTTATTTCACATGCTGTCCATTCAGTTCCCTATGGAATGCTATTCTGGAAAACCATCTGGCATGCTGCTGGGGACTTGAGGATTGAAGGGTGATTGGAGTTTATCTCTTGTGAAGAGAAGCTGATAATTGTAATTCACAGAAATTAATTCCTAAGAGCTTTCCTTAACAGCACAAAGGTATCTGCAAAATGTCGTATTTAACTCAAATCTGCATGTTCGGTGGGGTCAAACATGACCGTACCCTTGTCCATCTGATCAGATTAGCCAGAATGAGCCTTTAGTCCAGCAAAAGCAGAGTGGATGGGAGCTTGAGAAGCTTGGAGAGCCTAAGAGGACTACCCACACTGCCCATGTTTTCCATCAGGCTTCCCCTGCAGCAACACAAGTAGCTCTCCACATAAAACCATGGAAGATTAAGCTGTTTTAAGACTGAAACTCCAGCCTCTAGAATTTGTAAGGTGTTGAAGAAAGCTCCAATGGAGAACTGCATTGACTTGGTGGCCACAGAAGAGATTACTGGCTGCTGAGGGCATACTCTGCCTTAAGTGACAAGGCAGGGCCTTTTGCAGGATTCTCTACAGCTCAGATCAGATTTCCTGTTCCTGAGTTACATGTATTCCACAACCAGTTGCTGCTACGCTGACAAAAAAAGCCGTGCAGCACTTGAAAAGATTACTTGCGCTGTTTGTTTTTAATTAAGCAAAGCCCCTCGGAAGCAATAGTGGTTATTAAATCAGAGTGGACGTGAACCACAACCTGAGGGACTTCAGAACAGGCTGTTCAGCACTGTCCTTATCCAGATAAATCACACTGCCCACCTTAATTAAAAGAAAGGAAGAGCTTTTTTCTGGATTTGTTTTTTTAAATTACATTTCCTACTCTATCTGGAGCAACTCTGCAAATCTCCCTATGTCAGTGCAATACCCACAAATATGGAGGATATAAATTGAACGCTTTCAAGACCACTGAGGAATTCTAACAGTTCCTTTGACACAAAAACGAGCCCTGTTACCTTACCAGCCTTCCGGTGAATACAACCCTCCGTGGCTGCTGCTTTTGAATGTGTGAGGATTCTAATGTTTTGCCCTTTCTGCGCTGAAACATTGGTATGAATGTTTGTGCAGGAACTCAACTGCTTCAACTGCGCACCCCATATTATTGTTGCCTCCAGCTGACGTCCATGGGCCTTTTTCCTTCCACGTGGAGAGGCCAGCCCTTGGCAAAATGAAAATTAAGAAGAGTTGCAGTCACAAACTGAAGCTGTTGGAAGGAGAACAGCTGGGCTGGCATTGTAAAGCCCAGCCTTCCTGGGTCACAACGTGCCACACGGCCCTTAAACTAACATTCATTGCCACGAATCTCACCTGGGAATTAATAATAAGTCAGTATTCAGGAGACCAACACTTCAACTAAAAAGTGAGGGAAGTTGGCAGCGGTACTTTACACACAAGAAGTTCTGGACAGAATACTTAAAACTCGCCTGGTTTTGGATTTATAACTTGTAAACATGAGCAGAGCTCTCAATTCATGCTTCAAATGGTGTTTCATGCTTTGTTTTCCTTAGCTCCTCTTCCTGGTTTTATTCAGCAGATAGGTGGCTTGAACCCAGGAAGGCTAATGAATGCCTGACACAGCAGGCAGTAAATCTACAGACTAGCAGCTCATCCTAGCTTTATTGCTTTATTTTTTTTTAAATTGCTGATAATTACAATAATGCACATGGGCAGGGGTCCAAGACAGGAAGAATTATTGTCTGCAGGCAGATCTGGTGTGAGCTGATAATACCAGCCTGTGTTTGCTTTTGAATTTAAATAGCAGAAATCTCACTAAAGCAGTCTTTGGCTTGCTTTAACTTGCTGGAAGGGGCGGAGTTCTCATCCGCTTGTCCTTTATTGACTTTTGTGGTGGAGGAGCCTGCAGCAGCAGAGAACTGGGAGCCAAGGCAGAAGCTGCAGTGGTAGCTGGGGTGCAGTTTATATTTAGATGCCTGTGTTGATGGCCGACATGAAGCCTTGAATGCTCGGAAGTTCAGTGACAATAATCCATGCACTCCCATATGTGCCACAGCAACCGCAGGATTACAAAGACCTGCTGCAGCCTGAAGCATTCCTTACTGCTTTGCACATTCCACTGCCTTTCTACAAGGAAAAGGGGAGATTTCCAAGGACCTGTGACTCATGGGCAGCCTTTCTGCCCTTGGAATTTGTACTTTGGAGGTATCAGATTATTTCCCCCTCCTCCTCTAGTATATCCATGCTCCATAAACCGGGCGTACATGAGTCAATGGGCACATAACCTGCCTGTGAGACATTTGCACTGGAAACTGCCACACTTCCATAGGGAGTGCCACACTGCAGGCAGTGCTGGTGCACAGCTAGGCTGGGGGAGAGGTGATCAAATCCGGGAAAGCCACGACTCAGCACTGCCTCAGCTTCCTGAAGTTGCTTGTGTAACATAGCTGCCTTTGGCATCCTCTTTTCTATCCCTGGAGAGACAAAGTTCATAACAACTCCAGTGGAACATTCCCTGAACAAATGTTGCTGTACCCAGAACTGTGTCCTCTGAAAAAGATTAATTGCAGGGCCTCAAGCTTTCAAAAGTACAGCTTGGATGTAATGGCTGGGACTAGAACAGTTTAAGACAGAGCCACCCTCAAAATAAGGGCAACAGAAGAGGAAAGCACAAACACTGATAGTCCTCATACAGCGCACAGGCAGGTCCAAATAGGTTTAATCAGCCAGGTCACCTTCCACGCGTCCCAAGGACATCAGGGACAATTTCCAAGCTGTGTCAGACAGACACACTCACAGCCACTTCCTTCCCCTCGCAGCAGAACACTGCCATGGCGCTATTTAAAGTTCCCTTTTTATGGTGCCATCCGAAGTCCTATCCAAGCACAGGGAGCCAGACCTATTTATCACTGGGCTAAACTGAGGCACAAAGTCAAATGACTTGCCTAAGGTCACCCAGCAGTGGGCTCAGCTCGGTTTAATCCTCGTCTCCTCCCTCCAATCTGTGTCATCACTCTGTCTTGTACGGCCCAACTAATTGCTGCTTTCCCACATTAATTATTTGGGCATCTGAGGCACAGAGACTCAAGATGTCCTGTTAGCCAGTCACCAAGTGAAAGCTTGAGTGCAAGTTAATGTTTTCATATTCACTAATATTCTACTGAAAAAATGGCCATGGGGCAATTTTGCCTTCCTGGACAACCAGAAGGGAGATCCAAACCAAAACCTAAGGACAGCAGCTATGGCTTAATAGTGTTTGCAAAGTTTAATTCTCAGATCTTTCATTTCTGAGCTGATTGTTAATATGAACCATCACTGCTGACAGCACAAAGGCATCACTGAGAGCAGCACATGTGGAGGAATACTGAGAGATGCTATTTTGTAAGTGATTTCTCCATAGTTTGATAGGAGAGTTTGTGCCATCTTAAGGCACTTTAGCTATACAAGAATTAGGGAATATAATCACTGTAGTTACCAGGATACAGATTCCATAATACACAGGAAAGTACTTTTAGAAAATCTTTCATCACTTCAAAGCAATTTGTTCAAGGCAAAAATAACTCCTGGACTAAAACTCATCACAAGTCACACACCCACACAAATTCTCCACTAGCTTTCCTAGTGGCCAAAACTGGCAGAAAGGAGACAGAATAATCTGTTAACATCAGGCAGACAGAAAAATAAACCCCTTACTACTGATTCAAAGTGATTTAGCATTCCAGGAGGGAACAAACCAAAATTCCTTCCTCAAAACAGCATGAACATTTGTTTTACAGATCTTGCGAAACTCACTGGGAGCTGCGCAAAAGAGCCACTGCAGGAGCCTGTGTTTCCTCACTCCATCCACGTCTGACCACTCAGCTGACTCCAGATAAAAAGGCTGCAGAGACTGTGTTTTTCTCTAAAACACTATGATCCAAAAGGCAAGCAGGAAACTGAAGGGCACATTTTCACAGAGAATTTGAAGTGGCAAGGAAAAATACCTGGGGGGAAAAAAAGCAAGATAAAAGAAGGATAACAAGCAGGAATGCAGTTTGCAATGCAGCCTGAGTTTGGTTCAAGCATCCATCCCCTTACAGATGTTGTTCAGTATCACAGATTGGTTATTTATGTGCACAGACTGCACGTGTTTTAGAACATGATAAAATACTTGGGATTTTCAAGTCCTGCAATTAGGCTACACAGCAACTTCCTGACAGCACACAGGAATGATTCAACAGGTCTTGCTCTGACCACACTGGAGCTCTGCAAGTCATGCTTATCACTTTCCACCCCTAAATTCACAATCTCCTGTAAAAAAACCCAAAACCCAACCCAATTAATTGATAATTCTGTCCCCTCCAAACAATTCAGATGAAACTTCAAACCTGCAGAGGAAACCATGAGGTTTTTAAGTCTTGGCTTTCCAAACCATGCTAATGACCACCTTTTGAAAACTGGAAACCACAGCTAAAATACAGGGCTGCTTTTGTCCTTGCTGCTGCTCCCTGAGCTCAACCAAGCTTATGCTGATCCAGACCAAAACTAACAAGTTACCAAAAAGTTATGGAATTGCCTTGTTGTTTTCAGCATAAAAACTGAGAATACTTTTATACTTTAAACCTTTTAAGTCCACCCAAAAGCACTTCTACAGATTTCAAGTCTATGAAAATGGTCAGCAGTTAGTACCTGTTATTGAGAACAGGTAGCAACTCTGGCTCTTAGTAAATCTGTAAGGAAAATAATGGAAATTGGGATTTTAAACCAAAACCATCTTCCCATACACCTCCTCCTGTTATTTATTCAGAGTTGTTAAGGAGCATGTTTCAGGCAGCAGCTTACATGACTGCTCACACACAAAACAAAATCTTTTAAGAACCTTTAATGTCTAGGTGTGCAAAAATCAGTGCTTTAAAGAGATTCCTATACTGACACCGTAAGTTTCTTCAGCTACAGTAAACAACATCGTTTTCCTTAAAGAAAACTTCACTGTGAACACTGCTCCAAGAAAGTTTAGTTTACCGTTAGCTGCTCATTAGGAAAAGTTCCTACCACTCATGGCAAAAAAATAAATACAAGAGAATTAACTTAGCAAAACCATCTCAAATTTTCACCAAAACAGTCTTTCATTTTCCTGACTGCAGCTATTTCTGATCCCAGTAAACAGCAATAAAAGTGGTGAAAGGCTGCCAGTTGCCTCCACTACAGCTGGCAAACTGAAGGTGAGAGAGCAAGCCCACAAGCAAGGGCAGGATGAAAAATGCCAAGCACTGCTCTGGTTAAGCAGGGAAGAGGCTGGAGTGCAGGAAGAAGGCTCGGAGCAACATTTCTTACTTCCAAGAGTCTGAGGGCAAAAGCTTTATTTGTTTATTTTTAAGCTTATCACACATTGCCAACCAGTCCTCAAAAGATCCTGGTGCTATCAGCAGAATTCAGGCTCAAATCTCACAATTTACCTTCTTCCAAAGCAGAGGATGAAAAGTAGACTTCCGTACATTCCCTGGAACTCAAAACACCTGGATTGAGCAGTCTGACACAAGAGAAGTCAAATGACAAAAAGTCTTTTGAAGTACCCCCAAAATTTGTCAGCAGCAGGATCACATAAAGTAAAGGACCTCAGCAATGGCTTAACGTATTTCCTTTTTTTCCACTCTTTAAAAGCAATCCTTAGTAATCTAGCAGCATTTTATTTCCAAAGCATTAACTCATCAGCTGGGGTTTAACAGTTACAGCACCACCCCACAGGCTAGGCTCGAACACAAGCTCTAATGGATGTATTAACCAGTTCCTTCACGGGAAGCAGCAGAGCTCTACTTAGAAGAAAAGCGGCTTAATGCTATTAGAAAATTAGGTGGTAATTTATAGAACAGACTCAAGCTGGCTGTGCTGAGATGCCCTTCACTGATTTTGCTGATCCAGAAAGTAAAACTACCCCCACAGAAGCAAGTATTTCAGGGCTATTACTGCAGAACATTTACCCGGCTTTGCATGTTGAAAACCTGAATTTCTTACGCTGAATTTTATAGTTCTTCACTCTATTGACCTGTATCAGATTGTGTAGCACTGCATGGAAATTAAAAAAAATGGGAAAGGTGATTTTTATCTTTGATAAAATGAGATTTTAACTGGTTAATAGTCTTTCCCAGGTTTCAGTGGGAAGAATGAGCTATTGCACACTGATAATTATTTCCTTGATATTTCCTTACGCATTTTCTGAAAAATTTCAAGGTAGGGGAGAGAACACAATTCTTTTCTGTCTGCTTAGCTGAAATACAATTGACTATAAGGTTAGTGGAAGAATTTACACACTGCAGCTGCACCCACCTGATGGTCGGGTCCTTGATGAGTTTTAAGTAATCTGACACTTCACTGAGTGCTCCGAAGCACAAAGCCATCAGGTGCTGAAAGCTTTATTACAAAGGTGGAAGCAAAAACTGCCTGTTTTGCAACAGCAAGGGAAATCATTCTTTGAAAAAGAGCAGGCAGAACAGTTTTTGACAATCCAGTTAGGCCTTAAAGAGGCACTATACACTGAGAACTTCCATCGCCTCAACTGAAATTCCTCTTGAAGGTCTCTGAAATGTACTAATATTTTTTAATCCCTTTGCCCAGGCTGTCCATCATAGCAGCTTTTTTTTTTTTTTTTTTTTTTTCAAATAAAGACCAGCTGGAGGAACTGTAAAGAAAACCATCAAGATATGTTATTGTGAACACAAGCATTCCAAACAATTCTTAATTTTCCTGCTTGGAAAAGGCTACCAGGGAAAGAAGTGACTATTGACTTTCACTTAGAGATGCTTTTTTTTGCCCGCTCAGATGCTCTTGGGAGACATGCTTGAATGAAAAAGAAATAAACAGTCAGCCTTCCAAACAAGTTTTGCTTTCCTTAACCCTACAAGCAGACAAGGATAGCAGTGGAAATGCTGACTTAATATGCAAATCCCATCACTGGCACAGTGGTTGGAGGGTAGATTGATTTGCCTATTGATGCAACTGGCCACTCACCATTTTCCTAGCCATGGGCTGAGTCATTTCAATAGCTCTTTCTCAAAGTCAAAGGATGAAAATGTTGCATAAAGTTCTAACCCTGGGGAGTGGTGGTTTTATGTTTCACTGGTTGACTTCAGACATGGCCCACTACAGTGTTTTTTTAATTCAGAAACCCAGCTATGCACACATCTCAGCTGCAAATATTAACTCTGCCAGAATCTGGCAAATCCATGACGTGGATTAGCTCTATAGAATCTATTCAGATGTCTCAAATCATAAGAGAGCAGCACCCCAGAAAGCTATGCTGAAATTAATAGCCTGATGATGCAACAGCATGAGACAGCCAGAAACATACCTCATTCTCATATCCCTACTTTGGACATCCTGCCAAAAAAAAATTAAAAAAAAAAAAAAGTCACTGAGAGCCCAAATGAGTTCCTTACCAGACCACGCTTAAATTATCTTGGAGGCTGCCCCTCCCTGCACAATTCCCAGCCAGCCTGGACAGCAGGGGGACCAGTACTACATGGATTTGTGCTATGAGGCTGGGAACATTCTGAGAATATTGCACTGAGAACTTGTGTATCTCATTGTAGTACCTGTTGGAGGAGGAGAACAGGTTTGGTAACCAGCACAAAATGGATTTGTGGGTGTCAAGGCTGTGTGGCAACTCTACAGCCTGGACAGCAAAGGCAAATGGAGCAACTATTCAGTCATAGTCACACAACTACTTTAGAGGCTGTCTGTATTTCCATAGTTATACCTGTCAATTAAAGGATGTGAGAGTTAACCCAGAGAGATGGGAATAAATAAGAACAGTCCTCTGCTTTGGGCTGTTCCCAAAGTTAACTCACTGTAGGAAGCATCCTAACAAGTAGTGACACCATTTTAAGTGTCACTCAGACACTGAGATGGGGCAGAAGGGACCAACTATCCACTGAAACGCAGCAGAGAAAAATGAAAGCAACAAAGTGTCTACAGACAGCACCAGGCCAAGTGTCTCCATATGCAAACTAAGCCCTGGTTTCATCTTTCTGCAATATGATCATTTCAACTCTGGCGCAAGTTAAAGATGTTCCCAACCTGATGAATTCCAACAGATTGCACCACTCAAGCACATTCAGTTTGTCTGTATCTTTATTTCATACTTTACAGGACAGGTTGTGTGTTTTGCAGCTTAATGACTATTTTAATCCTCTTCATCAGTGAAGACCATCATCCTGGACATGCTGTAGATACAGACCATGAGATGGATGCTGCTCAGAGATCTATCTGAAGAGCCACTTCAAAGCACAGAAGTAATTCCAAAGCAAATACTACAAAACAAAAAGAAATCTCTGCTTTGCTTGATCTGGTGTCTTTAAAGCATGCTGTTATAAACCGTAAAAACCAGCCCCCTTTTATGGCCTGAGAAACAGCTTAGAGTAGGTCAGCAGCATCCTCTTAAAAAAAAGACAAAGCACTGTTAGTCGCAATGCATCTCCAAGTCAATGCAAGGGGAAGAGCTGCTGAAAGTTTAGCACATTAAACCCATCTTAGCTAATGCTGCTGCCAGCTGTGGCTAAATGTTTGTTATGCCCCCAGTTACAAGATCAAAAAAAATGTAAGAATCACAGCCTAATAAATAAAAGAACAGAAAATTATGAGTAAAGCTATCAGCCACTTACATAATGAGGAATAATGATTCAAATTTTTGCAAAAATCTTTAAAGACAGTGACATAAAGCTCGAAAAGCCAAATTGAAACCAAGGACAGCAAAGCAAATGAAGTAAAGTCATCTTTGCTTTTGCCTGGAGCAAAAGGCCCTTTAGGGTCTTGGAGAGCAGTGCTCCTCATGTCTCTGCTACAGCACACATGAAGCTTGCAGCCCAAAATCTTCCTGGGTGTCTCCATAATATTCTTCCTTGGAGCACCCAGTTTAGTAGTTTGCACACACACCAGTAAAAGTATGACAGTGGACATTTCAGAACAGCACTGCTCCTGAAATCCATCAGCATCTATTACAAAAGGACTACAATGCTGCATTCTACTCAGGGCCCTGCAGTGAAAGAGGGAATTAACATGCTGTAGATGCTCTGTGGAAAGCCTCCATACAGTCATACTTTGAAAAGTATTCTCCTCATCACGCTAATTCCCATGTGAAGCAAGTTGCAAAAGCTTGCTCAGTATAATTGAGCACAACAAATCCATCCAAACCCAGGAATTTCAGCCTCAACTTCAAAATATCTTTTGTCTGTACTGTGGATTTTACATTTAAGCAAATTCAAAAGAAGATTTCCTGTCATTTAAAAGCCCTACTACAGGAGGAATCCAGCTCTTGTAGTTTCTCCTCCTGGCAGCCAGGAAGCAAAGGGAAGGACCTGTTGTGCAGGGAGAGAAGGCAAAAGGATGTCGAGGTGATCAGCTGGTTTATGTTTATTTCTTTGTCTCTTAACCTGAGAAACAAAGATATGCTCCAAAGCAAGATGCAAGGATTTAAAATGAAGGATTAATTAAAAACACTATGCATAAAACACAGCACTATGGATTCAAACACAGGTAATAGATTTCAGCTCTTGTGATTAGTGCAAGTTTTTATTCACAAACTCAAATGTGCATAACATGAAAAAAAAAGACAAAAAGTGCACGAGCACATAGGCAGAAGGAGAGGGACAGAACAGGTGACAAGCTGTGATCCAGCCCACAAAGCCAGCTCTGGACAAGGCAGGGATACAGCAGTGTAAACCCTTCCACTACATCCAACCTTTGCTGCGGCAGGCCATTCATCTCTGCCTCTGTTATTGGGAAATTGCTTCCGAGAAAGCAGCTGTGCCCTAAACAGGACATCCACATACTGACTGGCTTTGTTGCAGGGCAAGTATTGACGCAATTTGAACAAGACAGCATTTATCAGGAGTGACGGGGGCAGGAACATGGGGTTTTTTCCCTTGTTTCCCCTGTGAGTGTCTCTTGCTGTGACACAATGCTCTGTCCCAAGCCCAAGCTTCACACACCCACAGGAGCACCACAACTTCATTCTGTGACCCCCTCAAGAATTCCCTCAGCCTCTCCTGGGATCTGGCTCTTGCCCAGGTAAGCCACAGCATCATATCCATCCATGCCCAAAGGCTGAGCTCTAATACATCAATATACTGAAAATGCAAAATCTCAATTTTTTTGCCTGGTTACCAAGGGAAAACCTTCTCTACCGCCTGACATTTCCAGCACTGAGGCTGAGGCTCTACTTAAAGCCTCTGGAAATGAAGTGGTTATTGAAACCCTGCAACTCAAACTACTTAGAGGCACTTAAATCTTACCCCAAGTCCAAATGGGAACTGGAAGCATCCTGCTCCATTCAAGAGTAATAACCGGTTTCCACAATAACACGCACCCTCAACAATTTCTCAGTATTTTTTTTTCCTGGCAGGCAGCACATCTCAGTCCATGCATGAGCACTGCTGTATCCTGCATTTCAGAATTCATCTTTGACCAAGGCTGCTAAGGCAGGCTCTGTGCTCTGCTTGGATCCTGACACCATTTCATTCTTAAGGGTTTCTAAACGTGCTTGTGATCTTGCGGCGTAAAACGAAACAGCTATCAAATTCAATTTCTTCAGTGAGGGCTTTGATAAATTATGCAGGGAAAGACTCACGTTCAAATGCCAATACACTCTCTGGGAACACCAATCACAGGTTTGAATCAACATTTTGCATTTAATCTTTTGAGAGGAATACTTAGGAGATTAAAGCAAATCTGCCCCTGTCTATTTCAGGCCACAATTACTGTAGGATGACCAGTAAGAAATCAGCCAATGATTGGTATTAGTGCATTATTCTAATTCATGCAAATTCCTCCATTTCTGGCAAGTTACTAGGCCTGATATGAATGAGAGATGATCAAACATCGATAAAAAAACCCAACTACACTTAGATCTGGCAATGTGTCATGTCAAATCCAAAACCATATAGAGAATTTGGTGATTAAAAGCCTTATGCTAGAGGGTACCACACATCTAAGCAGAGACCAGCTTCTGTCATGAATATGTTATCCAAATCTGCTTGGAATCTAACAGGAGTGCATAATATTTACTGTAACAGATGGTATGGGTAAGATTTTTCTTTTTGTTGCTGTCATTTCACACGATGCAATGACATCAGAACTAGTGGGATTCATCAACCCAAAATCCAAAGAAAAGGAACAAAGCTTTTGGCAGGGAGCTGGAGCTAAAAATAACGTAAGAGCCTTTAAAGAAAAGCCCAAAGATTAAAAATGCAAATGTTTGGCTTTTGATTTAAGCATCTCAGTACTGAAGTTAGCATAAGGCAACTCCTAGAAAATACCAAGTAGTTTGCTAAACCTGTTTCATCTCGGCAACATCACCAGATGAAGATCTTTGAGTTATCCTCACTGACTGCATTCAGAGCTTTGTGGTGATGGGTTAAAGAAGCACAACGTCTTCACAAGAAAATGCAAGCCCTGCTAGAGTAGAGAGTTAACAGAGTAATACAGTAAACAGAATTGAAAGAAACCAACCCCCTGACCCACACCTCAGAACATCTCAGACATTTGAAAATATAACATAACCAAGAAAATGTTTGTTGGAGGAAAAGAGATCTAAATGAGAACAGGAACTTTCAAGGTTAAACACTGCTTTTATTTAATCATGAAGTCATCTGTAAGGAGATGATAATTAGCTACTCTTAAATGGAAACTTCACTGAGTATCAACCTCCTGTTAAGAGTCAAGTGAAGTACAGCCCCAGCCAGCTCGGCGTGCCCGTGCGTGTCTGCCTGTCCCTGTCCTTGACCTGGATCAAAAATACACTTTGCACTGCTGTAATTTTGTTAGAGAGAAGCTTACTGTATGAAATTACCTAAATGCATCCCTGTCACCGAACCAGAGCCTGGGATGTGAGTGCTGAGGCATGTTTATCATCTGCTGCACCTTGGCACGATACCATGGGTCAGTGACACTGCCAACAGCTGTAACACACCAATGACTCAGTGCCTCACCCCAAAGCTTCTCCAGCACAACCGGGAACCAAGGCACAACTCCCACCTTCTGTGGGTTTCACTGGGTTTTTTCGGGTTGCATCTAAGTTATGCCAGCAATTTTAATGCCCTTCATACTTGGTAGCTTGAAAAACTTGAGCTCAAAGTCATCATTTGCTAATGATTTTCTGTTAGTCTCGAAGCACAGTGAAGCCATCCAAGCCAAACAATTAATGACTTGTCTCTTCCATAAGCTTCTCTGAAGCTCACACACTGCATGGAGTAACAACTTCAGACCCTGCTTCATCAACTGAAGGCCTTGTCTAGCCACAGCATCCTACCTACCCACAGCTCACCTGTGTAGGAAATCCTGGCACTAGAAATAACTGGTGTCTTTTGAAGGTCCAGAGGAGGAATCCCCCAGAAAGCACTAGCAAAGAAGATTAGACTAAACTCTGTAAGCAGCCACTGATCTGCAGGTTGAGAGCTAAGAATTTCTTCAAACCACTGCTAACAGATGTTACTGCACAGCCCAACACAGTCATCTTGAGAAACAAATAATCAGGAAAAAAACAGCTCAAGTGAAGCCACTGTCCTTGCAGTAAACACATCAACATCAGGATAGCCCAGCTGCACCAGTCCTCACAGACTACTGGGCCAGTCTTGCCAGAAGAGATCTCTATATCAGAGGAATACATACATACATACATACGTACATGAACCAGGTCTGCCTGTAGCAGAGAACAAAAGGCTTTCTGGACCATGCCTCACCCAGCAGTTCTCTCCCTCGGGAAACAGAGAGCCAACATGTGATTTGACTTCCCATTGTCACCAGCGAAAATGGAAAGTGAAATAAATCCCCAAATGCCATGGACAGCAGCAACATTTGATTGTGCACACTAGTTAAGAGTGACTAGGAGGCTACTGAAGATACAAACCAAAATGAAGGTCTGCAATACATTCATTTGTACAAGAGCATTATCACAGCAGGCAAACATGACAACAAGGAGTTAGAACTCAATTTAGTCCATATACAGGTTTATCTTTCAAGAATAAGGAGTACATCCTTTTCCCCACTGGCTGTATACAAAACATCCCTGTAATACCTCCAAATGAAGAGCTGGTAAGCAGCTTAGCCAAATGTGCTCCTGATCAGGTGGACACCTGATTACATAAAGCCAAGCAGGCCGGGTTTGGCTGCTAGAAAGATTAGTTTAACATCACTTGCAGAACATTGGTGTTTTGATCATTCATCTCAGGTTGGAACTTAAAACTCCTACGAATGCACATAAAGACAAAATTTTACATTTTAAACATCAATCCTTTAGAGCAAGCATTAGAACTTATGGACATTTGAAAGCCAGACTAAAAGGTGGGTTTCACTTCTGTATTCTTTGGTACATGGGTTTTCCATGTTCTCACATAAGGTACTATAGCCTAAAGAACACTCAGTCACAAATATATATTTAACTCCAACTGAGAAGGCAGATGGAGGTGAAAGTAGTAAACCTAGTACTGAACAAGTTTAAAAAAAAGTGTCATTCACAAGCTAGATCTCCATGTGAAATGTGTGTGTGTATATATACATAAATATATATATATACATAAATATATATATATATATATATATATATATATATATATATCCCTGCTTACAGCTGCAGGAATTTATAAATTAAAAGAAGTCAAATCTAATGTTAAGAAAATACTCTCAAAGAAAACCTCAGCCAAATTATGTGTCCCAAAATGCACTTTTCCCTGTGCACTGCCCCTCAGGAGTAAGAGTGCTGCTCCTATGGCACCGACCCTGAATGACCACCTGCCCTATATAAGCAACAGCATTAACAGGCCAAAGTTACTTTTATCCTATTGTATCTGAGGAGGAGCCATCAGCCCTCCCAAACCACAAAAAATATGTAATTTTGGTTAATTCACAATAAAGAGAAACCTGACAACTTACTCCACTCACGTCTTCCTTCTTACTGCTTTGTAACTCACACTAGTAAGCATACAATAAGTCTATATCTACATATGGAAAAGTTGTAAGAGTTTGCACAATGTTGTCAACCCATTTCTCCCCACAAACCTGAGACTTATTAGCACCTACATCAAAAAGCTGAAAAGGAAAATATCCAAAAGCAAACTACAAAATTAATATAGTTAATGCATAGTCACAGAGCCTAAGTACACCATTTAAGATACGCAGCAAGTAAAACCTGTGGTAGGAGATGCCATTTCACTGGGACAAACTCACTGCAAGTAGAGAAAGCAGAACATGTCCATTTATGGGTGCAGACAACACTTCTGGAGAAAAAAAAAAGGGGCAATCTTGCAAGTTCAAGTACAGTTCTGAATTAGGAGCCTCACCAGAAGGGTTTCTAGGCCATTGAGAGTATTCAAAGCCTTCCAATCAAGAGTAAGCATCATCTTAAATTAACACCATGTTTCAGAGGTGCTGACTGCCTGAACTTAAAATCAATGACACCAAGTTTTACTGCACAGAAGAAGCAAGAGAGCAAGAGTCTGAGGGATTGCATCAATTTAGAAAGCCTGAGGAGTTAACGAGCAGAGAGTGAAATGCCCAAGTGTAGAAAGAGAGGGAAAGGCTTTGCCTTCTAACAAGAAATAGTTTGAGGTGGTGTATTTCTCTTCTATTTTCAGCTGAGAAACAAGGCTTTGGTTTAAGTATATGTGTAGAAGCAGATGCTGCAGTCAAAGTGACTTATACTTCCAAGATTGAGTCCATACGCCTCCAAAAGACACACACGCAGGGAAAAGCAAAGGCAGAAGTTTTACAAGGCACATCCAGAGAGAAGCGCAACTGGTACAGAGCACAGGGAACTGCAGTAATCCTTCCCTGCACTCCCAGGTGCTGGAGGAACAGCAGCGTATAATTATAATACAGCTAAAGCCACCTACAGAATAGCTTTTGAAAAACTTGCAGCTGATGCAACAACCACATTAACAAAAAAGTCATTCAATCCCTGGTAGAGCTATTAATGCCTAAATAACATTTAAGAGAGGTGATAATTATTTCACTGGTGAAAAAGGAGAGCTGAAGCCCTCCTCCAAAAAGGAGCACTTACCTTCATGTGCCATCCTACAATGCAGCATAAATTCCAGAGCCTCTCTGCAGTATCAGATTTGCTTTATTTCCATATCTTTGCTTCAGAGAAGCTTTTATTGAAGCTTAGAAGAGGCATTGCATATAATCACCTTCATAGGAAGGTGTATTTCCTAACACTGGGAAGCAAAGTTTTAGGAACTGACAGCAAACTAAAGGCCACAGGCTCAAGACTGGAATTTTCCTGAGCTGTTTCTGCTCAGGACTCGAACACCAAGGTGGAAATTTCCCTAGGTGGAGTTCTTTGTTCAATGCAGCAGGCAATTAGAAGTCCCCAAGGTCTGCAGAAATGGCACAAGACTGATATTTTTGTCGGGGAGAATTTAAGCAATACAAGACAAAAATAATAACATGAAATTCTGTTGCAAAACGCACCCTTTTTTTTTCCCCTCCCCCAAATCCTGGTGATTTCAAGCAGGCAGGTAACAAATGTAAGCATTCAAGAGAGCTTTGGAAAAATACCAAATATTATTTAAAAAAAGCAGTATCGAGTCTGCATTGCCTCAGATTTGATTACAGAAAAAGGTCAAGTGATAAAAAAACTTTGCACCTTTAAAGGCCTTGAGGGCACAGCAGAAGTAGTTTATCATTGGAATACAGATCAAATTAGCACAGATTTATTTTCTTTTTCCAGTTGGCATCAGTGTCCTGTTTGAGGTTCTTGGGGACTTCACAAGCAAAACAAGCAAAATTCAGACACATACTGCTATGGAAAGAAACACATTAATTGCTGGGATCCATGATTTCTCTAAACTCTTCCATTCATATGCATTTGGAAGAGAAACTGTCAGAGGTTATCAGCCATCCCCACACTATGATCTGGAAGGGAGACCAACTCACCAGCACCAACCCTTGGGAACGCCCTAGTCAAGAGTTCAGATACCACCAATTTAAGAGAAAAAAAATAAACTGCCACTCCCCTTGCTCTGTGCAGGACAGAAAGAAAAACAGATTGTAGTTGATAAGAAGATTACTGGGTGTTTCAGGGACAGGGAATGGGAGCTAAGATAATCAAGAGACAAAAAATCTACCTAATGCAAACGTGCCAATCCAACTGAACTAATAATCGCAGACATTTTTATGCATTTTCTATAACTTTCAAATATCATCTTGATTATTGAAAAAAACCAATTGCTTGAATATTTTTCATCACATTATCTGTTAAAATCCAGTAACGACCACAGTATAAGACCCAGAACAGTAACCATTTACCTCCTAAGCTCTATATTGAGAGCTATTCTTGAGCAAATCTGGCAGCAATAAAGACATGAGAGCTGCAGTCCCCTCACCAACAAGACAATGGGAGAGGACGCAGCAAAAATAACAATTAAAATGCCACAGTTGATATTTTATGCCAGCAGACGAAGGTGGCTATCATGCCTTTAGAGGATGCAAATTGAATTGCAGGAATGTTTTCATTTTAATCCTTTTCAAAAAGGTCAGTGCCCCCTTCTCCTGCTGCTGGGCTGCTGGCCCCTCCTGGAGCATCAAGGTCTGACACCGCTGCTCTCCCTCTGTGCCAGTCCTGGGATGGGCAAAACCTGGGATCTGCTTCATCACACATACACCAGGCTTTGGAAAAAAATGACAGTTAGATTTGTTTTCCAAGCTGATTTTTCATGGCACATGTCCCTAAGCAGCAGATTCCAGAAGGGATGTGCATAGCAGCTGAATTTGTCTCAGATGTAAGAGAGGAAGTGACCTATAGCTGGAGGAGTTGCCAAACAGGTGCACGAGATTGGATGTAGCACCAGCAGCCAGGACAGTCCCCTGCCACCAAGGCAATGCCAAGGAATCTGATCTGGGCATTAGCTCCATGCCCTCAGAGCAGCTCCACCATCCTTCCTGCAAGGTAACCGATGCATAAGTTGTTCCACAAACAGTTATCAACCATGTTCCATTGATTTACAGAAATTTAACAGAAGGATTGGTACAAAGTATGTGGAATACTATTCCTCAATAGCAACCAAACAAGCAGAAATCATGGACTAGACCAATTCCGTACAACACATATTAAAAATATCCAAGAACCACATTTACTGCCATTTAGGAATTACCACCAGCTTAGAGCTTTATGCATCACACTGAGGTAGATGCTCTGCTTAACCAAGCTTATTAAAATTTACTGTAAACTCTCAAATCAAGCCATTCACAAGCAGCCACAAGCCTGTTCTTTATCCAGCCCTAAATAACACAGAATCTTCACAAGACAGATGCAGCTGTTTTGCATTTCCAAACAACATTCAAGCGTAGATTATTAAACTCTATTTACGTGCCATGTCTGAAGCTCAGCACGTACTTTGCTCCTTGTTTTGCTGCTTCCCTCTAATAAGACAGGTTACAGTGTCAAGTTTTTAAACCCGCAAGATTTTCTCCTACCCATCTTGTTGTTTGGAGAGCTAGATTACACCGACCTTTTGGATTTAGGAAAAAGATGGAATTTCCTCTGTCCAATTAGTTTCATATATGCAAACACAATACATATTTCGTATACACAAAAGTAATATATATTCGTATATATGTGCGCATATACATATACACAGAGACCCCT
Source organism: Struthidea cinerea (assembly GCA_013397865.1). Classification (NCBI taxonomy): domain Eukaryota; kingdom Metazoa; phylum Chordata; class Aves; order Passeriformes; family Corcoracidae; genus Struthidea; species Struthidea cinerea. The sequence continues at coordinate 105,177 of VZTI01001178.1, read as the reverse complement.
ATGGGCATTTAAGCCATTTCTATATGAAATGCACAGCCTTTACACTTGGCTGAAACATCCTCCCCAAAAGCCAAGGCACCAGTTCCAACCCAAGATTTATTTTGGATCCATGAGCAACCAAATGGATTCGTTTAACCGAGATTTTTATCTAGGGAATTGCCCTCTAACAGTCTTCTAAGCTTCTGGATCCATCAGAAGCTGGCCGCTCCTGCTCCCGTGCCAAGAATGCCGAGGTCACGTCCCTAAAAAAACAGCCCCAAGCATCCCGGTGAGACGGAGCTCCCGTCCAGGTGCGCGGCCTGAGGGTTGCAGCTTTCCCGAAAACACGTTTAAAACACGAACTCACCACCCCGGGAAGGTCTCGGAGAGGCTGGACAAGCTCCAGGTGCTTCCACACCAGCCGAGACACCCCGAACCCCACTTACCTCCCACCCGCGCATCGGGTACTCCGGGGGAAGCCCCCGCCGCCCGCCCCCGCACCCTCCACACACCTCGATGTATCCGGCGAGCGCGGCCGCGGGCCCGAGGAGAGCCAAGAGCAGCAGGAACGCAGAGCCCATCGCCACCGCCATCACCCGCCGCCGCCCGAGCGCAACTGCGGCCGCAACGCCCCCGCGGGGACCCGCCTCGCCAGGCCACGCCCCCACCTAGACTGACAGCCCCGCGCGCCAATCGGAGGATGGCGTGTAGCCGCACCCCCGCGTGGCTATTAGCCAATGGGACGAGGCGCATCGCTGGTGGGGCCGCCCCCCCGGCGGGAAATGGCTGCCGGGCCTGACGGGAGCCGTGAGGGGGCAAAGCCAGGGGTCGGGTGTGACCGCGCTTTGTCACCTCTGTCACCCCAGGCTGCTACAGAATCAGCCCCCAGGTAAAACTCTGCATAGCGGGGACTTGAAAAGGCTATGGGCTGGGTGGCCGTCTGTGGGCTAAACGCTTCACCACACCACTGCGGTGAGCAAGAACGCTCTGGGGTAATAAAAGCCAAATGAGACGTTTTCCTCATCTAAAAAATAAAATAATGATGTTTCCCACTCAAAAAAACCATCTCTACATCTATCCCAGATTTCTCAAAGCCCCTGACCCATGTGCAAGCAACAAGTTCCCGGCTGTTTGGGTTTCACAATATAACTCAACACGTGTCCTTCTTTAAATTTTTTTTTCTTAAAATACAGCTATTGAATGATAAGAATGATAATCATTGATGGCTTCATCCTGCTGCCAACACTGGGTGCTCACCAGGCACTATCTGGAAGAGAAGACATCACATGTGCTGCCACACATGCTACTCTGTAAACATAGCACAGCTCTCCATAAACTTTAAACAACATGCATGTATTTAATTAAATATTTCATTAAACAACAGACACATCACCATCACCTCCTCCAGTTTGTGTTTCTTTTCAACCAGAGCACGGCAGCAGTTCCTTCCAGTGCAGATGTTCTGCCACTGTTGGTGCTGCTATTTCAGGACACATTTCTGGCTTTAAAACCAGTTTTTTGTGCCAAATTTGGATTGAGAGTATTATAATGTCACCATGTTACTTATAAATAGAAATTTTAAATAATTAGAATTTTAAAATAAGCAAACCCTTCAGGAACAAAGCAGATCTACCAAGTGCACTTGCTGATACCACAGACCTTCCACGTCTGTGCAGAGCATTTATTAGCCCCTTTTTAATATTTTCCTTGGTTTTTCCAATGGAAATGTACTTCCATCAGTTCAGGGATGACAAATGCCCACCTTGAAGATGCAACCACTAAAGATCCCACTGGTTTCAAGAACATGAGATCTTTTAAAATACCAATATATTTTAGACTTCTTGGATTTTTTTTTTTTTAGCACTGACATGCAGTGAACCCATTGGCATTAAGTTAGAAAAACAGTATCATGGAATCACAGAATGGTTTGGGTTGGAAAAGCTCATGTTGTTCCATGCCACTGCCATGGGCAGGGACACCTTCCACCAGACAAGGATAGAGTATCCTATAGATTCCATGTATTTGCTTTCATCTTTCTGTGAAGATATGTGAAGTGTTTAAATGGGATGGAAAAAATCTTAGTACAAAATGTCACAGTTATAAAACATTTCCATTCTAAACTTCCATATTCTTTACTGGCTCTTACAAGTGCTATTTCCTGAAATAGGAACATTGCTGAAATGTTGCAGATGGGGTAAATCTGTACAATAGATCAATAAGCAGCCCAGTTTTAATTAAAATTGCTGACTGGTCCACTGGTCACTTATTATAGTCTCTTTCTTACACTATTTGAAAACCTTACATCTCTTTTACTGCAGTCCTCTGGCATATATAATTTTCTTTTTAGCCTGGCCAAGTTCAGTTGAAAAATGGAGTAACAAGTTGCTTTTGAAAACCGACACATTTTAATGTAAATATTTTATTGTGCAATATCAATGCATGAATAAATAACAAGACATTCTGAGTTAGGCTTTTCCCTTTACTTAAAAAGGAGGGATTTTTCTTCCTCCCCAGTCCAAAATGTACAAGTTCTTTACAATCTTTGGGGAGGGGCTTTCATTGGAAGTTGAATTTATATAGTATTTAAAAGTGCTACATAAATGAATTTACTTTTATATTTACGTAGTGCTTGGTGAGTATTAATTTATGTTCACAGCACTGACTCCAACAGTGTTATCCTTGTTTTTCTGAAAAACTTTCAATCTGGTGACTCTTGGGGAAGTCTCTCAGGTAAGCACGAGGTACAGCCTCAGCTGCGTTCTCTCCTGCTCCTAGTCCTGCACTGCAGATACAGCAGGGTGTAAGAGCTGAAGTCCTGCAGCGATGCTGCAACATAGGATAGTCCTCTTCACCAGCAAGCCCATCAGTGCTCAGTTCACTACCTAAAAAGCAAGTGAGAAATCAAAGTTTGAAGAATAACACATTTCCCTTCATACAGAGATCAGTCCTCCCAGGACAAAAAGTCCCCAGGAAAAAAGGTTTAATCTCCCAGATCTTGGTCATTCCTTGGTGATAATCAGGAACTCTACATGCAACTAAATTCATATGACTGCAGGGTGGCAGAGAGAGAGATTGAGATCAGAGTCTCCAGCAAGATGCAAATAGAATTCCATCAGCTGGAAAAAAACCAAAGGCTTTCAGCATGGAAAGGCTTTGGGGATGGCTGTTTTCAGGTGCCTACTGTCCACACAGGTGCAGCAGGTCACTGCAGGCATGGTGACACTCACGATGGCCATGGTTAATTCAGTGTACAGCTCAATTTCAGGTGAGCACTAGTACTTGACTGTTGCCTGTGACAACAGCACCAGTTTGAATCAATGCTGCAAGGCTGCAGCATTTCCTAGGACACCTCTCCTGCTGTAAACCCTGTTAGGGAGGTGACTGCTCACATTTACTTCCAAGGATCCCATTTTACCCAAGTTCTGGAGCTTTTAGTGCCCTTTTCTCGGACATCTGTGCTAATGAAGCACTGAGAATCTCATCCTCACCTTTGGCTGCCGCTGTTTATCCTGTAAGAAATGTTTCAAGTGAACATCTCTGCCCCTTATCACTTGCAAGACCATGATTGTGTAAACAGAAAGCACATATTTATGATTGCAAAAATGCGCTCTGAAAGAGTAATATTAAATTCTAGATAAAAGGAGCAAACAGAAGTCATCAAGGAATGCATCTGGTACCATTAAAATCTCTGGGAGCAGCAACTTCAGCAAACTGATGCATTAAGATCCTGCCTGTACCTGGAGAATGAGTTCAGAGAAGTGAGGAAATCTTTGAATATTCCCACCACTCTCTTAAACTCCTGAAATTAAAGCATAAAATTAGTCTAGCCAGTGAATTGTAATCCTATACAGATAAACATGAATGAAGATTTAAATGGGGGATCACATTATTCGTACTAGGTCTGTGTGACAGGTTGTTGGGGTTTTGGGAGTTGCCCTTCTGTTTTCTTTTCTCTCTTGAGGAATTTTTACCATGTATGTTGCCGGGGCAACAAATTGCTGGGTGCTTGGGAGAAACAAAAGACCTGGCCACAGGGGGAGGGGTCCAAGGGGCTACTCTCTTTCACCTGGGCTGGTGGGCTGGTAGGGGGTTCTCGGCGTTCGGAGGGAGAGAGTTTGCCATCGTGGTAGAGAGAGTTCGCCGATGCTGCAGGCTCCTGCATTCCAGCTGCCTTCCTTCTACCGGAGAAAACCGGGATCCCCAAGCCCGCCTTTCCCTGCCCCGCCGGGCTGCAGCCGCCCTGCCCGGAGCCTTCGCTGCATTGTAGCCCGCATGCCCTGCCTACCGAGACCTCCCCCGGAGTTCCTGCTGCAGCTCCGGAGTTTGATACATCTCGTCTGCCACCCGGGATCTGTGCTCGTCCCTGCTGTCCCAGCCTGCTGTTCCCGAGGGTCCGGCCGGGCACCGGGATCAGCTGCCCAGGGGGTTTGTGCAGCCTTTGTTCCGTCCCTTCCCGGCTCGGCTGAGCCGCCATCACCACGTGCTCCCCGAGCTCGCTCCGGAGCACCCCCTGCAGCCGCGGGGGAACCATCGCACCTGCCCCGCTCACCGGGAGCCGCCAGCGCCCCTGCCGGCTGTGAGCGGAACTGCACCCACGGGGAAAGGGCCCGACAGCCGAGAGAGGCTGGCACTGGGTTTGTGGTTCTGTTTGCCGTTATTGCCATAGTTGTTGCTTGTTTGCCTTGTTATACATATATATATATATTAGTAAAGAACTGTTATTCCTATTCCTCGTATCTTTGCCTGAAAGCCCCTTAATTTAAAAATTATAATAATTCGGAGGGAAGGGGGTTGCATTTTCCATTTCAGGGGAGGCTCCTGCCCTCCTTGACAGACACCTGTCTTTCAAACCAAGACACAGGTAGAGCTTGCAGACGTAGAGTTGAGTCAGTCTGGGTTTTAGGAGGTAGAATACAAACTGAAATTAGAAACAATTACAGAATGTGGTGGGATTAAGTAAAGAACTCCCTATTGCTTATTATTGGAGTATCATAATCATACTCCAATATTATTACTGCTGAACACAATTCAGCAATATAAGAAATACTAAGCAGTGCTTCTAGGAAAAATATAGTGCGCAACTTGCACAAATGATGCCCATCTAACTGCCCCAACTCATCTGGAGCCATCCTGCCCTTCGGACAAGACCTCTACCTGTCACCAAGGCTCTGTAAGGGGCAGAAAGCAATGCAAAACTGTTAAAAACCAACTCAAACTTGATCCAACATCCAGCTACTTAAGTGCCTGTGGGAAATAATATTTCTCCAGACCCATAAATAACATCAGAAGGTTGCCAGCCTGGCCTGGAATTGGACATCTGTATTTGGCTGCAGCACTTCTGTGTGGAAGTCCAGGGTTCCTGCAGCCTTGCAGCTTAGCCTTCCATCTGTGACTCAAAATGACAACACACTGGGGACAAGACGTAAGAAATCCAGCAGCAGTGAGATGAAGGAAACTGCTGAAGAAACTGGGCTTAAGATACACAGTGAGAACGAAGATGCTCCACAGAAAGAGGGTAACAAAAATTGCGGAAGCCTTGAGGGGCAGACAGGAGCTTAAAAACAAAAAGGTGATTTCTAGCGGAATACAGTGACATTTAGAAGACTGAAAGGATGGAGAAAAACTAAGAAGAGATGCATTGCAAGTGGGGTCACACCATAAAAACAGGGATAAAAGGAATAACTGCAGATGTGAGGAAAAGCAGCCCAGGAATCTGTGAAAAGGAAGTGATACAGTAAATAGTGGTGGACAGCAAGCCTTTCTGTTTCTGCTCAGAGACTTCTTTAAAAGGTAGGGAAGGGAGAAAATCTACCATTCATTATACCAATAAGCCCTTAACTCTTGATGGCCATTTTCCCACTGCTCTGGTCCATGCCCGAAACAGTGCCACTCATCTAGCTTCCACTGAGGTGTTTGAAGTGGGCAGATCTGCACAGCAGCTTGTGCTATGTTCATCTCAAACAGCACAATCCTTGCCTACAGCATGTAACAGACTGTTAAGGAAACAAGCGTGGCATTAAAACTCCTGTAACTGAAAACTTCAAAATAACCCTTCTGTTAGGTTTGGAGATATTACAGCTTTGCTGAAGCATCAGCACAGAAAGGTGCAATTGCATTGGAAAATGAAAAATGCATCAATCCAGGATACTTAAGGGCAGCACAAGAGAGTGGCTGCTAAAGAAAGCTGCTTCTCCTTCAATGCTCTGCATATGAATCTCAGCATTCAGAAAATGTGCTGTATCTATGATCTCCTCTTATTTCTAGATGGGGGGCAAAACCAATGGTGAACTTAACTGGAAAATTTGTTTTTCTGAAGACTACCCAAGGCAAAAGCAACATCTGAGAGACACAAGGAGTCCATTTTGGAATAGAGTTGCACATATGTAGGATTCACTTCCCTGGAAAATAAATTACTTCTGATATATAATTCAGTAATGAGTAATGAGCCCACACTCAGACTGAGGATCCCAAATGCAAATATAACAGACCCTAACCACCTTTTTAGCTAATACACAAACTGGGAATTTTGCTGCTCATTTTCTCTCTCCGGATGGATCCGAGGCTTTGAGCACTGGCAGGATCTCAAGGCAGAGCCTGATGCTTCTCCAAGGAACGGAACACAAACATTGAACCTGACACAGGGAACTCAAAAGACTGAGGGTCTAGAGGTCTACAAATAAAGGCACAGTGAAGACACCATGGGGAGAGGGGAAGGAGAGGGTGCTTTGCAGAAAATATTTAGTGAACTCTCATCCATTTGCTCTGTGAGACATATTTTCCTTCAATGGCATCCTGTCTTCTTTATCTCTTCTAGTCCACCTGTGAAGACTGAAGCGACCTTTAATCTCTGAAGATGGCAGAATCAGTCGTTCATGTATCAAGGCAACCAAAAAATTCCAACTTAAATAAGCTGAGCCCCACAGCTCTGGTAGAGAAGCCATCTGAAAGCTTAAAGAGAAAAAGCCCACAATTAAAAAGAATCCACCAACAACTGATACTGTCTCATTATGGTGCTGAGATTTATCCTGTTGTCCTTGGATGTTTCTTCTCTCGCCCCTCCTCTGCTTGCCTGTCGCAGTCTCATTTCAGCAGTTTGAAAGGTTCATTTTATAGAGGTCTTTTATGAAAGATGAAAATTCAAATATGTTATAATTAGCTGCAGTTCCACATAAGTCAGTATTATTGCAGCTTTTATATTAGATCCTAATTTGTCCCACAAATGTGTGTGTCAAATATTACAGTAGAATGATTAACGACATCAGACATAATGGAAGGATTAAGCATTGATGCAGGAGACTTGCTTGAGAGGAACAATTTTAACTTCTTTTCACTCTTTTTTTTTTTTTTTTTTGCCTCTACTGTAAAAGAAACCTGAAATTGAAAATAAAAATGGCTTGTGTTACTGGCAAGCAAAAGAAGAGATCTGATTCATGATTTAATTCTTCATTCAGTATTCATTGGTAGATTAAAAGCCAAATCATCCTAACAAATGGCACAGCAATGAACAACATGGAATATAAAAACCTCAGGACTTGTCCTGCTGAATAAATGGGGAGTCATTTGCAGCTTTGAAGATAAGTGTAATTCAACAGCAAAAAATTGATCCCTCCCTCCATAATCAGGTCTGATTCAGCACCTGTTCCATCAGGCATCATGGAATTGCCTGTGCTAACAAGCTGTTTCATGGCACACCAAAGCCGCCTTTTATTTCACCCCCAATCACTTGTTTGAGCAGTTACTCAGTTTACAAGAACAGGGTGTGTGAGGAAGGAACTTATGACACGGGAACAGGCAATAAGGAATTTAAAATGTCCAGGAGACACATCATGTCTGATAATATGAATTACTGGGAACTGTAGTTTTCCATCAGCTGCATGGTACCTTTAAGTGCTTTTTTTTCTGTTGCACTTAAAAGCAGAGTAACTCCAAAAATCCCCTCCTTACTCTAATTTGGTATCAGCACAGAAGGCTGCAGTTTGCATCATTCTATTTAAACAAATATTAAGACATTTCCTGGTACAATCATCACTGGGGCCTCACAGCTCCCAAATACCCAGTCATCCTTCTTATTTCAACACAGGAATATTGACTTTAGGTGCTAGAAATGCACACCTGGAGACACAGGACCTGCAGCTTTGCCCTCTGGCACTATCACCAGACCCGACATCAGGAAGGAGCTCTAGGGTCTTGTCTGAGTAGCAGCCTGGTCTTCAGCTGAGAGTTGGGGGGAAATCAGTGGGATACTGGAATTCCCAGGCATAGAAATTCATATTTGCAGACCTTGCTCTACAGGTTTTTTATTTCAGTGCCCCAAATACACCCAGGGCTCTACAGCACTATTGACTTACTAATTCATTTGAGAGAGGCTTCGTATTGTGCTCCAGGGTTTTTATAACCTTTGACACAGAGTTCTTTGGAGGGCCACAAGGAAGTGAGATGTAGCAGTGCTTTGGCAGCTTTTAAACTTCTGTGGCAGCAAGAAGGTTGGGTATAGGTTCTGTTGGCAATAAGAAATAAAGAAATACATGTATTTGAAGCCAGTGTCAGTTGAATAAAGGCAAAGAGCAGGACACAGCTGAAAGGAACTAGGACGTGAGTAGAAGCTGAATCCCAGTGTCTCCAAGGGAAGGAGGGGACCGCCTGCAACTTCCACACCAAACCTGTGGCCTGAGGGGGAGAACAGCCTCTTTCTGAATCACATTTTCGCAGAAGATGAATCAGCTCCCGAGAGATCTTTAACAAAACCCCTGTCCTGTAACTTTCCAATAGTTTTTGCCCATGTCTTGCAAAGGGCTGAATTTGAAGTTGCTCCTTTTATTTTACCATGATATTCCCTCATGGGAAGAGAGAGCAGCCTGTGTCTTTTGCCACTGCAGCTTGTCAAGGCTTGAAGATCTCTTTTCTCCCCAGCATTAAAGACATTTTGCCCCACAATAATGAAAAACACCATTTTGCAGGAGAGCTTCACACTGATGTCAGTGTATTCAGCGTTTTTGGAAGCAAATTACAAGGCTTCCTCCAACACTAGGCTTTCCTGCCTTGTCCCAGTCACTTGGTTGACTCCCCAAGGTCTCCACCAAGATGTAGCTCATTGGCTAAGTTATAGAAAAGGAGTCTTAAGTAGAGCACTCTATTGAGGTTTGAGTTTTCCCTTTAAAATGCAAATGGCTGGTAGTTAATTCCCTTTTGGGATTTAAGAGCTGAATTTAAAAAGGGAAATGATGATACAAAAATACACTTCAGAAAGCATTGCAGTGTGAGTAATGAATCCTTCGCCACATGAATGCAGATTCTTGGGGTCAGAAGACATCTTCATTTATCTGCATTTTAATAGTTTCCCTCAAAACTGCTTTTGGCTAAATTTTTTCTCAACATACTACCTGGTACACTCTCAGTGGACAACAACAAGGGCAAAATTTGACCAGGTTTTCTATTATTTAAAATCTCATGGATCAGCATATTTAAACTCATCAATATTCTACTGGGTATGATAAATAACACCCTCATTTCTGTTAAGAAGTCTAACGAGACCTTTTCCATACTTCCTGAAGATACGGCTGGATGACAGACCCATTTGCCAGCTCCTTGTTGACTGGGAAGGCTAAAAAGCAATCCAAAAAAAGTAGCTGCTTAGCAAAGATGTTAAATCAATATTCACTTACCAATTGCAAAGGGACTGCCTTCCATCTCCCTTTCTTTTTCATAACTACTATTTTACTTCAGGGGGGTTGGGGGGGAAATAAGCATATATAATGATGTCCATAGATCAATTGATGCTTAAACACATACACACACAGATACACCCCTGCAACCTTCCAGGGACTTGGGGATGCAAGTGCTCTAATCTGCATTTAAAATTCAGAGTAATCCACTCCTTGCATGATCAGGCCTTAAGTAACTCAACCAGATTTCTTCTATTTGTTCTGTCTTCTGGAAAATAGATCTTTACATAACCCTTCAAAAGAATCACTTCTATGCACACAGACACTAGCACAAACACATACACCAGTTTTCATAAACCTTATCCCAACAGAGGATGGAACTGCATCAGCACGAGATGGAAACTACAGATCATAATGGGGTACTGCAAAGTTCCTGGTCTATGGTTAGAAGGGCCTAAACCTGGGATCTAGTTGATAAACTAGAAATTATTAGTATTTGGGTACACTTCCTTTGGCACATGGGTGCAGAGCTGTGGCCAGGGAGCACATGTGGGGGGTGAAAGGGAAGCAGCCCCCAAGCCAGGTGTTCCCCTGGCCAACACCATGTGCTGATCCAGCAAAAGCACACGGGTAGATCTCTTGGCAAGGTCAGTAATTAAGTATCTGTACCACCTCGAAACCTAAAAAACAATTATTTACACAAGCCTTATTTCAAGCTTTCCCTCTGTCTGTACAAGAATATATCAAATAGTCAAACTTTTCCTTTTTGCCCTTCTTTTGTTTCCGTGTTTTTCTGCACATTGCAAACTGTCCAAGTTCTACAGGCTCTGTTCTTTTTTTTTTTTGTTAGACTGACTTCAGTCAAACCCTAGATCTAAAATTCCCCAAACAATCAACAAAGAACTTATTTCAGTGTGTTAAATTTGAGAAGTCACAATAAGGGCTGTGGTATGATAACTGTGATATCACTCACAGAGGACTGTTACTTCATTGTGAATAGAAACAGCATCTGGCACAGGGCAGGAAATCATTTACCAAAGGAGCATCCAAGAAGTACAGCAATGAAAAATAAGATTCTAATGAGTTTATGACTATGTAAGTTGTTGTCTTCGTTGGGAAGATGTTTCTTTAAAGTCAGGGAAGGAAAAATATTGCACGTTATGTCTTTTTTCCACCTTCAACTCCAGTGTTTGCCAATAGCTTTTCAACAATAGCATGATTCACTATTGAGTATTCCATGCTGAGAGAAACCAGCATTCTGTACAGCACAGAGCTCTTTCATTCCTTTTTAGTTCATATTTCTGTTATCAACCAACATGGCAGCTGTGAAATAAAACCTGGTGAAAAACTCTGAAAGGAGAGAATTCCCAGCAGGTGTCACAGAAGTACTGAACTGACTTTTAGTGTTAATTACGCCTTCCATGTGGGCTCACTGTGTTGCAGTTGCTCTATACTAAATGAAATAGTATTATTTTAAAACACTTTTTTCTACACTAAAAGAGAAAGTGAACAGGTCAAAATAAAACTAGGTAAGTGATGGGGAAAAAAGGAAAACAGGCATCACCAGCACAGTTCCTAAAAGTTCTGCAGGGAAATAATGACGAAAGAGCAGAGAAGGGGAACCAGGATGTGGAATTCAGTGCCAAGATGAATACAGGAAATCACAGGATCCCAGAATGGTTTGGATTGGAAGGGACCTCAAAGCCCATCGCATTCCACTCCTGCCATGGGCAGGGACACCTTCCACTAGACCAGGTTGCTCCAAGCCCCATCCATCATGGCCATGAACATTTCCAGGGATGGGGCAGCTACAGCTTCTCTGTGCATTTACAACCTTTTGAGGCTGAGGAGAACCACAAGGATGTGAAGCAGCTCATTCAACTTTTAGGGTTTTCTCAGGTGAAACAGAACTTGCCAGGGAGATGAATTCAGCCCTTATCAAGCTGATCCAAGTAGTGAAAAATGACCATGTCATCTTAGGCCTATTCCTGTCCTTTGCCTTCCTGAATACCTCAGCAACTATAAGAATAACTTTCAAGATAATCTTACCACAGTGGCAAAGACATTTCAGTGTAAAAATCAGCTACTGAGGGGCCAGGCCTGCAGCTGGCAAGTCTCTTGATTAAAATTACCCCAAATTTGCTTTGAGAAGTGCCATTGTTATTACCATGTTCCTCTATTATTCAGGCAAATTCACTAAGCAGCAGAATTTGGAAATCAGGGACCAAAGTCTGGGATCTTTTGATAAACCTGAGGAGTCCAGATCCTACCTGAGATCCCACAGGGGTGTAGTGGCTTTAGAGACAGTCTTCCCAAGCAAACAGATTTTAGAGCCCTGGGAAATACCAATTGTACTCTAACAGCAAAACTCTGGAAACAAGTCTCCAGGGGGATCCCTGCAAAATGAAGGCAGAGCAAACCTGACATGATACAGGACACATGAGCACTCTCAGCTGGAACTGCAGCAAACCTTTTATTGCGAACTGCAGCCTCATGCTCGGGCAAGCAAATCTGGAATTTTTCCACTGTGTGCAGGCTGGGGTTACAGGAGTTCAAAGCAACAGCTGAACAATTCCATAATAACAGGGAAATGCAAAGTCCTGTCATAACTTCACCATGTAAATCTGCTGCTTTGAAGAAAACACCTTTGTTTTTGGTCAGGCTGGCCAGGTGCCTGGGCACACCTGGAATACATAACATTTGGGTGCACCTGGATAACATCACCTGAGCTTTGACAATGAGGATTATTTCCCAGGGAAAAAAAAAATAGACTGACTCAAAATAACCAGGTTATATTTTGTTCACTAAAAGATTTTGGGGGAGCAAAGTTGTTACTTCTTCCCAGGCTACAGTATCTGCATCCTTCCTCCAGTGTCCTTTCACTGAAGCACAGCAGAAGCCCTGCCAGCATTCCCCGCTCTGGGCAGCTCTGTGCTTTTCCCCTGAGTAGCACGTTCTTATGTTTTTCCTGCCTGTGTGACTACAGAAGTTTCTTATTTGTAGCCATCTGCACCAGGGCAGAGGCTGCAGCTTCAGTCTTAATGGCTGTCTGCAATGATATAATTTGGTTTTTATCAGGTTCAGAGATAAGGCAGCATTAGCTCCCTGACAAATCCTGGCACTTGCTCCATTTGATTCCTCCTGTTCTCCTAAACCAGTTATTTTCAAAGGCATTCAGGTATCTGTCTATAGCACGGGCGGAATACACTTACCTTCCAAGTCAGTTAAGTTGGAAAACACTCCCTCCTTTAAACTAATCACTCACTAAACAAACATCTCTCTTCTACCCAGACAACCACCAATGTGTCTTGAAGGACACATCCAACTGCAAAGAACCATGCTGCAAAAATACTTTGAATACAGTCCAAAATGACACCAGTCCCAGGGTCTGCTCAGACAGCTCCTGCTGCAGGGTCAGGACTCACACAGGAAACCCCAGTCCCCAGTGTGGTAACAAGCAACACAACCCCACCCACATGCCATAAGAAAGGGTTTTTCCACTCAAAATCCCAGAATGCTGTAAGAAAATGTCAGCAGTGTTTTTCTTTTCAAAGATCTAATTTTTAACATGTTATGATAGAAAATTAAGGAAGCACTTGAGACCATGGTAAGTAAAGGCCTAAAATTAAGAAAAAACTCAACCACAAGTAAAAATATTTTTTACACCAGTCCTATAAGCTGTTAACAAATAGGGTAATGATACAAATATTAGATTTAAGACAGACTCAGATTACAACTTTATGGACAAAAAAAAAAAAAGCCAAACCAACTTCTCCAGGAACCCAGGGCTAAATTGGGACTAAGTACTACCTTCAGGACTTGAACAATAGTACAGCACCAAGTTAGGCCTCCGAGGTCACTAATAAATCCTCCTGATCCTGAGCAGCTTCACCTGGGACCACCCTCCCACCACCCCCCCACCCCAAGCCCAGGAGTCCTATTTAAGACGAGCTCAGGGCCCTCACTCCTTGTCTGAGTAATTCTAGAGGAGTACTGGGTTGCAGCTTAGTATCAATTGTAACTGGCTGTGGATCTTGAATCTGTGCTATTGCTCTGGGCTAGGTAAGTTACTAACAGATTTTGTCTTACTTTTATTAACAGCCTGTATCATTACATGTAAATTCAATTCCAGTTTTGGACTTGGGTATGCCTTGTCCTCTTGAATGTGCCTACTGACCTGTATTTTTGAATGCTCTCTGGATATCATCTCTAGATGAACTTTAGTTATCTTCTACAGGTGCTGAAGGATGGAAAGGGAACTGGTGAGTTTCTACAAGCTTGGAAATCCAGATTTTTAGATAAGAGCTGGAGATATCCCAGGGGATGTTTTTTGCCCTTAAAAATCAATCTGTTTCTAATACTGCATTATCTATGATGAAATCTTCTCTAAAAGCCCTGTTGCCCCATTAGAGTAGAGGGGCTGGGCAAATAGCTGAGAATGAGGAATGTGTTGGACAGGAGGAGGAGATGAAAGAAAGATAGTTTGTGTAGTCTGACAAAACAAACCTCAGGGAGGATGTGACTGCTGTCTATAAATCCATCAGGAGAGTAAACACTGGGGCAAGGATAAAGACCCTACTTAAATGGCATTAAATAAGTAGAAATAAACTTTAGGAAAAAAACCCAGCTTGTCTTCAGTGATGCTTTTAGTCTCTTGTTCAAAGCTGCAAGAATAAAATTCTCAGTTTCTCATCAGGGAAAGCCTGCTTGGGTTATACACTGAGGTGTCTGTGATGGAGAGGACTTGGTAGCTTGGAAACCCTCTGCCCGCTCCTACATCCATGAGAAGGTCAGACTTCTAATTTCTAACTTCTGAAGAAGGAGGAAGACTGACCATCTGACAGGTAAGTATTTTTATCCCTATACGTGCTGAAAAAGGATACAGAGTTTTCCCAGCTAGGAGACTTACTTTTAGCTGTTCTATAAAAAGCCAAGACAGAGTATAGCGTTAGTACATGTACTAAATTGTCTTAAAATATTACTTTTTTTAAACAAAAATGTGGCTGCTGTCTAAATATCTATCATAAGTTATCACTGAATGTGTTTTTATGTTACCTCTTTTATTCATCTACCAAATATATGCAGAAGCAGGAGGAAGAAAATTAGAAATATTGTATAATGCACGATAGGAATAATTTTAATAGAGAATATTAAACCTTTTTTTAACTTTCTACTGAACTGAGATATATCCCAAAGCACGGAGAGCTTCCTGAGTCATTCTGGCCTGCTTAATGGAAAGAAAACCCAAACACCCTCTGTGTTTACTTCGCAGTTGATGCACAAATGATTTCCTACTAATGGCAATGCTTCTACACTACCAGGGCTGGGCCATGGAGACACCTGAACTCCAGTGGGAAATCAGCCAGTGGTGTTGGGTGCTGGCAGTTCAGTGCTGTCAGAATTGTGGTAGCCGAGATCCTTCCCAGAGAAGAAATGTATGCACTAAATCAACAGTAATCCCAGCTAAAGAAGGAGCTGACCTGGATTTGAAGTTGAACTACATCTGTCCAGCACAGATTTCTGGGAAATGCTCCAAGAATGAGCAAGTCTGTCAACGGAGAGAAGAACGGGGTTGCACTGGAGTTCCTGTACTTGCCTAAACTGGGCTGACTGGAACCACAACACACTGCCTGCCGAAAGGCTGGGGCTCCACAGGAGCAGCTAAGCACGAGAAGGAAAAATCCCTTTCTCACCCTGCAGAATCTTGCAAAGAGACAGCTTGCAGCAAAAGCTGTGAAATGCTGAACTCCCAGTTGATTTGTCTTCTTAAACCATGGGATCTCAATGCATCACAGGACCAGCAGCTGCCTTTATAAATATTGTTCTGATGGAGTCAGGGAGATATTGGTGTGTGAGTGGCAAAGTATTTTCCCTGCAGGCATTTTGGTATCAGGACTCACTTTTCCTATCCCTACACGCCAGCAGGGCTTTGCTAAATAGATTTTCAGTGAACTGAAAAGCTGCCTTTTCCTAAAACTTGCTGTATCTTTTACCAAATGCCCAGTGAAGATTAGGGGGCTGGGGGGATGATGCAAGTTGTTTCCTGGCTTATTTCTGTGCCTCTTCATTATTAAATATTGGGGGATAAATGCCACTTAGTTGGGGACAAATCAGGAAAAAAGAGAGCCAATAGTGAATGTGTGAGGTAAAATGTTTCAGCTAATGATATGTTTTTCATTTAAAATAAAACTTAAAATTTTGAGTTGATGCAGATGCTATTACAACACCCTCAAACTTGTTTTAGTCAGTTTTTTTCTTGCAGTTAAAGGAATTAATTCAGCATGTTAAAAAATCAAAAAAAAACACACTAATTTTTGGGGGGAGGAGTGATCCTGAGAACCAAAATAAAATAACTTTATTGTACTTGTATGTGTTTTACATGAGGCTGCTTTAATTAAATTTATTGTGGCTTACTCTAAACTAGTGAATTCATGTTTCATATTCTCTGTGCAGGATGAAAAGTAATTACATTTCAGTTGCATTATAATTTAGCAGGGTCTAACAGACACAGGGACAGAGCTGAAGTTTTTCCATCTTCTAGATTGAAGTTTTAAATCACAGCCAGCTGCTGACTTGCACAAGGGGCGGGAGGTGGGTGCCACAAAGCATAGCCCAATTCCATGTGCAGTTTAATTTGGGAATTTAGATCTAAGTACCTACTTCTCATGCACAGAATGAGACTGGGAGGTCACGAGGGCTGGGGAGGCAGTGGCTGCTTCTATAACTCAAATGAGTTTAGAGCACTTGAGCATTTTTCTTTGTCATGTTTAATCTATGTGCTTCTCAAAATGGGATTATGTCATGGAGAAAAATCCAATAACCCCAACAAAACCCGAAACTCTTTCTAGGGGATCTGAGAGAGGGTTGGGGAGCAGCTGTAGGGAGCTGCTGGTGTGGGAGGCTTGTTTTTAAGGCAGAGACTTAGGAGTAGTTTTTCTGGGTGAAAGGAAGAGGTGAGGAGAACTAAGGGAAAGAGGGCAAAAAGATACTCATTAGTAAATTAAATGGGGTGGAGTTCCAGTGTGCTTTTCCACCTGGAATCTGAAAAGGGGGGAGAAGACAGTCAGTACACTTGCTTCCATGTGGGAACTAGTGGAAAAATGAACCTTGGAGTGGCCAGAGGGAAGAGACAGAACAGGCAAGATGGGAGAAATTGCTGCAGCAGCAGCATCCAAATGAGACGGTGCAGGGATGGAGACATGAATCTGATGACCTAGGAGCTGAGTGGGAAAAGGAGGAATTTCAGGAGGGTTACAGCACATTCCAGACTGGAGGTGAAGGGGGATATTTCATGTAGTTCACTTGAACTATACAGATTAGAAAAATAAATTAATCTCATGTGAAGGCCTTTCTCTCTGCCAGCACAAGGCTGTGGAGGAAACAAAGCCTGTACTGGAGCATCAGAAACAACACATGAAATGTGGGAATTACAATAAGCATTACATCAGATGCTGGATACTGCAGGGGATGAATCAGACCAGCATCTGGCACCTTGCTGCATCCATGGTGAACTTGCACTGATTTGACTACAAGGGGAAAAAAACAACCTCTGGAACAACTTTCAATATGAACCCTGTTTCAGGAAAGAGCACTGTTCTGTGTTCCATCCTGGGACTTCATCTCTTGTGGTGGAGCCAGCAACTCTTCAAAACTGTTAGGGAGACTCTTGGAAACTCCAAATAAAAATGGACTTTGATTTTTTAAAAAGTAATACATGGAGCTGTTAAGATTTACAAGAATTAAAGCAGTTTTGTTTGCTCTTATGTATTTCCTTGTAGTACTTGTTCTCCTAAAGTTTCAGCATGGTATAACGAAATTGAAACTGGTTTTACAGGACAGAGAAATAAATTGGCTCCATGACTCCCATAATTTAAATTAAGAGAACTGCCCAGAAGTGTAAAGTATAGTTAAGGGGGAAAAAAACAACAAACTTCTAAATTAAACTAATTCTGCTCACTTGAGGTTTAAAACCCATATCTAACATTTTAAGGTTAGGTTCATAAACACAATTTAGAAAATTTGTATTTCTGTGGGCTGTTTTTGAAATTTTGATTGTTCATGGAAGGGGCTGGGTCAGTACAACAGGGGATGATTTCAATATACAACAGCAGCTCTTAATTTGAAAGACTAGTCCAGGCTTTAAAAGGACAGACCTAATGGAGAGTTACACTTAATGGAACCAAGATCTGACCCCCTCGCTGTTCTCCCAATGCAGAGACTGAGCAGAACCAGTTCTGTAAAAGTAGTGGTTCATTTTTAACCCAGATTTACCCTTCCTGTCCTCCTGAGCTTTGGTCAGTTGGCCACAATGGCCCATTGTGAGATCTGTAGCTGCCCACACTGCAGTGAATAGTGGTTTACACACAGTCCATGAAACCATTTAGAATAAACCTAAAAGGTCCTAAACACAGGGATTGTCTGGCTTAACAAATATGCACTGACCTACTAGATTAAAGAGCTATCTGAGTGTGTGCTAATGGTAAATGAGGGATAAGAAAGGGATGTTTTTCCTCGCCACCATAATACAAATAGATAAATACTCAACACAAGTATGGCAGTAACCCCTCTGGAATGACCAATTAGTTACATTTTTGAACAATAGTAATTATTATCGTTCTTTGAGCAGACATTTAGGATTCAGACACATGTACCATGAAAAATATTATGTTATAGCACCATTTAGGGTCATTTTAGGTAGAAGGAGCCCTTTTGTGGGCATTTTATCATGGGTTGACCTTCAACAGATATTAATAGCTCACGTTTCAGCTTTTAGTTTATCAGCTTTAAGTAAAATTCCAGTGAAATCTACTGGTTTTGACAAAATTGTAGGTAAATACGCTCCAAGTGGCTGCCAGATGGGGCTGAAGGGGCTGCAGAGCATCACGGCTGGGAGCCCACGAGAAGTTTGGGAGTCACCTCCTTACCCAGGAGGGAGCAGGGGATGGGCCTGGACCTACCTGTCCTGGAAAATTCGGAGTGAGGGCTGTGGGAGGTGTCACCGCCCCGCCCCTTCCCGCCACCAGGGGGCGCCTGGCGCTCCCCCGCCCCGCCAGTAGGGGGCACTGCCCCCGGCGCCCACACTGCCTCCCCCCGTGGGGGGGCGGAGCGCCTCAATGAAAAGCGCGCCCTGATTGGCGACGATACCCCTGGCGGGGATGAGAGCGGGGCTCTGATTGGCTGCCAGCACCTGAAGAGGGGAGTAAAAACCCGGGCAGAGGACCCCCCCGCCCCGCTCCCCTCCCCGCGGA
>VZTI01001178.1:42929-85382 GCA_013397865.1 Struthidea cinerea | reverse complement strand
GGGGGGGGCGCGGCGGCGCCTCGCGCTGGGGCGCGGCGGCGGGAAGCGGGCGTTGTGAGTGGAGGCGGGGGGCACTCACGCCTGCTGATTGGGCGCGTGCCTCGCGCCCCTGCCTCCTATTGGCCTAGTTAGGGGAGGGGGCGTCGCACCCCGTCTTCGGATTGGCTGTTGATGGCCGCGGAGAGTATACAAGGAGTTGTGGGTCGGGGGCCCGGCGTGTGCTCTGTGGGGGGCAGTGGGAGGTGGCGTGTTCACGGGGTCCTACCTTCATGAGGTCCTCCTGCCCCAGGGGGATTCCAGGGGGTCCGTTGGACACCAGTGTGGCCCCAGCAGGGCAAGGCTTCTGGCTGGGTGGCCCTGAGGCTTGGTGTGGAGGGAAGCTAGCCCCTTCCCCACTGCCCTGAGGTGGTTCCATCCATGAGGGTCCCTGTTTGAGTAGCAGTAGTTGCTGCAGGTAGAAGCTGTGGAGTTCACTGCTCTCCTGACAGTGGTCTTGGTGCCAAAAACCCTGTTCCTGTGGTCTCGGGTATGGTTGTGGCAAGGGGATGCTTGATCTTAAGGCTCTTTTGCTCCGTGGGCGTTGGTGTTGAGTTGTCCCGTTTCCCCTCCTGTGCCCGGGGTTCCATTAAAAGTGAGTCGATGTGAGTTCATTAAATGGTTGAGTTGGAATGGAAGAACAAGGTCCTGCTGCTGTGCCTTTCAGGATTACTCATCCTAAAGGGATAACTCAACTTTTTAGGGTTATTTCCCTGTACAAGGGCTCTGTGTGGTCACACATTACCTCTCAGCTGTACCTTGCAGAGCCTCAGGAGGGCTCTTACAGGGTCCCTAAATTAGAATTTAAACTTGGTTTAGGCTACTGACAGTAATCATAGTCCTGACAGTGAAATGAAGGGTCAGTATTTGTGATGCACTTTTCGGTACCTCGGCATCAACCTGTCTAGCTATATATTTGTATATTTATGGTTCTTACAGGTGTTTAAAGAATGATCAAGCGCAAAGCTGGGTGTGTAAAATGCCTATCAATGTTTCCCTGTGAGTTTCAGTGGGAAGAGACACTACGCTGAACTTTCGCTTTCTTCTGTTAGATTTTTAATAATTCTGATGGTTTTTTTTCTTATAGTCCAGTTAGAAGATGAGATGCTAATGAATCACCAACTGATTTTACAAGAGGATTCTTTGCATCTTTTGGGGGCACAATAAAATAATTAGCAGTCTTGAGCCTTCTAATGCCTTCATTTCTAGGAAAAGTAATATATGAGCATGTACTGCTCTAGTCTGTCCTTAAATGGAAAACTTCTCTCCAAAATTGTGATGATTTTTGGTACTTTGCTACATGGATGCTTCTCTTGTGTGAAAAGAGACAGCTTTATTACCTTGTTTATAGGATGAGATATCAGTGTAATTGTTATTAATATTCTCTGATAGAGTAATTGACAATTTGATTTTAGAGAGAAACGGGTCTGTGGTGTCATCTGCTCTCCTCTGGCACCCTTACCCCTACCCTGCGCAGAAAATCCGTGGATGAGCTCTCCTGGGGTAAATTGCACTGCAGTGAGCAGCCACTTCGAGTGTGTTCCTGACCACCTGCAGCTGCTGGCATCTGTGTACACTGAATTCTAATGGACTTACAAGTGTAGCTAATTAAGGGGGCTGGTTTTGTATGGTGAATTTTATTTGGACTTGAACATGAGACAGGGTCTATTCGTCACTTTTATCTCTTGCTAGTAAAACATGCGGTTGTTGTATTGTAGCCCTGAAATGGCTCTATATGTCAGTCCCCACCTTTTTGAAGGTGCAGATAGTCCATTTGTTCTCTGGGGTAGTGCAGAGCAGCAGCTATTCTGAAGGAGCCATCTTAGGAGTGTGTTTTTATGTGCAGAAACAAGGTAGTTTTATTTTTTCAAATTTTAAGACAGGTGATTTAATTCAGAGGAGAGGTGCAGGGGGGTGGGAGAGGGAGGGAGGAAGCAGCACCACCTGCTTGTAGGCAGGGGAAGAATCCCCTCCAACTGACAGTTCTTTTGGGAAGAGTTTACTGGAAGAGGAGAAGGGATGGGAGACAAAAAAGTGGCAGGAGGAAGCTGGAGGGGAATGATTTGTTTTCTTTCAGTAGCCCCTAACAATGCCTTCTTGAAGATTGTGTGGGCAGAACTGTAGCACACACTGATACAGACATTTATTTTCCTTTTGTGTCATCCTGTACTTTAAATACATGTTTTCCCTGCTTCCTCGCTTTATCAGACTTCTCTCTCTATGATTTATAAACCAAATCCTTTAGGAAGGCAGGGTCACTGCCTTTGAGCAGCTGGAGCCTGAGAATTGCAGTGTGTGATTCAACAGCCCATGATATCACAGGGACCTCAGAGGATGAAACACTGGGAAGACAACAGCGTCAAGAACGTGGCCATGGACTCAGGAAGCTGAGGGTGGGAGGAAGGAATTGGTTGCTGGAGTGGATATGTAGATGTTGAGCAAATGGGAAGCGAGGTGACTAAAGAAGAGAGATTCACATATGTAGAAAGTAATGAAGTTGACTCTTTGCTCACTGAGAGAGAGGACAGATAGTGTGAGAAACACTTAATTATACAAGAATTAGGACTCGAGAGATGTCCTTGGAGCATCTCTGAGTAGGTGTCTAAACCCAGCCTAGGCAGTCCCCAGGAGGATGCTAAACTGTGCTCAGGCTGGGTTATCTCCTGTATTCTGTGGCAGACATGGATTTTCAGCTACTTACTTGATAAGTTGTGAAAGAATAGTTACATCAGAGCGTTGTGCTGTCACCTTCAGTGCCTGGGCACTGTCCCTTTAGGAAAAGGACTGTAACGTGTGATGGCCACAGCAGCAGAGGACTGGCCTTGGTCTAAGAGATCTCTTCCAGCTCACTGTTGCTTTGATGATGGACGTGCCATAACGATACGGATATAGATTGTGGATATATGGATATAAGCGTGAGTTGGTGTTTGGCTGAGCTCTTCTATTTATTACACAACTAAATAAATTGAAGCCATTTTTCCTTTTGTGGAAATAAATAATCCTTGCTGTCCCAGCCCTAGTATGATTTCCGTTTTTAACTCACCGGTAAAACATAAATATTGCGGTTTTACATTACCCGATTGATAACATTCACGCAAAATGCACCAGGGCCAGAGTTCCTTGAAACAGCATGTGCCTGTGATGGATGGGAATGCAGAGGAGATGACGGCAGTCCTGACTCAGTCCTCAATGAAGTTAGAAACCTTCTTGCTGCAATGAAAGCATGTTCCTGCTAGAGGATCTCAGGAAATGCACTGGCTCTGCCTTCTAGGCAAACTGGGATAATTAAGTGTGGGATAAAGCTTTTTGCAGACACATGTGATGTTCCTTTTGAGCATAATAAATCGTTTTCATGTTAAAAGCTGGAGGAAGACCCAGAGTCATAAAACCCCTTTTGTACCAATCTTGTTGCCCTTGCACATGGCTGGGGTGACACAGAGTTGTCAGTGAGCTCAGTTGTCAGTGGGAGGATTAAGCCAATAGTCCCTGCTGTTATTGCTGCAGGGAACCTCAGGCTATGGCAAGGCTCTTTTACACTGGGGAGTAAATCACATTAGCTGGTTTATGCACCAGTATTGTAAAGTGCGTTCTCATTTGAGATACTGCAGTGGCTTTATGGCTCCCTGCGCAGGGAGGTGGTCTTTTCCCCTTGCTCGGCTTTAATATTCCCCCTTTCTCATCCTGGAGAAGGGACAAAAATGAGCATTTGGCAGCCACTGGCTTGGATTTTTCAGCAGAATGCCCTTAGTGAGCCTCGCAGAGATTGCTGCAGATGAAGTCCCCAGAGATTTTGTGTCTGTATCTTCTTGTGTAGTTGCAGCATTGAAAGAAATTGTCATTCCTTAATAGGAGGCTTGCCAAGAATATATGGTTATTGTTGGTTTTGGGGGTGGTTTTTTGGTTTTTTTTTTTTTTGGTTGGTTGGTTTAGTTTGGTGCTTTTTTCTGACTTTCAGAGCTTTCCTTTGAAGCCCTAGGTGAGTTCACTGTGTTTAACTTGTGTTGAAAACACTTAGACACCAAACACAAACCAGCAGTGACTTTGCTGTTAGTGGTTTTCTCTTACAGCACCGTTCACTCCTGAGTGTTTGTGGGGCGGGGGGGGGGGGTCGGGTCATGGATGCACCCTTGAGGGGCCACACGTGGAGCTGTGGTGGCTCAGGGTGTCTGATGCTGAGGCAGCAAAGCTAACAAGGACACTGCTGTTGGATAGAGAATGAGGCACTTTGCCCCTCTGAGCAGTGCTTTCCCGTCCTCTGGAGCTGCATGCAGTGCATGGGGAAGCTGCTAAATTAATAACACAGCTCCAGAGAAAACACCATCCCACAGGAACAGGAGGGAGGGGTTGGAGAGTGTCACAGAAGTCAAAAGGAGGTTTTAAGCAAGATTTCCAAAAATGTCAGACAATGACACTGAGGTGCTTTCCAGGCATCAGGAGCAGCAGAAGAGAAGTTTTGTCATTAATGATATTTTCTGGATTGGATGTAAAATGCGAAAACTAAAGAGAAAGGGCTGTAGGTCTGTGACAGCAACAGGTCCCAGAAGGTGTTGAGAAAAGGAAGGTAAATTTGAATGGTGTTCTGAGACAAACCTGTGTTGTCCTGGAGGGATGGTTAATTACTTGACCAGCTCAAAATGAGCTAATGTTCCCACTACAGGAGATATTTCAAAGTCACAGAAGCTGTGCTGGTTCTTGGATCACGTTGTGTTGCGATTCGCACAATATATAGTGACACACAGGACTGTCACTGCCTCACCACTGCCGTACTAGAGTGGAACTGGGCTATATTTGTACTCTTTAGTTAAGCCTATTACTATTTCAGCTTGTGTCATCACACAGCACAGACAGGGTGAGGCATGCCTGTTATTTGGGGAGGAAAATGCTGTCTCTGCAGTTAGTGCAAATGCTTTAAGATCTCACACTGGCATTGCTTCTTGCTTATATTTGTGATGCTCATTGGCTTGTATGAAAGCATTAGGGTGCTGGAAGAATTTTGGGTGACTATTGGGTGATGTGTCTCATAATTGACTAATCTTTCAGCTTCCAGAAAAGTAAAATTTCATCATCTTCAAGTTACTGAAGCACTTGCTATGAGCATACCCAAAAAAAGATGGTATATTGAATAGTATTTGAGCCATTTTATAATGGAGAGAATATAGTTATGGCATACATAACACATAAATTTAACATGAGTTTAAGCAAGCTGTTTGGATTACTATTTTACTAAACCTCTACATGGGTTTTCATAACAAAATGTAGCCTAATTTCTTCATACTGGGAAAAAACTGAGTATATCCTATCACAATGTCTTTTATCTTTAATTATCGTTTTTTCTTTTAGGACTTCTGCAGATGAGTTTCAATTTCTGTTACACAGATTCGTATGGTAATCCCTTGGACATAGCAGAGCTTCCCATTGAGGTGCATGTCTTGGTGTTTATTTAGCTTGTCTGAAAATGTCTGGTGTGCTCAATACAGTGAGAAAAATCAACAATTGCAAAGGATAATCTGTGGGCAAACAGTGTGGAGAGCAAGCAGAGAGTGCTCCTTGCATGCCAGTGGTTTGGCAATGCTTATGTCCAGAGTTTCACATTTATTTCTGCTAAAAAACTACCAAAGCTGAGAGAAGACCACCGGGAAATGGTTAAAATTTCAAGACACTGTGGCTGTCAGTGTCAGGGCTGTAATGGGTATTGCGAGCAGGATCTAGGGCAGGAAATATGATTGTGCAGGATTAACAAGGAGGAGCATCCTATGGAGGATCAGTGACCAAAGTTAGTTTGGTCTTTTTGTCATCAGTGTCAGAAAACTTGCTCAGGTGTTGGTGTTTTGTGGCAGTTCTATTATCAGTGACTTTGGATCAGATCATGTTTTCCAGCTTCTGGCCTTGACTGCAGGGCTTGTTTCACAGCTGAATTTTGACACTTGCTCTTGTCTTCTGCCCTCTTTATTGGGACCTCTCTGGGACATGGCCTGTCTCCTCCTGCACCATCTTTGCTCTTAGCCCATCCGTGTTTCCAGGGAAATGTGCTTTTCAGGGTGTTTTCATAATTACAGATGTACTGAGGGAATGCATACCAGAGGCAGATCCTAGGATGAATTTGGAAGTACAGAAGTTGAAAGCATCAGCAAATCCTGCAGCTCCTACTATTGTCCCTTATTGCTGCACAATTGGCTGGGCTGAGCTGTTTATTATTTTCATTTCTGTCAAGAACAGCAATAACCGGACTGTTTATAGAATCTGCAGCACTGGGCCACTGAATTTGGCTCGGCCTTGCTTCCCCCCCCCCCCCCCAAGATTTTAAATTAGTGCTAACTTTCAGAACCATGAAATGACTGTCTTCTGCTTTCCTTTCCAACTTTTTGGTACTTCTTTTTTCAGAGATTAATCTTAATACCCAGTTTTGTCTATTAAAGACCCTGCCTGACCCCTTCGGTCTCCTTTGTATTCAAGTTGTAAGTTATCTGTGCTAAAATGACTCTGCAGGAGTGAGTCAGCATCTTCCTTCAGACCTTCAGTGTCTGCTGGTGGGGAAAGTCAGCCAAAAATTCTGCAACTTGTTGCACCATGTGGAATTAGCTAGAACTGTGCCTTTCCCTTAATTCAGTTAGTAGTTATTGTAATTGCATTATTTTTAACAGGGTAATTATATATTTTTAAAAATCATACCACCCAAAATTGAAACCTCTAGTGTTTATTTTTATTTTTCTAAGCAGTTAGGTAATTGATTAAACTACTGGCTATTGTTAGTGCAATTACAGGAACTGGCTCTTGATTAATACTGGCAGTCTAGGAAAAGCGCTGTTTTGGATAAACCAACCGAAGAATATCAACAGGATAGATGTTAAATTTTGCAAAGAAGTTTTCCACAGTGTGTTACTGACATAAATGCTGTCACGTTTCACATGGGTAGAGGTGATTACATACCTGATATATGTATATATTTATATATTCATACAGTGGTGATTGTATACCTGATAAAATGAGTGAAGGAGGTCAGTGAATGAGGTCGGATTAGGTATGAGAAAATTCCAAATTTAATCCTTAATAACATAAGAAGTAGCTAGGTGAAAGGTTCTGTGTAGGGATGGATGGTATATATTTATAGATCAGAGTTCGTGTGTGCTTGGATATATAAATAAATAATATTTATCTGTAGATTGCCCTGACTTTCCACACTTGGAGAGCAAGGCTGGTGTTTATCACTTCTAAATATTTGCTGCGGTTAATTTGTTCATACTAAGGAGATGTGAGCTCAGACACTGAACACTGGTACATGGATTTAGTTTTAATTTTTCTCCTGATTTTTTGGGGGGGATGTTTTGTGTCAAGCAATATTAATGGAGATGAGATTTCTGTCCCTGTATTCCCATATCTGGAGATGTTTGGATATAAGAGAAAGTCAGAACAGTTCCTCAGTGTCTGCTTTTGTGGGGCCCACGTGTGCTGGGTTGCGTGAGACAGCAAGTGTTAACTCCAGTCACCAGTAACAGCATGACTTGGTGTCTAGCGATGCCCAGAAATATCTTCCCCACTGTTTGTCTATATGTAAGTAATATGATTTTTTTGCTCTACCACGCAGTTCAGTGACGTTAACCCAAGACTCCCTGCCCTGGTGATGTATCCATGCTGGCCAGGCCCGGTGGAACAATCAGTGCTCGGGTCTGCATAGCTTAGTCCTTGCTAGCAAAATTAGGAGACAGAAAGTGCCTGCTGCTTTTTTTACCTCTCCTTATCTATTTTTCAGTTTGTCAATGACAAGCCAAATGCTAGCATTTATAGGGATAAATTATGACTAAAATAATTTGCATTTAAAATGCAAATGAATGAAAGCATCAGCAAGGAGCCTTCTGCTTCCTTCCTGGTGCACAGATGGGTACTGGCATTGGATCAGCCCAGCAAGGCACTGGATATAAAATAAAGTTAATTGGAGTAGCTGAGAAATGAAATGGGCTCAGCCTCATGATAATTCCTGGCCTGTGATTTAATATGATATTAGAAACGAAGGATTGGGAAGGTGCTGAACCACTGACTAAACCAATCACCAGAGCTGTAAATTACCCTTCTGGGATCCCAACAGCAGATTGAAAGGCCCAATAAAATTGCAAGAGGTGAATAAAACCAAGCTTGGAAGCAGTTTGTCAGGATCTTTGAGAGTTTAAGTTTCATTGTTCCTTTTTAGTAGATGGCTATTGTAACACTGCCTTGTACTAACCTGGGACTGGGATTTTGTCCAAGGTCAAATCTGTCTGTACATGGAAAACCAGTTGGTGCTCGAACAAAACCTCTTTCAGGCAAACTGAGGAACTGGTGATGCATCTCTGAATGTAGTGTTTTCTTGTTGGAAGCCTCAGGTCCATTTTTTGCATTATTTATTGATTTCTAGGCCTGTAGGTGCCAGAAGGACAATGAGGAGAAGGTGGTGTGGATGGCCTGTGGTCAAGGAAAGACATGCAGGAAGAATTCAGTATAATCTTTCTGTGCAATTGGTGCAATGGTTGATTTGTTTCATCCTTAATGGAACATGGAAAGTGGTGTACAGCAGGACTTGACCATACTCAGTGAGATAGGATTTCTGTTCCTTTATTCCCATAACTTAAGGTGCTTGGGTCTTGTAGGAAGTGTTTGTAAAGCCAAACCTGCTTTACTCTGTGTTACTGAAGTGTGGTAGCTGATAATAATAAAACCCTCATAGCTCCATGACATGTGTCACGCTGGTTTTAATGTCTCTGTTCTCTGTTTTTTTTACAGCCATGTTGCTGAAGATCACCTTGTCTTCTGGAAGCAGAAACACAGTGAACAGATGAATCCCTTTAGCCAGACATTGTTCCAGTAGATCTCTTTCTCCTCATGGAGCACCCGGGCAGGGAGGAGATGGACTTGAAAGAGGAAAGTCCTCAGGTGTGGGCTGAGTCTGCAGCACAGGAACAGAACACTGCTCAGGTGATTAGTGCCCTCCAGAGCTCTGCCTCTGCTTGGGCTGGATTGGGATTGGTGGGGAGCGTTAGTTCCCATTTGGCCCTGACTTAGAGTCTAGAAGCTCAGCTTTCATTTAAGCAGAAAGACAAACATTTCTGTGGTGATTTTGGGTTATAGCTTCAGAAACTGAGCTGTGCAAACTGCAGCAGTGAAGACATAGAGCTCTGAAATGAGCTGAACAAAACCAGGCAGTGGCTGTAGAAGTTTCAGTGTCCAAATATATCTATAACCACGTGGGAGAGTGAAAGGGTGTTCAGAGTAATGAACATGAACAAAATCTGTGCTCTGTGGCAGCCCCTTTTGATGGCATCATTTGAATAATTTGGAACTGTGGGTGGACCTTGGGGAAAGTTATATGAGTAATTTTTTCCAGCCAGACATCTGGGTAGTGAGAAAGGGAGAAATGTTAATTGTAAGTGACTAATGCAGTCGGGTTCTGCTGTATGCAGCTTGTCCCTCTGCCTCTGAGACAAAGCAACTGGGAACTTATAGAATTCTGTAAATTGATTACTCTTTTAAGTATGGTAGGAAAAGGATGCTGCATGGCATTTGACCCACAAGCTGAGAAATTCTGCCTCTCTTAGTAATTTCCAGCTTTGAAATGTGCCAAGAAAGGCAGTTTTCAATGGCCTGTGTTCTGTTCTCTCTACAATGGGATAACCATGCTGCTGTTTGCACATGGCAGTTTTAAGGCTTAATGAGTATTTGCAGAGTCCTCTCCAAATGTGAAACTGTAGTGTGTGTGAGAGAATTTATTGTACGCAATCAGCACTGAGCATCCACAGGGGAGTACCAGGTGTCTTCTGAAGCACAAGCTAAAAAGTGAAACAAAATAAACAAAATATGTAACTGTGGCATCATTTTATGTGAAAGAATTTTACGTGAATATGAATACTTGTACTCAAACTAGATTGCCTGCTAACTGTCCTGTTTTTCCTATACACTGAAAATGCTTTTCAGCACGTAAAGGATGGCAAAAGCTAAATATGTTCCTATTTTCAATGGAATTCAGTACTCTGGCTCATTTAATATAGGCCACTGATCATCAGTTATCATCATAATGTTCTGGTAAAATCGACTTGTTTAGATTTAAAGTGCTCCCCTAGACCTAACTTGTTCCAGTAGTCCTTGGAATCAGTGATTAATGCTTTCAGTTATATGTTTTGTCTGTTTAAATAGTTGAATTTTCTACTGATGCTGCACATACGTACTGCAGAGAAGCAATCTAATATGCCCTACTGCTGCCTCTGAGAGCTGCAATACTGTAACTTGAGGAGTATCAGAGTTAATAAGTTCTGTTAGCTTCTCATCAGACAGCAAAAATTACCTCCAACTACAGAACTAGCTGAATGAAATCATTATCAAAAATCCTGAAAGGAAAATTAGCATAAAGGGAAACAATATCCCAATAAATTTACTAGATACATCAGTTCAAATATGAACTTGTTCCCTTACAAATTTTCAAAGTATCATGCAAGAACTAAGTATGGGTCAGTGCCCTTTGTAGCAGTTACATCTCGAATTGCAATGCAGAGTAAAACCAGAGACTGATGGGAGCTGTGTCCAGTTTTCTATTGGTAGAATAATTGAGTGAGATTTGAAATAGGTGTTTTTCACTGCATTCAGATTAGTTGGGACACAAGTTCTCTCTGCTTTCCAACGCATCCCGTGACTCTCGTGCTGTGTCCCACTGGCCTGTGTTTGGTGCGAGTCCAGGATCTTTTTGTTCCCCAGGTGCACTTTGTCCCCGAGGGGGGGACAGTGGCCCAGATCGTGTACAGTGACGAGCAGGAGCGCGGGCCTACGCAGCAGGTGGTTTACACGGCTGACGGCACCTCCTACACCTCTGTGGACACCTCGGAGCACACCCTCGTTTACATCCACCCTGTGGAGGCTACACAGGCACGTGTGGTTCTGAGCCCACCCTGGTTTTGGCACCTAGAAAACACAACAATCTTGTTTGGGATGAAAGCCAGTTGCCAGCCAAGTGGTATGACTGGAAAATAGCAGACAGTCGCTCCCAACAGCGACTCCGCCCACTGCTGAGCAGGGACTTCATGCTGTTCATTTGTTTGATGTGCAAATCTGCTCATTAAAGGATGGCGAGGCTATGAATTATGAAACACTGGTTATTTCACTGAAGGTGGACGAGATTATAATTTGCTCAAAGGTTTTTTCCAGAACAAGGATAATCTCACCAGGAATTCTGCCTCTTGTATCAAGTAAAAAACTAAGAGCCATCTATGTTCCTTCAGGAAGAGCCCTTGTTTTGTGTAGTACAGTTGTCATAGTTGATAGTTACAATAACAGTCGTGTCTTTGTGCAGAGCATGTCCGTTTAGTCCATGTAATTTTGTAGTCTCTGCAGAGTTGTTGATTTTATAGACCTTTTGTATTCTTTTTCTTTGGCATAATCATATCAGATAGCATTTATTCCCTTGCACCACATGTTTATATGGGGTCAGTATGCTATGCATCTCTGCCTCTGTGTGGACAGATTAAAAAGGAAGAGGCTCGCTTTGTTGAGAGTGTTTTAAAATGCCTTTGCCGACGGAGCAGATTAGCTGTACTGCAAAGTGCACGTACCTGACGCCCCCGCCACGCTGGCAGGGCCTCGTGTGGCACACTCTGCCTTGTGCAGCTCTCAGCTGTCCCAGAAAATGAGCTTCTATGTGAAGGGATGTCCTGAGAGGATATCTTCCAGGAAGTTACTGGCCAACTAACTCCAAAACTCTGAATGCTGTCATTGTGTCAAAAGATGTGTAGTATTCAGACACTCTTCTGCATCTAAGATGAAATTATCACAGTGCTAAAGGAATTTGTATTATACCATGCTTTATTTTGTTGTAACTAGGCTGCTACAAGCTCAGATATTTCAATTATGGCTAAGTAAGTAAGGCTGGCCTCAGTCAATCCTTAGTCTTGCTTTTCCTAGGCTTCTGTCAGGGCTGTTCTTCCAAATATTGGAGTTGGCATGGCTTCTATGAAATTAAACAGCATCCTGGCCATATCAAAGTCCCATGCAGGATGTGCCTGATAGTTCCTCAAAAGAAAGCATGCAGGAGTCTTGTGAATTTTCAGGAAGAAGAAGCTCATAATTACCCTCTATCCCGCCCTTAAGTGTTACACAGTTTTGATAGAGCTAATTTCGTCCTGTAGATTTTATCAAATCAACAATTGACAAAGTGATTTTGGTAATTAAAAAAAATAAACCCCGTGAAACACTTTAGCTGTACAGATGCAAAGTGCTACATAAATGTTAGGTTTCTTCATTATATGATAAATATGATATTAACTCTTTATGGAGCACCACCTAATTTTTAATTTCTGTGTGTAGGTCCACTTGGGTAAGTTGAAGTAATTTGCTGTGATAACAGGCATGTTAGAAGCTGACAAAGGCTCAAAAGTTGGTTGTTTCATGGTGGCAGGGTAACTTTTGTGTGAGTTGGGAGTAAAAACCCCCAGGGCTGGTTTGATAAGCCTTTTTCACTTTGTCTAGACTCTGTTTACAGATCCGTCCCAAGTGGCTTACGTCCAACAGGATGCCACCACCCAGCAGGTAAGGAAGAGATATTATTCATCTTGGGTCTAAAACTATGAGGGAACAGTTAGGGAAGGTAAAGGGACATTGTTGTGTTGTGAGAGGGTAATGAGCTGTCTCTGAAGTTGTCCAGTGACAATATTAGTCTTGTGCTGTCACCCTGATCAAGACCAAAAGTATTACCATGACCAGCTTGTGCATGAATGACAATAAAAGTTAAGAATGATTTTGGGTTTGTTCTCTTTAGTTCATATTCAACAAGAATTCTGATTTACTACCCCAGATAGCATGAAAAATCTTTCAACAGTGTCCCTGCAGCAGATGTGGCTGATGTCATCTGAATGTGCCATTTTGGAAAGGCTGATTTTGTAGTTGTCTGCATACAGGTTCTGATCCAAATGCCTTTAAGTCCACAAAGGCTCTTGAGGGATAGAAAAATTGGATTGAATTCTAGGTTTACTAGAAACCTCACAGGAAATTAAGTGCAAAACCTGAAGAAGTTTTGCAGCCAGTGACTGGCTCCCTTACCAGGTGTGCTGGGCTTGCCAGTGTGAGGTGGTCTGGGAAGAGAATAAAACTGCAGCCTGTGTTTATAAAGTTGTGATGATTTTTCCTTATTCTTTTTACATCCATCATGGATGGGGAAGTTTTGTTGTTAATTCTTACTGGTATCTTTGGGGACTGCACTGTGGTAATCAGCTGTAGAAAGGTGCTTTCAGATCTCTCTAGTTGGAATTCTCTGCTTGTCATAGACTTAAAATCGTTACTGCTGAGTCTTTAATGACATGTGTGAATGGATGTGTTAGATCCGAATCATCACCAAAGCCATCATTAAAATGTGTGTTTATTGACAGTCATGGGGCAGAGTGAGGTATTGAATGTGTGCCGAAAACAAATTTTCTTGCTAAAAGACCTTCTAAATGGTTGAGGCACAGACGGGAAGCAGTGACTGGCACAATAAAGGTGTTACCTGTCTTCTCATTCTCTGGAGTGTTGTTCTGGAATTTTTTGCTCCATCAATTTCCCTGCATTAAGAAGCCAAAAATTCCTATTTAATTGTCTTAAAGTTCATTTAACAAATACATGATTAATTAAAAATAGAGATTACTTGTGTGCAGTGCAGATGGCGGTGACAACAGAGGCGATCTGCTGTTATTATCCCAGAAGCACTTGTCTGTGTGTCCTTGGCCTGTCCTCCATTCCAACGCTGTCTGACAGCAATCCTGTCACACATATATTAATTTTTTGGTGAGGGGTTAATCCCTCATTATAGCAACTCCTGCCTTTGCAGCTGTTTTTACATCAGCATTTCATATGGGACATCCCTGACCTGACAACTAATGATAAAATAATAATTATAGCTCCTCTTGTCGTTCAGAAGAAACTTTATTGTAGAAAGAAAGTTTTATAAAACTTTTTAGATAGTTTTATAAAAATAATGCCCATAATCCATGCAGTGCCTGAAATGGAAGTGCAAGTAAGGGTATGTTTGGTGTGATTAGTAGTAGGCAGTGCTAATAGTGGGTACAAATAGATCCAAGCCTGTGTGGCCCTCTCCTTGCTGGCACTCTGGAGGAATAATGATGCCTCTTCTGTTGCCACTTGCCATCAGAAATGTCAATTTCTGAAATGTCAACCACTAGACTGTCATGGTGGTTTCCTCCTCACCATCACACCATTCTCTGAGGTCTTTTTGCTGTTGTTTTTCACGAGTTTCATAAATTACTCTTAATACCTCTTTAAACAAAGCAACTAGTTTGGAGTTCTAAGACCGAGTGCGTACGTTATGGATTTTGTTGTCTGCTCCCTCACTTCTGGCCCAATTCACTGTTCTCAGTTTTATCTGATATTTGTTAAGCCCTCTGCAGAGAGGCAAGAACTTGGATTTTAGCATAAAAGCTGCATAACGGTCAGAGACACAAAGTAGAAGCCACATGATGTCAACTGTAGAGAAGGGTGAAAAATCACGCAGAATAATGGTGCAGATTCCTGTATAGATAAGCAGGAAAGGTGATTCCTAGAGTCGTAGTTGTGCTTTGTTTTATTGCTGAATGGATGAGAATAGTGTGATAATATGCATTAATTTGGTTGTTACTGCACAAACAAAAAATGAGCATGTAAATAAAAATGTATAGTGTGACCAAATGTAAAGAAAAATAATTGTTGGGATCCTCTTGTTTGAGAGCTTGATCTTCTAATGAGCGCAATATACCATCTTGTTTTTTTAATGGATCCTAGATCATAGAATCACAGAATGATTTGCATTGGAAGGGACCTTAAAGCTCATTCAGTTCCAACCCCTCAACCATGGGCAAGGTTTGCTTGAGAAAAAGGAAGATAGTCCTAAAAAGAGGAAATGTTTCTTACTCCTTCTTTACCTTTTCCCTTGAAAATGAAAGTAAATTTGGGCATACAAGAACAGACACCCTAAATCACTGGTTTTACCAAGAGCTAAAGAGTTCCTAACATCTGTTTTTAGTGCAATTTGAACCCAGGCTGGATAGGACCTTAATTTAAAGCCTTAATTTAAAAATGTGTGATAGGTAATTCAGAATTTGCAAAGTCTATAAATTTGAAGCCTTTCCCTTTGTCCGAGGAGCTGCAGGTTCTGTCCAAGCCCATCATCCCTGCTTGAACCCCAAAAATCTTGGGAATGCCATAGTTTTTGAGTGAGTGCAGGGCTCAAGGGAGCTGTGCATGCCGGGCCCTGCCCGTGTGTTAAGTGACTGATGGAAATGCTGCAGTGCTAAAATGAGTGCCTGTGATTTTAGGTAACGGTTCTCTTGCCTGCTGCTGCTCAGAGCATGAATCCCACCAACCTGTCTGTGCTCGGCAGCGTTGCTGACCCCCCCCAGCCAGTGGCTCTGGAACAGGGGCCACAAGCAGATAGAGTAAGTTGCCAGGCACCCTTTCCTTTTCCATGTACGAGTGCACTGATTCCATTGCTCCATCGTCCCCGGGGATGAAATGTGGCTGAGTGATCTGGGAGGAGATGTGAGAAAGCTGTAGTGCAGATTTATACTGTCTTCCATAGCCTCACCACGGAATGTATGGGGTTTGAGGAGAGATCATGTGTTTAATATACAGAGAAACCTGTTTTACAGATGGTTCTGTCTTGAGCAGCCACCCTAAGATTCTCTCAGTGCTGAAAAGTGAAGTTAACAGACTGTCACAGCAACATCCACTGGGTTTCCTCACCAGTGTTTTCAGGCAGCTCGGCTGGGTGTAATATTTCTTGTTCTCTACCTGAGAAACCTGTGAGGGTGATGGAATATGCACCACACTTCAATTGTTGCGAGTTTTTTTTAAGGAAGAAAGGGGGCTAACCTTGAAAATTAGTGGAAGAATGCAATGCCCTCAACTGTCCTTCATGTCCCATAGTTTATATCTAGTCTCCACATTACCTCACCCCTTATTGACCTCTACCTTTGTACTCTGGGGATTGGTTTTGTTGGATTGTAAAGAAAAGACAATGTGCCAAAGTGCAGGATTCTCTCACTTGTACAAAAGAAATTAAAATACAGCTTTAGGCTCTAGGTAATATCTACAGAGCCTGGACTTTGTTTTGAACCTTCTGCGAGGATCCAGAACTTCCTCTGATTTCAGTTTCTTCTGAGAACTGAGTCCTTGGCAGGGTGGAGCCAGGGAGTAATACAGGTGTTCTGAGTGAAGCCGTCAGCATCAGCGAGCAATGCAAAACATCCCTTGGCAGTCCTTTATCACCTTCTCTTGTCCTCCTCTCTATTATCAGAGGCAGCACAAAGGGTATACTAGCAAGGACCTTCTTTGCCTGTCCTTGTAGTTTTCTTCATGAATCAGCTTGAATTGTTTGTGAATTCTTTCCTCAGGCATCATTACCAGTGCATAACCAGGTGTTACCTCCTATGGAGGCTGTGGATGGTTCTGACCCTCTAGCACCCCTGCAGAATCAAATGGAAAGGATAGAAACAAAAGAGGAAGATGATGAGGATGAAGATGAGGATGAAGATGGGGAAGACACTGACATGGATGAATGGGATCCCGATCCACCTCGACCCTTTGATCCCAATGATTTGTGTAAGCATGCACAGTAACATGAAGTGTATTACCCGCCTTCCCCTTTTTTCTTCCCTCTCCATCAGCCCTTTAGTAAAGAGAGACAAAAATCATTTGGATTTTAGCAGTAATGAGTAAATGAGAGTCTTTATTCCCAGAAATGTGAATTCAAATTGGGCTGCTTTACCAAAAAGACAAAATTCTGTGTTTAGTGAAGTCTCTGAGCTGCTTTGTTCTTATTTTGCTGGACAATGCCCTGTCTAATATTTTAAAATGTAGACAGACTATTGGCATAAGTGTTCCCACAGCTGAGCCAACGATGTTTAGAGAGAGATAAGGCTGTCTCTGAGCCAGTGTGTGAGTGTTTGCCTGAAAGTCACGTCCTCTCTGCCTTTGTGTTGCAGGGTGTGAAGAGTGTAATAACGCACATCCCTCCGTGTGTCCGAAACACGGACCTTTGCATCCCATCCCAAATCGGCCTGTGCTGACCAGGGCGAGGGCCAGCCTTCCCCTGGTGCTCTATATAGACAGGTTTTTGGGAGGTGTGTTCTCCAAAAGGCGTATCCCAAAGCGTACACAGTTTGGGCCTGTGGAAGGACCCCTGGTCAGACAGACTGAGCTCAAAGACTGCTATATCCATTTGAAGGTAAGGGTAAGAAAAGGGAGGATCAGTTTCTGCCTAAGCTTTGATTTTCATGAATTTGTCACTCTACCTTGATCAATTCACTAGAGATGTTTTGTTACCTCCGTCTCTGAATGTAACTAAGAAATACCCAGATTGCTTTGGCTTCAAATCTACTCTGTTATTCAGGGAGACACAATAACCCTGGTGAATGTTCTGGCATTATGGTGTTAGGATATGTAGGGTGCATAACGTGTAAGACTGTGAATCACTCTCACATGAGCTGAAACTGCATCTGGACATAAAAGTAGCAGCCCCATCCGACGATGTTCTGCAGCCATTCTTTTGTGTCATGTTGTAACCCCAGTTCAAGATATTTTTCTTACCTTTCTGTTCATAAGATGTAGGGGAGAGGAGATATTTTTATTCCCTTCCTCTTGTCAAGTGATTGGCATAGGAGTAAAATGGATTTGAGTGACTTTTATCCATTTATTTACTCCTTTCCCTATAAAAAATTGGTCCTTTATTTGTTGGAGTTTAGATCCACAGTCTTAGGAGGGCTCTGATGGTCAGTGTCTGACAAGCAAGTTGTGACCATAGGCAGATTCGGCAACCCAAGAGAAGTTCAGCTAAAGTGCTGCTTTCTGCTTGAGGCAACGTCTTGAGTCAAGAAATAAAAGGAAAACTGGGCCTGCCAGTTAGAAACGTCTGACTGATGTTTCTGTAGCCTACTAAAGCTACAGCTACTTGTGTGTCATTTGTTATGGCCACGTGTAAATACTGTGCCTGACCCCTTTAATGAATGATTCTTGTCCCTGAAAGCCTTGGAAGGATCCATTGTGCCTCCTTAGTTAAATCTTTACCCATTGCTAAATATTTTTCTGCCTGTTTCTGGATCCATGTTAGTAAAGAGAGAAAATTAGCTAGGCCTTCATTGCTCCCCTCATGTAACAGTTGCATGGGCACAGTACTTTTGTTAGTAACTCAAAATCTTTTGAGTATGCTGCCAGGCAGTTACAGTCACATGTAATTGGATTTTGCTACAGGTTTCTCTTGATAAGGGTGACAGAAAAGACAGAGACTTGCAAGAGGACCTGTGGTTTGAACTTTCCAGTGAGGCTCTGTGTAACTGGATGATGTTTGTGCGTCCAGCTCAAAACCACCTGGAGCAGAACCTGGTGGCCTATCAGTATGGCCACCACATTTATTATACGACCATTAAAAACGTGGAGCCCAAGCAGGAACTCAAGGTATGGCATTGCTTGTGTGTCAGGACTTTTTTTCTACTGATTAAATAGTACCTTAAAAGTTGCTGCCTAATAAGTGCCAGAAACTACTGCTTTGAATAGTTTCAGGGCTTTTTTTCTCTGATGGCCTGAATTGAATGTCACTGAAGTCAGTAAATAGTCACCAACGTAGGTATTTTAATGAGCTTTGGCTCATGAAGAAGTTTAAAATAAAACTATGTAAATTATTTGTCTCTCCCTGTTGTGCTTTACACAGTGTATATTTTGCTGATACAATCTAATTTTTATTGCAGCATTCTTATTTTTTTAATTCTGGATGCCCTTCCCAGTTAGCCCTGTGTGTTCCTGAGTTGTTTTCTGGTGCCTTAAGTGAATATGGTCTCTCTCTTTACCTGGCTTTCTTGGAGCTGTTGAAACTTTGCATGTGAAAAATGATAAAGGATATTGTGACTTCCCTGTGGTTTGCTTTTTGTTCCCTCTAAAAATTTATTGATTACATTGAGCTCAAAGCAGCATGGCTGGCTGAAATGGCCTTAATTGTCAACATTTTTTGGGGCATGGGGGGGGGGGGGGTGGTGACCAAAAAATTTTGATATCAAGAAATTTTGTTGTTCTTCAAATCTCTTCTTGCATGTAGATTTCAGCAATTGGTCTGGAAAAACAATTGTTTAGTAAGCGCACTTACTAAATCAGGACAAAAGCCTACTTATACCCTTTAGGAGTAGGACTGTTTGAAATTGGTCCTTAATATTTTAAAGCTGAATTACTAGAAATCTTACTAATCCATTTTAAGTGTATCCAAACATCATTTTCTCAACAGTTTTTAAAACAATTTGAAATCAGACTTTAGATCTGTACAGACCATCATTTTTCTTACTTTATGTGTTAGTAGTGTCTTTTGGGGTAAAATGGTTTGCTAATTGCAAGGCTTGGTAACATAATTTCCTCCCCAAGTGGATTCATGCAAATTTTGTCCCAAGATTGAACTGGGAGGATCAGGGAGCTGAAGCTGGAAAGTTCTGATTTGCCTGCCAGGTGTGTAGTCCAGGAGCTCCAGGCTTTCATCTCCAGGCTGTCCAGCTGGTGAGATTCCTGCAGAGTCCTTGAAATACCACTCACTACTGCCTGTGACCCACTGCAAGTTCAAACTTGTTTGAATTTTTCATGCAGAAAATCTGTTGATGCCTTCTTTGAGAAATCTCTTCTAAAATCCACTCTTTTTCATCAAACAGATGAAATGATGGAAGAATTCTCAGCTAAATGTGAGCGTCTGCTTTTAGGCTTTAATAAACTTTGTCTTCCTGCATCTTATGGTTATCTTTGCTGAAGGCTTGAATTCCTTGTATGACGAAAGTGGGTCCTTCATGCTGGTGCCTGGCAGATCTTTGTTTTGGAAAGCAAGACCGTGTTGCTCCAATCCTTCAGAAGCTCAGAAACATTTTAAATGAGTCTATGTGGATGGTGCTGCCTATTGTCTATGTAAGGAGAGCAGGAAAGAAATGGGAAATCCCTTGAGTTAATAAAATTTCCATTCCTCTTGGTACAAGTATCAGTACTCTGCTGACATCCTTCCTTCACAGTCATGCAGTTGGGTTTGAATAGATTAATCTTATTTCCTTTAGAGCTACTGGTAGCCATGTGCAAGATTAACATTCATGTTAGGAAGCTAGACCTTAAAATTAAATGGATA
Source organism: Struthidea cinerea (assembly GCA_013397865.1). Taxonomy (NCBI): domain Eukaryota; kingdom Metazoa; phylum Chordata; class Aves; order Passeriformes; family Corcoracidae; genus Struthidea; species Struthidea cinerea. The sequence continues at coordinate 65,233 of VZTI01001178.1, read as the reverse complement.
TGCTTCCTGAGCAAAGCTCTTTCTGTCCTCAGTGGGGACACATTGATCTTACCAGACTTTAGTATTGAGGATGAAAGGAGCAGTAAGAGTTAGTGGTTGAGGCAAGTGAAGTAAATGTATTGCTTAAAATGTTTTTCAAATCAATTTCCTTTAGTTTTGGCTCCACCTAAGTGTCCTGTTACCTTGTGCTCCTGCTTGCAGGTGTGGTATGCTGCCTCCTATGCCGACTTTGTGAACCAGAAGATCCATGACATAACTGAGGAGGAAAGGAAGGGTAACTTGGGATCTTCTGCTTTCAGTGTGGTGGTGGTTGCAGGTTGCACTCCTTACTTTCAAGTATATGGCCTGTATAGTGCTCTCCAAATTTGTGCTAGGTTGGGAAAAGTTAAACCAGATCTAGATTTTGTTATTGGGGCTTATTTCCAGTAATTCTTCTCATGAGAATGTTACATTAATTTAACCCTTTGCCTCAGTTTCTGGGAAGCGTTATATTGCTGCTGGAAGAGGTATGTTTCTGTACTCAATGTCTACTGTGTGTCATAAACTGAGGTGTGACTGCTTTAGATTTAGAAATTTCCCTTGACCTCCCTTAACTTATGCCAGAGGTACAATCCTGTAGGTGCTCTTCTATACAAGGGTGAATTTCAGAATCCCCCTGAATTTCTAACAGTGTTGATAGTCCATGGGAATTGTCCCCAGTGATCTTTCTGTGTCTCTGTGATGAGCTATGGTCATGGCACAGTGCAGAGGGGATAAAAGCAAAGACCGGTGGAGCAGGGCTGGGTATTCTGCAGCCCGTCTAACCTTCAGGGGAGAAATACAGCCCACAGAGGACAGAGAGGCTGGGGGCAAAAAAATGAGGTGTTTAATTGGTGGTGACTGAAATGGTGTTACTGACATTTCCAATAGTACTCAGGGAGCAGGAAAAGAACTGGCCGTGTTACGAGTGCAATCGGCGTTTCATGAGCTCGGAGCAGCTCCAGCAGCACCTCAATTCCCATGATGAGAAGCTGGACTTCTTCAGCAGGTACTGATAGCCTTAGTTTCGCTTGTGGATCACTGTGGTGATCCAAATACGCGGAAAGGAGGGGCTTTGTCCTACAAAACTTAGTGACCAGCTCAGGAGAGATCAGCTCAGTGCCAGAAGGAAAAATCATGGCAGCAGGAGGCTGACTGGTATAAGAGACTCTGAGAAAGAAGTAGCTTGAGAGAAATAAATACTCTGTTGAAACTGGTGAGGGTTTTTTGTTTTGCTTTTTTTTTGCCAATGACTTAAAAAACTTGTAATGTTTGAGTATCACAGTATTGAAATACTGATGTTTCTCAGAGATACGGAAGTACAGAGCTTGGCAAACAAGGCTTCTAGTGCCTCATCGGCCTGGCAAGGTAGTTTATCCTGACCTATTAAAAACTGAATCTACAAACACCTATTACAGAGCAGAAGACATTGGTGCCTTCTTCTTTGTAGCAAGTGGCTCTCTTTTGTTTTGCTTTTTTGACACAAAATTGTTTCCTTCTGTTTAGTGCTTGACATCAGTGGCTGAGCATTTTTTGGGGAGGGATGTTATTGCTTCAGATTTTAAATGGGTTTCCTTGTGCACTTGTTCCATCATGCTGAAAACGCTTCCAGCACACCATAAACTGGGGTGTTGGAAGCGGGAGACTTGCCATGGCAGAGGGCTGGATAGAAGCCAGTAGTCCTCTTGGTCCCATGATTACTGATAGAAATTTTAATGTGTTCTGGACTTTGGTTTCTCATAAAGGACAAAATAAATAGGTACCAGCCAGAAACCCATTGTTTTTGCTGCCAGAATTTCTTCAGTTTTTACTATTTACTGCAGGCCATTGTTGCTGAGTTGAATGAGTGAGTAGTGATGCTGAGAAAGGAAGCATAAAATCAGTGGAGAATCCAAATCCATCTTTTTTTGTATCTAACCTGGAGCACTCCGTATTCTGCAGAGCCAGAGGCCGAGGTCGTGGGCGAGGAAAGAGGAGGTTTGGACCAGGCAGACGCCCCGGGCGCCCTCCCAAGTTCATGCGCATGGAAGTAACCAGTGAAAATGGTGAAAAGTGTGAAGAAGGGACACAGGTATATTTTTGGAGATGGAGGGGAAAAAAGTAGCACATGGAATTTAAACTCTTGACTGAAAGAATTTGGGGCATCAGTGCAAACTGAGGGTGTGCTTTGGACTTACATATGAGTAATTCTTGGTTTCTAGCTGGAATTCTCTGCCAGGAGAGCATACTACTTCCCTTCTATAAAACCTGTAAAATCACTTGGATTTCTGCAGCAAGTTTCACTCCAAAGCACTTAGCAGTGAGGTAGGTCATTGTGGCAGTTTAGCAGCATCACAGAAGTAAATTAGACAGTAAAACTGTAATGGAAATTTAGGTTCCTATTTGTCCTTTCTGGAATGTGAGGTCAGCCTGCTCTTACAGCTGTTGCTGGTGGAATTAAATCAGTTCGAGATACGATTCTCTATGATGTTTTAATATTAACAGAAGGTCTTCCTGTGGGTGGGCTTACTGCAAAATGTTCTTTTGCTTGTGGCTGTTGGTTATATTCTGTAGGGACATAATATGATGCATTTAAGTAAAAAGCTAAATTTTCTGATGCTGACCATGCTTAGGTTACCACTAAGTCCTTTTATGAGCAGTGACAGAAGGGATCAGTGCTCTGTTTTATGACTTAGCTGAAAGCTGATATCTGGAGTGGTAATTTTCCTCTGGCATCTCACTGAGTCGTGGCTCTATGCTGAGTCAGAGGGAGGAATGTATACTCTGCCTGTGAATTCCTGCTGCAGTGCCCTGAATGCTGCATTAGGTGCAGGCAGTTGTGAGCTCACCTTTTCTGCAGGCTGACATGACACATGGCAGCCTCATTTAGACAAATAAACCTAATGCTGGTCCCAGACCCTTCACTCTGGGGGAGATGGCACTTGCTGGGTGCAGTCCAGTGTGTGAGTGGCCTCTGGACTGGAGGTGGCTTGTGTCCTGCCAGCTTGGAGCATGGCCCAGGGCTGGCTCATGTGTGGCTGTGCAGTGGGGCAGGGTGATGTCCCAAGCCTTTGGAGGTCTGTGCCTCGCTAAAGCTGGGCATGAGTTCTGCCTGGGAACTGGAGAGTCAGGATGCTGAGACCACAGCTGAGTGTCAGCAAGGTAGAAACTTGCCACCTAGACCTGGGCTGGACACTAGGTTGGTGTATTGTTTACTAAGGGTCTCTCTGGTAAGCACTCATGGTCTTGTAAGGGCCTCATTCCTTGATTTTCTTCTCCCACGCCCACTTCTGTGCTTTGGCAGCACCAGCCTTCAGCTGACATAATTCAAGATTAATTCTGGTGCTCTGTTTCCTAGCTTGTGCTCTTAAGTTTCTTCAGTTGCATTATGTGGTGTCAAATAAGGATCTTACGTGTGTTTTTTCATGTAATACAAGATTATTCCATCCCAGAGGAGTTATTGGAACTTACAGGGAAAGAATGTAGATTTTTGGCATGTGCTTCCTTTTCAAAACACCCTCCCTTTTATGCTAGTGCAAAAGGGGAGGAAAAACAGCTTTGTGTGATACACGGAAGTGACGTGTGCAGAGCTGGAAACTGGATAAAAACACCACATAGTGCTCAGTGTGATCCCTCGTTTGTCACTCTCCAGTTCTGCACTCCAGATAGTTTGTTAGAAAGAAGAAGGCACTGCAAAACGACACACAATAATGTTTCAAAGCAACAACAGTTTCCACGAGACAGAAGTTCTCTCCTTTCCCGGGTCTGCACTCATCACTTCGGTTAAAGCAGAAATAGTCCTGAGTGCGGAAGAGCCTTCTTGGCTATTAACAGCTGGATAATGCTGATTGTCTGTGGCTGGTCAGACAAAGGGATGGCCCATGGAGAGTCACCCACCTGCAGCACTGCTTCCCTGGTGCTCTGGGTGATGCTGCTGTAGGTGAATGTGATGTGCTGAAAACAGCAGTGGACACAGTAGGAGAACTGTAGGGGGAGTTAGTGTAGACACTACACTGTTTTGTTTATAGCTTGTGATTAAATATGTAGAAATCTTGTTGTCTGCTGAGTATTATCAAAGCGTTTTTCAGTGGGTGGGGGGAATAATCACTGGTTGTATGATTTGCGATTTCAGGACTTGCTGCATTTTTCCAGCAAGGGGCAGTTTGATGAGGCCGGACAAGCCCCACTGAACGGGCTGGAGCAGCAGGAACAGACTCCGGTGCCACCAGAGCCGCAGGCAGCACTGGAGCAGCAAGAAAACCACGTGCTCCATGTGCAGCCGCAGCACGAGGGGAGCACGGTGCCCACACAGAGCACCATGACAGCAGATGACATGAGGCGAGCAAAGCGCATCAGGGTAAGCACAGAGGATGGGGGATCACATCCACTGTAACCCAGGGAATGCCAGACCTGCCTGCCAGGGCCAGCTGGTCCTCCTTTCACTGTCGTATCTGTTTCCGAATCCCAAATAAAGCATCTCATTCCTAGCAGTTTTCTTTGCACTGAGAGGAAGACAAATCTCACGTAAAGGACCTAGGTCTCATAGGTCTGAGAACTGGTCAGGAGCTGGAGCTGATTGAAGTCCGTCACGGTAATTCTTGCATGGAAACACAGTCCATCCAAGCTGGCAAGCAGGGATGCTTCAAACAGCCGGCAGAATTGTGGTGCTGTGGCACAGACTAATGACTTGCTCACAGCACCAACTGTGTCTCCCAGAACTCTCTTGCAAATAGTTGCCAAAGAGGAACCACAACCTCAGTTTAGATCCACTTAGATGATGTTTAGTGATAAAACCCTTTTTTGGGGTAGAAAACTCTGCCTTTGAGAGCAAAACCTGTGCTGAGAGCTTTGTGTACTGATAGCAAACACTTGGAGCCTGAGCTCTGTGTCAACTGGGTGAGCTGTTTTTTCTCTACCATGTGTGGGAGGAAATGATTCAAGCAAATAATCCTTGAAGCTTTGTAACTGGGCGATCAGTTTATTTAGCTTTAAATCTTTTCCTTTTTCTTCCATGTGTTAACTTTGGATTAAGGAAAGAAACAGCTGCAATGGGGGTAAGGGTTCATTTTTAGGGGATGAGGAAGGATTAGGAAAGAGTTGAGTAACTGTTCTGTATAGGAAGATGCTGAGCCAAATTTTGCTTGCAGTTTACAGCAAGACCAGTAGTGGTGTTACCCCAAAAATGCAGTGGCATGTCTTGAAGGAAGAGTTTGGCTTGGGCACATTAAGACTGCACAGTTTTTAACCATACAAAATGCTTGCAGTCTTTGAATGACAAGTTTCTACCAGTGATTTCATTTTCATATGTTTAACAGCTTGGGGGATTTTTTTACTGAGTGTATTGAAGGGTGTATAATAGAGTACAGAGATACTGAAGTTTTGACAGAGCATGGGGATGTACGGCTTACAGTGTGCTACAGCTTCCTCAGTAAGAAGAGACAGTGTTGGCCATTTCCCTGAACTTCTGAACCCAAGATGTGAACTTAGGATCCTCTGAAATAATGAATGTAGGAAGAAAGGGACAGAAATTCTGAAGTTACTTCTTTGTCTTGTGACTTAGCGTTTAGCTCTGTAAATTCATCACGAATGGATGACAGCTCAGAGGAGTGCAGTGGTGGCTTAGTGACATGTTTGTATCTCAAGTCTTCCTAACTTTCCCTGTGTCTGGAAGCTCGTGTTCAGCAGAGTCCTGGAGATGTTTCAAGCCTGGAGCACTGGCAGATTGGCAGATGGATGGTTGCACAGACCCTTCCTTATTGCATCAGACTGTGAGCAATGAGCACTTGAGATAAGACTAAACCAGCAAGCATCATTCTTTAAGCACTGAAAAATCACCCTCTGAACACTCACTCAACTCAGCTATTCACAGCACCTGCCTACAATAACATGCACTTCATAATAAAAGCAAGCAAACATTTGGTTTTTAGATATGTAGTACATTATTCACTTCCAAAGAACAGGTAGAAAGTCCTGACTCCTGGTTGTGATTCTGAAACCTGTGTAGCTCTAATACTTAGATAGAATTTAGTTTTCAAAACCAGTCTTTCCTTGTGAATTGCTTCAGCTTTTCTAAGGCTTGAGACAGTGGTGCTCTAAGACTGTTTTGATGCTAGCTGGCAGCACTGATCTGTCCTGCCTCAGGGTTCAAGTCCTGATAGGACCAGTTCATTTTTCAGCCTCTGCTTTAGAGCCTGTGGGGTTTCCTTGGAGATCAGACCTTAACTATGGCAGTTGTGTCCCTAGTATTGAAGAGATACACCCACTCTTCAAGAACTCTTGTAGAAAATTAGAGGAACATTGTGGTCCACAGCCAAAATGAATATTTGGTTTTAGTTCAGTTCTGGGCAGTATGTAGGGTGTGTATGTGCTAATGCCAGAAACAGGAGGGATAGGAATATGATTTGGAAAGCACAGTCACTTCCTTCATGATGAAAGAAATGCAACTGATTGTGTAACAAGGAGCACAGCCAGTACAATGAGGTTAGAAAAAGTCCCTCCTCAACTTTTTTACTCTCCTAATCCCTACGCTGTTGTCATCCCTAATTATTGCCCTAATTATTCCCTTCTGCTAAAAGCATTCTGTTCTCACTATGGTTCTGCCATGCACATTGCATCCTTGTTAATCAGCCCTGGGAAAACAGGAAAGGTCACAAAACACCTTCAGGATTATCTGTGGTTTTTATCTTTGCCCTTTAACTCCCCTTGGGCAGTTACTAACTACAGAGTAAACCTTGAAGATCTGTTTAGTGTTTCCTGAGGCAAAAACCTCAAAGCAGTAAACTGGTTGGAAGAGCCCTTGTAGTGACCTGCAGAAGTCAAGGCTTCTGTTTTCAAGTCCATTGCATAACATAAGTATTTCTCTCTCTCTCAATGCTGCCTGTTCAGCTGGAGCTGCAGGTAGGTTTGGGTTTTTGTTTCATTGGGTTTTTGCTGTATCTAATCCAATGGTACGTATCAACATCGCCTTCCATGTTGTTTTGTCCAACTCCTCTTTAGTGTTTCCTGATTGACCCTGCACCATAAATTGTCACATATGTTCTTCTTTAGGTAACCAATGTCCAGAACTAAGTGTTACCTGAATAACAATTTGCGTTCTTCTTTTCATGCCAGTTCTTTGTAAATTTAAGGTGGTTTTTATAGGAGTAAATTGCCTGGATGAAGAGCTGTAAAATCAGTCATAAAGTTTTGGAGGATTTGTTTGCGCAATTATTTGTGCTGGATCAATACTACAAGTTAATGAGACAACACTTAGTTCTTCTGTTCTGTTTTTGTAGTTGATAGATTACCTAGGCAAAGAGCAGTAAAACATTTCACCTTCTGTAGCCCTTGAGATAACAACAGGGCTATGTTGAGTCTGGCCTGCTGTATTAGCAGTCAGCTCCCTGCTAAGGTACCAGTGATCAAAACTCAAATTAATAGTGTAGTTCAGGACTTGAAATACATCTTTTAACCTGTGTTTTGTTAGCATATCCCTGTGGTTAAGGGGGAAATTATATCCTTCGGACTCCAAGCAGCACATCAGTTTTTGCACAGCACGTGGCTGTCTTTCCAATTCCCAGCGTGATTTGCAGCAGATCCCTGTGTTTCCCATTGTCTCCACTTGCAAAATGGAGAATGGTGATGATGACAGCTCCTGGGAAGCCCTAGTTGGGGCTCCTGTATTAAACTGTTAATTTTTTTTTGTAGCAAAACATTTGTTCTCCTCTTCTTTCCTGGAAGGAAAGTCTAGGTTTCCCTCTGCAGTTCAGATGGTGAAAAGGATTTTTCAGGTTCACAAATTTAATCCTTAGCACAGCATTTCACAGTATTCCCAAGCTGTTCCCTCATTCCAGCAGAAGAGCTCCTAACTTTACGTATTCAGTATCAGCTGTTGGCATGCACTTAAGGGACACAGCAAATGTCAGCTGTGTCAGCTGCCACATTCCCACAAGAAAAGAAGACCGGAAACCAGGGAAATTTGTTTGAAGAAATCTCAAATGTGTCTCTTGGAGAAGTGGGTCATATGGAACACATGTGAGCAGAAATGTCAGCAATATTCTAGTGAATCCAAGTGGTTTGGTTTAGGAGGGACTTTAAAACTCATCCAGTTCCACCCCCTTGCCACTTTCCACAAGCCCAGGTTGCTCCAAGCCCCATCCAACCTGGCCTTGAACATTTCCAGGGATGGGGCAGTCACAGCTGCTCTGTGCAACCTGTGACAGGGTCTTGCCACCCTCACAGCTGAGAGTTTCTTCCTAATATGCAACCTAAACTTATGCTATTCCACATTATTTCTCTATCAGGATACAGATTCTGTGTGTAACATGTGAAAAGAGAAGACATCAATCAATAACAGTTTATAGAAGTATTTGAGAGAAGAGTGGATACTGCTTAGACTTCTTGCAGAGGAATGGAGCATTGCAGTGTACTTTGAGTGTGGGTGACAATGTGCTGTGGGATTTCATAGGACTCAATTCCAGCTTTGCAACTATCCAACATGAAAGTTCTCATCCAATATTTAAATGCAGGTGCAGGACACACTTCCCTCTTTCTACAGGCAGTGCATCCAGCAGCATCTGTTCCTCCAGCAGAGAGTGCTGGGTCAGGACTGGGATGGCTCTGTAACATTTATCTGAAGGGTAAGGGGAGAAAAGGAAGACAAGAACAATCACGAAATGTTACAGAAAAGGCAGAGTGAAGGCAAACACACACCAAAACAAAATAGGGGCTGAGAAGAGACACTGTGCACAGTAGGAGTGGAGAATTGCTCACAAGTTCTTACCTGCTGCTCATAAAGCTGCCATTCTGCCCTTGCTGTCATGTTTTGAAACCCTGTTATTCTTTCTGGCAATAGTAAAAAAGTTTAGACCAGCATCTCTTGAATTTATGTCCCACTAGAAGTTCTCCAGGCAATGCCAAACCACTGCTGCACATCTCTGTGGTGAACTGTGATGCAGAAGGTGATCTTGTAAAAGCCTGTGGAATTTCATAAGCCCTGCTCCTGAGGGAACCACAGGGTGCTGGCTCACCATTCCTTTGTATGGTGGCTGAACTTACGACCTGATGCCCAATAATCAGCTGGAATTGCAGCTTTTCTCAGGTCCGGGTCTGTGCTTCAGAGAGGACTTAGTTCTATTTTACAGAAAAATGGCATGCTAAGGACGAGTCAGCTAAATCGGAAGAAATCAGGGATGGAAAATCCTGCACTGTGTTCCACTAACTCCGGGTGTAGCTGCAGTTATGTCCCCTGACTTCTGCCTGTCACAGCCTCCCCTTCTGTAAATTGGAGGCAGCATATGATGGAAAAGAATTTTTTGAAGTTTAGGTTCACTGATCATCCAGTATATTTAATCCAGAATATATCTGGATGTGGAATCTATATGTGGTAATGAAAGCTAACGGTCTCGTGGATGTTTCTTTCAGAATGCAGCTCTGCAGCACCTGTTCATCCGGAAATCCTTCCGCCCGTTCAAATGCCTGCAGTGCGGGAAGGCCTTCCGGGAGAAGGACAAGCTGGACCAGCACCTGCGGTTCCATGGGCGGGAAGGGAACTGCCCTTTGACCTGTGACATCTGCAACAAGGGCTTCATCAACAGCAGTGCCCTCGAGAGCCACATGAAGTTCCACATGGACCAGAAAACGTACTCCTGCATTTTCTGCCCCGAGTCCTTTGACCGCTTGGATCTGCTTAAGGATCACGTGGCCATCCATGTCAATGATGGCTATTTCACCTGCCCCACCTGCAAGAAACGCTTCCCAGATTTTATCCAGGTGAGATGCTGTACTGATTTGAAGTACTGCTTTGGGGGTCTCTCACAAGGCTGTGGGTTTCTCAGTGCTCTCCCTGTGTAACTGCACAGCAGTTCATTCTCACAAGGTGCAGGGGTCCACCTCAGTCAGAAATTGAAAAGAAAGAGTGACCAAGCACTGCTAGACATTGTTTTATGACGCTGAAGTGCTCTGTCCACTAAATCATCAGATGTGATGCTTCAATCTGGCATTAGAAGGCACTGTACTGCAGAAGGGTGGGTGCCTTATACCCAAAAAATGCCTGAAGCAGAGGTCCTGACTACTACATCTCCGTGGCACAAAAAGGAATTGTCTTTTGCTGTACTCAGCTTGTACTTGAACACACCTTGCTCTTTGTCATTAAAATTCTGAACAAAAAAATGAGTGGCTTTGCATCTTTAATCCCTTGCCTGTTTTCTGTCAGGATAATTCATTTGAACAGCTTGCAGAAATGCCAGAACAGATCAGGATACTCTGCTTCCTGACTTCCCCCCTGGGCTTCAGCTGGGCACTTTATTCATCTTCCCTGCACACTGCACTGGAGCAGTGAGTAATGCAGCTGCTCTGCACTATGCTGAGCACTTGGACAAGGTCATTAGTAGAATTTAATGGATTCTATTTCCATGTCCAGTAAGAACAAACTGAGATGGACCATGCACATATTCATTATCCTTCCTAGGGACAAAGCAATTGATGTGTCTTACTGAGCTGCCCAACTGAAATTGAAATGTAGAAATCCAGTTTAGATCAGTAAGAGGAACTGATACACTATCCACTAGCCTAAAGAGGAAAGGATGGGGGAAAGTGATTTACTAGTGTAATTCCATCCTGGCAGAAGTCTTTTATCTTCTGTAAATGTTCAAAAAGGAAGAATGTTGATGATTCAGAAATGTTGTACTGCAACCTAATTCCCTGTAAACTTTCCCATGCAAATGATTGAAAGTCCCATGGCTTTTTTTCCAACTATTCAGTTCTATTTTTGACATTTAACAGATTTTTTTTTATCTTCTTGCTATGTGAATAATAAAGTTTAGTCACTGCTGCCTACTGAAATACTTCTGTGTGGAACAGGTAGAGATGCCAAGTTGTTCCGCGTATGATCGGTATTAGAAGATGGTAAGGATTTAATTAGAGATCAGATCCATTTCCTAAGTAGTGCTTGCATTTCAAATGTCAAACCTCATTAGTTCCTTTATTGGGGGGAAGAAAAAAAAAACCCTCTAGATGTTTGAAGAGGTCGAGGATAGTCCCAGAGTATGGAGAAGTAATTGCCATTCAGGAACAGTGTGCAAATGCTCTTCTGATTAAGTTGTTGTTTTGATTTTTTTTTTTTCCAATTTTAATTGCAAGCTCATTGTGTCTGATTGAAATGAATTAGTCCCCATGTTTTGGTTTCTTATAAATGAAGGGAAGATAATGAACCTCAGATGAATGTATTAACTCGAGGGTGATTCTGTGCAAATGGTACATTGTGGACTTTTGCTGCCTATTAAGTGCAACTGTGCAATAGCTGATGCCTTCAAGAATCAGTCCTGAGGAAATCGAATCACCCATCCAGATGACTAATAAAGATGTTATGGCTTTATAGAAACTTTTGCTGAGATATCAACTGTTCCGATCAAATACTTTTTAAACCAAAGCAGATTAGACAACTTCAAAAATTTTTCCCTTTCTTTCATATTGTGAAGAGTTTCCTAGACTGTTTTACCACTCACTTCTCTCTTGAATAAACTTTGTTTTTCTGTGATCTGCCATTTTAGGTCAAGAAACATGTGCGCAGTTTCCATTCTGAGAAGATTTACCAGTGTACAGAGTGTGACAAGGCTTTCTGCCGCCCCGACAAGCTGCGACTCCACATGCTGCGGCACTCGGACCGCAAAGACTTCCTGTGCTCCACCTGTGGCAAGCAGTTCAAGGTGAGGTGGCTCTTGGCTCTATCATCACTGGTACAAAAACCACCATTCCTTACCCTCCTTCAAGGAGATAAGCTCATGTTCTCAAAGGTCAAAGAAAATAACATGTGTAAACACACTAGCCTTGCCTGTGAGTTGCAGGCACTGCTTGGTGTCCTGTGTGAGCTATGACATCCATTTCTGAAGGACAAGGGGCAAGGTCACCTCAGCATCTTATTTCAAACAGATCTTATTCCCAATAATTTAATGGCAAAGGAACTTTCTATCTGCTCATTAAGAACTGGGACATCATATACCTCCATTGCCAGGTGTTTGGGTTACATTGCTTATATCAGTTCAGTTAAGAAGTTTCTTGCTGATGCCAGTGGCTTAATAATATTCCTGGCCAAGATGCCTGTGTCCATGGCATCCATCTTGTCAGCCCATGTCATCCAGATGCCTTTCCAAATCCCACTGGAACAGATGGAGCAGACTGTGAGCCAGGTAAACTGTGGTGGCAGCAGCCTGCTCCCAGTCACTGAGTTTGTGATGGGACACGGAGGGTCTGGATACTTCTGGGTGAAGGAACACATTTTTCTGAGAGGAAAAGCTGGAAAGAGATCCCTGAACAACTCAAACTGTGGCTCTTACGCATAATAGGTAGTAAGGCAGTTTCTGTGATGTTGCTGACATTTTTCTCCACAATCCAGAGGAAAGACAAGCTGCGAGAGCACATGCAGAGGATGCACAACCCAGAGAGGGAGGCCAAGAAGGCTGATCGGATCAGCCGCTCCAAAACCTTCAAGCCCCGGATCGCGTCTACTGACTATGAGAGCTTCATGTTCAAGTGCCGCCTCTGCATGATGGGCTTCCGCCGCAGGGGCATGTTGGTGAGTGCTCTTACAGCCTCTGTATGCTATTCTGATGAATAGGTAAGGAATAAAGATGGAATTCCAGCGTTGGAACACAAGGATCATGAAAGGGTTTGGGCTGGAAGGGACCTTAAAGTTAATGTCGTTCCATCCCCCTGCCACAGGCAGGGACGCTTTCCACTAGACCACGTTGCTCCAAGCCCTGTGCAGTCTGGTCTTATTCAGCCAGGGTGCTGTGAAACAAACTTTGGCAAATTTTGTAGTTGAGTTGAGGTGATACATCTTTTTTTAAACCTGTGTGTCTTACCTGTTCAGCAAATTTGCACATTTTACTGCCTGTGCTGTATGTCTGGTTGTCAGTACCATATTTCAACCTAAGTAATGCTGACTGATGTGTATTGTATTTAACAGGACATGAGATGAAAATACTGCCTTGTTCAGCCTTAACTGCCTCAGTTTTCCTGACCATCTTTCCTGTTTTTTGTTTCTCCCCCTTCTCGAGGGCCTCTCCTGGCCATGTCTTGTCACTGCCTCTGGGTAAAGGCTGTTCTGCAGCAAGAGATTATTTGCAAAGATTTCATGGGGGCTGTTAGCTGGGCAGAGGCCCTTTACACTACCTCACTCTCAGATATCAGTTGCAAGACAGTTCTGGCAAACTATTCTACCCCTTCCTATCTAATTTTGGTTAGGGAAACTGGAAATGAGATCTAGCAAGACCACATTTACCTTCAGCAGTTAAATGTGAGTGCACAATAACCCTTGCAGCAGCAAATGCTTCCAGTGCTGCTGGCTTGCATCATTCAGTTTTGGTTTGGCTGTTATCCATGTCTGGGAGAAGCACCAGTTGTTTGGCTTCCAGCTGTAATATGTTCTTGTTCTCTGTTTCTTTCTCCTAAGGTGAATCATTTATCAAAGAGACATCCAGACATGAAAATAGAAGAGGTGCCAGAGCTCACATTGCCCATCATAAAACCCAACAGAGATTACTTCTGTCAATACTGCGATAAGGTGTGTGGGAAGTCACCTCTCAGAGGATAGCTCAGTCCCTGTCCTGGATGCAACCAATTTGTCTCTGCATAGAAATCTCTGGCAGGGTTTGTAGCTTTTCTGAGGTGCTTGCCAGCAACATTCCTGCAGTACCATCCAAAAAAAAAAAAAAGGAAGAAAAAATGCACTTAGGCCAAGGCAGTGGAACACTAATTGAAAACTGCAGTTTTCCCCTTTCTGCTGTGTTTGGCATTGGAAAATTTGAATACCGTGATCCAGCAGACAGTCACTGACCCTTAGTCTTGTGTTAGCCTAGGACTAAGTATCCTGACTGTGTGTAATTCCTGGCTACTAAGTTCTTTTGGTTTCTGTATCACTTCTAAAAGTTAGTCTCTAACCCCTTCTATTGTAAGCTGCTTACTAGGTCATGTGCCAGTAATTCCCAGTGTTCAGTGGAGCCTGAAGCTGCTTCTGCAGTGCCTTTGGGTTCTTGCTCTTATTCTCCTTTGCCTTTTATGCCTGGGGGCCCTTATTTACCAGGGAGTGTATTTTGGCTGTCCTTACCCTCCGTATGTCTTTCTGTGATGCCTCCTTCCTTTTATTTGAGGGGAGAAAAAGTAGTTTTAATTACTAGATAGTATTTATGTATGATGTCCCTAAAAAGAACTAAAAGATACGTTGATCACTGAACTAAAACAGTTTGATGCTTTGTGTCAAGTAGAGACATCAACTCTTGTGACAAATTAACATTGGGCATTTGATCTTCAAATATGGCAAAAAGGTTTTCCTCTTACCTCCTTGTCCTGCTTTGGTGTTTGGTTGTGGCGTACAATATGTCCTCAAAAGGCTTCTCTGTGCTACAGAAGGAGTCAGTTACTTTTACAAGTTGATGAAACACTGGAAGGTGTACATTCATGCCTTTTGTTGTAATTGTTTGGGGATTTAACTAAATGTATTCTCTAAAGCAACATGCAGACCTTCCAGATCAAGATAACTGGTAGCTGTTTCCTGTGCAGACACCAGGATTGCACCATTCTAATTCCAAATCTTTGCCATGCAGGTGTACAAGAGTGCCAGCAAGCGCAAAGCACACATCCTGAAAAACCATCCTGGTGCTGAGCTACCTCCAAGCATCCGGAAACTGCGTCCTGCGGGCCCAGGAGAGCCAGATCCCATGCTGAGTACCCACACCCAGCTGACAGGCACCATTGCCACCCCTCCAGTATGCTGCCCTCACTGCTCCAAGCAATATAGCAGTAAGGTATGGGGGGTTCTGGCCTCAGACAGCCTCTCCCTGGGGGGATGCTCTTTCATCATGGCCTCTGTCACCTGTCCGTCCACAAGCAGAGCTCTCTTCTTCTCAGTCACAGCGCTGGTTTCATGCTGTGTGCTGACAGTGCAGGCACAACCTGGTTGTTTTAGGGCCAAAAGATTCCCTGCATAGAGGGTTTGTGCTGAAAAGTTATCAGAGCATGGTCATGAATGGAAGGGCTTGGAAACTGCTCCCTGATAGTTACAGGGGAGATGAGTGCAGAAACAAAACACAGAAAAGATGACCTTTGGAAAAAGTCATAAAACACTTGGCTGTGTTGGAGTAGAAAGCTGTTGAGGACAATACTTCAGTGTTAGCTCTAATCGGCAGCAGCTTTGTGGTCCTTGTTTTCATCTCGCTGACGGGAGGATCTCGTAGTGTGAATCTTTGATGCTGCTTTACTGAGGGAAACCTAAAAGCTGCGTTGAGCCAGGCTGTTGGATTTCACGTGGCCCTGAGCATGAGTTACTGACCATCCTTCCAACGCTCCTTTGCTTCTCTCTGCAGACAAAGATGGTGCAGCACATCCGCAAGAAGCACCCAGAGTTTGCTCAGCTCCCAAACACGATCCATGCACCACTTGCGACGGCCGTCATCAGTTCCACTCCGGCTGTTCTCACCACCGACAGCACAGCCGGAGAAACTGTTGTGGTAAGGGCTGGAGGCACACAAGAGCAGTGCAGGGAAACGCACAGAACAGGAGCCTTCTGGTATTAGTAACCCTGGTTTATTTGGCAGACATCACTTTAAAGCTTGTGTTAGGACATTATTTGAGATCACTTCTGGTTTTGAGTCTGTGTGGTCCAGTTTTGCACTGCCAGGAGCTGTTCATTTCTTTCTGGAGCTTTAAGGATTTGTCTTTTGTACCCAAATCCATTCCCTTCTTTCATTCAGACCTACTGACTCCACATAATGTACTTAATGAACTCGGGATACACATCTCATGGATTTTCACTGGGACTGTTCTCCTGAAGTGAGAGATGCAGTTCCTGGCATCAAGAGGACAAGTTTAACAGTGACTGGGGACTGGATCAGACTGTGTTCGGGGAGTCAGATCTTTTTGTAATCCTTTGGACAAAGCAGCACTGAGCAACAGGAATCTCCAGTGGCTGATCTCTCTACCGTTAATGCATCAGCTGCCACAGAAGTGAAAGCTGAGACTAGAAAATATGTCGTTCAGTGTTCTGGGATACTGTATAGTTTTAAAAGTCCTATTGATCACAGTTTAAAACTTTCTATCTAAAGACTAACTGGATAAAATACTATTTTGCTTGAAAATGGAGAATTTCAATCAGGATGCTGTTGGCTTCATAAACCTGATTAAGTTAGGTACTAAATGTCTTTACACATTAGAAATACAGCTGTCACTCTGACAGGGGAGGAAGAAAGGTAGAATATGTCCATGAACCACTTTTTGACTCGGAAACCAAGTCAACTCTTCACAAATACAGGACTTTTGTCATTTAATAGAATACTGGTATGTCACAAGATGAAAAGAATTGTTTTTATTATGATATGTTAATTTAGCCCTTAATGGTCCTGACTAGGATTTAGGCAGAAGAGAGCAATTCTAGTGGATGATCCCTGGTGATTACTCATGACCCCAACCTCTGTACACATTAAGCTCTTGTAAACAAATGACCAGACCCACTGTAAGTGTAGATAAGAGAACTGCAGGCCTGAAGAAGTACATCAGTATGATGATGTTCTGTATCTCTTTCTCTCCCTGCTCAGACAACGGATTTACTGACCCAAGCAATGACAGAGATATCCCAGACCCTCACCACAGACTACCGGACTCCCCAGGGAGATTACCAGCGCATCCAGTACATCCCTGTGTCTCAGTCCACAACTGGCTTGCAGCAGCCTCAGCACATACAGCTGCAGGTTGTTCAAGTGGCCCAGGTGAGTAACCTAGTGGGGATCTTGCTGTGCTTTTGACCCTTTCCCTACCAAGCCTGTGTGTTCTTGGAGCTCTAGCACGCAGAAGTGTGGTAAGGAGTAGTTACAAAAAGTGCTGCAGCTACTTTTTACTGATAAATCAACTGATAAGGCATAGGGTTTCCTTCATAAGCACTTGTAACTGGGCATAAATAGTCCTGCCAGCCTTGGTCAGCTTGCTGGAGATACATTGACACAGTCCTGTCTTAGTTCTACCTGTCTGGGCACCCTTGCTCAAGTCTGCTCCAGGAACGTTTTCCAGCAACTGGAAAAGTGGGTCAGTGGGTGACCCATTTTCTGCAGTTCAAGACTGATTTGTACTTCCTTATCCTCGGTGAGTCAGAGCCAAAATTTGGGAGTACAGAGAGAGGTTGCTTGTTCCCTTCATAGCATCTATTAGAATATTCATTCTCTTGATGCTTAACAGCCTCCTAAAAATGAAACCAGAGTGTAACTAGAGTAACTGGTCTGAGGAAAATACCTCAAGCAGCTGTAAGAAATCACTGTAGTCTTTAAATCTGTTACCCACTGGAGGAAGCTGAAACTACCATGTGTTTATATTTTAATCCAAAATTCCATGTTCTCTCTGGCCCCTCATAACAAATCAGGTTATGAATTTGATTAATGAAGGCCTAAACAATGGCCCCAGTTGATAGTGACTGTGGCTGTTGTAATGGTACAAGAGCATGAACACTGCATCCTGCAGGTAATATTAGGAAGATCTTAATTTTATAATTATCCAAGACTTGTAATTCAATTACTGCAATTGATATTATTAGCAAGTGCTGCTGAAAAAAAACCTTTAAAAAACCTCTGAGCACTTGTCTTGATGCAGAGCTGTGTCAAACTACAGAACTGGATATGCAGATCTCGAGTATGTATACGTTGTCCAGAAAGATGCTTACAGAGAAGTGGTTAACACTAATCCTGGCTTTTGCACCCTTTGGTTTAGTCCAGCCACTGCCACAAACAGCTTGTATGACATTAGGCAAGTCATTTCCATTGGTATCACTGAGACAGAACCATCTCTGTGCCATTACGTCTGTTAAATGTACTTTAATCTCCCGGGGTGCAAAGAAACTCAATCAACAAGGTTCAACAGGTGTGCTCCACTAAGGCTCCTACCTCATTATTCCAGACCTTGTGTCCTAGAAGAGGTATACATGGCTGCTTTTGTAAAGAATTTGAGGTATAGACCTGCACTTAATTTTTTTCCCCAGGCTACCTCACCTCACCAGTCCCAGCACTCCACAGTGGATGTTGGGCAGCTCCATGACCCCCAGACATACACCCAGCATGCCATCCAGGTGCAGCACATCCAGGTCACAGAGCCATCACCAGCAACTCAGTCATCATCACAGGTATTTCCCTCTTCTCTTCAGGAAATGCTTTCCCTACCAGCCTGCTCAGCTGGCATATTGCATGTGCTGATGCAGGGGACAGTGTCAAATGTCCCTTTGTCATTTAAAGGACCACATGTGCAATGACTCTCACATTGAGATCATCAAGCAGTTGCCCAGATGTCTCTGGGTGTATAGGGGTGTTTTGTTGTGGGTTTGTTTGGGTATTTGTTGTGTGGGTTTTTGGTGTGGGGTTTTTTCCTCCCGACGGTATGTACAAAGGAGAGAGAATTTATTGGAAACAGACACATTTGCAGCTTAAATGAAGTTTGTCAGTTGGAAGATGTAAAAGGAAACTGGCATTCTTCAAATATTTGAAGTGCAGCTCTTCATGCTGTTGGGTAGAATTTAGCCTCTAATTTCAGGTCTCTGCCATAGACTCACTTTGGCAAGCAACAATATCTCTATTTCAGTTTCCTGGTCCGTGCTTATTGACTATAGAGTGAAGCAAGTCAGAGAAGAGAGAGTTCTTGTGTTCAATATCTTGTGCTCTGGAACCTGCCCTGTGTTTTCCCTTACTGAGAAGGTTGTATTTGTGACAGCACAGAGCTGTGCAATCCTTACTACACCAAGAACACTTGCACCTTTTTTTTTTCTGTAGGTTGGGGGTCAGCCTTTGAGTCCCTCCTCGCAACAACCTCAGCAGGAACTCAGCCCCTCACAGATGCAGACAACTACATCGACACCAAACCAAGCCCTCCAGCAGCAGCAAGGCTCCTCAGTCCAGCACACATATCTCCCCAGCAACTGGAACTCATTTCGGAGCTACTGTAAGTGTCAGCAGTAGCTCTAACTACTTGTCTGGCAAGTGTGTGTGACTAACATGTGCCCCATGTCTCCAGATACCAAATGGGAAAGTGTTTTCAGAGCTCATTCAGCTTTGTGGTTAGTATTCACAGATATCAAGAAGATAAAAGTTTCAGACAAATGCAAATGGTTGTACCAGCTCTTCCACTGTCATCCATACTGATCCAGTACATGGTTTGGGTTCCTTTATTCCAAGGACCTTGCATTCAGCAAGAATCCATGTGTTGGATAGCTACTTGTTCGAATTTGGATGCATGCTTGAGAGAATTGTATCAAAAAGGAGCATGACATGAAGATGTTTTCTCAAGTCCATGTAGTCCTGGATGGTAATTCTGTGATGATTTGAGTGAGAACAGTATGTGTTTTCTCTGCATGAATTGCCAAATATCCAGCTGGTGTTAATTGGCATAATTCTCCTGAGGCCTGTAGGGTTCTACGAGGCCTTATATCACCTGAATTTCTGTTCAACACCCACTGTTTTCAGACTTTTAAACTTTACTGACATAAGACATGATCTTTGAAGTTGTCTTTGAGTTTGACTGGAGGTCTTGATTATCCAATTTGCATTTTTTTAGCATCAGAGATTCAGATGATGACCATCCCCCAAGGGCAGTACGTGATCACAGAGACTGCTGTGGGTACCCCGGTCACCACTGTCAACACAGGACAAGTGAAAGCAGTTACTCAGGTGAGGAAAACCATCGTGGCCTTTTTTTCATCCAGAATATTATCAGGCATAACACTCTTCAGCTTGAAGGTTTAAGGAATGCCAAAATCATGACTGGGGCACAGAGTGGAGGTGTCTAAAGAGGTGCAGACTGCACAATATAGTCTGCATGTAACCATTTACAAGGCTCATGCTGTTTGGCCCTTGTATGTATGACTCCTTCCAGTTTAAAGTCTTCATTTAATCATTTGCAGGACAAGGTATTATTTAGTGGTACTGCTTAGTCTCAAAAATATTTATGATTAAGCAGTATGCATTAAACCAAATTTCAGAACAGCTTCTGGAAACATTTCAGTAGCTTTCCGTTGCCATGCGTGGTGTTCGGGTGGAGGGGAGTTCACTGCGTTTTCCCCTGAAGCGTCCCTGGCAAGGGATCACTTAGGGTGCTGCTGTGTAGCACGCTAGCTAGCTGACTCCCTCCTCCTGCGCAGCTGTTTAGGCGCGAATTACACACACGCACGCTCGCGCGCAAGCCAGATAGCTCAGTATTACCGGAGATAAGGAGTCAGGAGGGCTCTCCGCATGGCATTTCCACGGACAAGGTTTATTCCTTCCTCTGCTATGGGAGACCAGAGGCGAAAAGAGAGCGAGTAACTCGAGAGCCGGCATTTTGTACTCAGCCCGGGCAGAGCATCGCAGCCAATGAGCTGAGGGCACAGGGGCAGTACAAAGGCGGGACTAGGGTAAGGGAACCAATAGGGAAGGTCTGGAGGTGTGTAGGGTTACAATTCATTCACAAGGCATTGTGGAGGAGGCTTTTCCTTTCTTTACAAGAGGTAAGAGGGATGTTTTCAAACCTCTGAGTTTTATCACCAGCAGGCCTTTGCTATTTCGGGGCTTCCCGGCCCCTCAGCCATCACAGCCGCTGGCTCAGTGACCCCAACATTCCGTTACCTGTAAGATTAGAAAATAAGAAGAGTTCCTGCTATTCCTTGTAAACAATCCGGCATAAGGAGGCAGGTCATTAGCCTGTGTTGGTGTTGGTCACTGGGAGTGCAACTTCTGCTAGAACATGGGGAATACAGGAAAAAGCCTTTCAGAATAGTTGAATTAAAAATTGCTATTTTAGTCTGTAGTGATGGTCTAGTTGTGTAATGAGTTCAGCCATTTGTAAATTAACCAAATGCCAAGTAAGTCCAATGTCCTTCAAATCAAAAGACAGGTGTTATGTTGCTCTCCAATATATTTAAATGAAGCAGAGCTTAGTTTAAAAGTTCCTTGTTTATACCAAATTGTCTGCCAGCAGACTACTAGAACAGAGAAGTTACAGAAGATACAGTGGTTATTAATTATTTTCTGTATTCCCCATGCAGACTCACTACGTGATATCTGAAGGTCAGCCTGATCTGGATGGCAAACAAAACTCTTCACTCTCCAGCGAGGTTCAGATGGGCATTTCCCAGCCCGCAGCCCACACGGATCCCTTGGAATCCCAGACGAGCAGCCAGCAGCAAACCACCCAGTACATCATCACGACCACCACCAACGGGAGTGGCGGGAGCGAAGTGCACATCTCCAAACCCAGGACTTTCTCAGCAGAGCACGAGTGAAGGAGCCTCATGGTCCCATTTGCTTGTCCTTGTCACCTTCCCGACAGCTCAGATGTGGGGGTACCCTGGGGCTCTGTATGTTTTGATGTATATGCTCACTTACCTTCCACTAAAATCTTGGAGCTCTTGTTAATGCTTTAAGAGGGTTTAATTCCCAGTGACCATGAAGTACCCTCAAAATCCTTCTGGGATGCTTTTTATGCAGCTTTTAAGAAAAAAGACAAGAGAAGTGAAACCTCTGCTTGCCTGGACTTTATTTTTGGCATGTCTGCTGACCCTTATTTTTCCTTTTTGGAAGTGTGTCCAGCAAACAATTTTATTTCAACTGTATGGGAAAAAGCTTGCCTAACTGAAGGCTTCCTGGCAGATTATTGTATGTGTATTTTTAACAGGAGCTGTTAAACAGGAGAACAACATGTAAATTGCCAGAATATGACAGAACTGCTTCCTGTGGCTTCTAGGAGCCAAGGTGAAGGGGAATGTCCCTGCTCCATGTGAGCAGACTGCTTGGAGAAAGGAGCAGCAGCAGCCAAGCGGTGGCTCCTGGTGTCCCTCTACGGGGATGGATTGAACAATGAAGCTGTGAAGATGTGCTGAAGCAGTCCATTAAATTATTATTTTTCCAGCCCTCCAGAACTGTTTACATGCAGTCTGCCCTACCCCATTTTACCCAACAGTTCCAGAAAGCAGGAAAAGCACAGTCTTAAACCCATGTTGTTTGGAACAAACTGATTGAAATCCTAGGAGCACCTAAGGGTAGTACAGAGCCAATGTTACCTCTTTTCCCTCTGGTGTTTGCAGGGAAAATTGCTTTTTTGCCTGTAAACAAAAAGAAATAGGCTCAGCTAAATCTTCTCAGCAGCTTCTGCTGTGATCTGAGATAGTTGTGCCAGGACAAAATGAGGATACAGAGCACTCCTCTGAAGGGACAGGGTTGTTATCTCTGTGGCCACCTCAAAGTAAACATATTTCTCCTCTTCAAGCCCAGATGGAGAGATGGTTAGTTTGATTCCCACCCCCCCCAAATTAACTGTCTTCCAATTGCACGGAA
>VZTI01001178.1:0-42879 GCA_013397865.1 Struthidea cinerea | reverse complement strand
CCCCCAAATAACCTTGTTAACAATGCACTGTAATTCCTTTGGACAGTTCCATAAAACAACCAGCCCTGAACTCAGAAACACACAAGAAACATGCTAGTGGACCACTATTTATGGGACACAGAAAGCCATCCATGAGGGTTGCCTGATGTGATGGACCTGGTCTACATACAGAATTCATGTTGCATTTAGGGACCAGGAGAAAGGGAAAGAGAAGGTTTCTCTTTTAAGGCCGTGTAGTATGTTTTTCCTTACATAGTTCTCCTTCACAGGTCGTCTTGGTTGGTTGGTTGTTTAAGGCATTCTGGTGGTTGCAAGAATATGACTAGAACTCCATTGACCCCTGATGGGATATACCGTGTATGTCTGAATTTCCATTCACTGCTGGAAAACTCATCCCAGAACATCTGTGCATAACAGGATACATTTTTTTATAAAACAAAAGCAAAGAAGGGTGTTGTGTCTTACAGGCCCTCGAGTCAGAAGAACTCGAGAGGTTTTTTTGATTTGTTTTCTCTTGTACTGCACTGAGTGTGAATGTGGCACTCTTCCATAGGTATTCCCATGGATTCAGGTGCGGATTACCTATGTGAGTAAGCACTACACATTGCAGTATCAGGTTTTATGGAGTTAAAGCTCTTTGACATGAGAGAACTCTACACTCAGGCTGCACAAGAGCAAATCTGGTTCGTTGTGGGCAAAGCCTTGTAGCAGGTATTGCTTTGGTAATTAACATATCTGTTCACGTGGCATGGAAATAGTATTGAGATAAATCAGTTGGAAAATACTGGCCAGCTCAGAACTGTTCGGAGGTAGCTTTGAAGTGACTTGCCAACATGTGGATTACTTTGTTCCTGGGATTTCTCTTCTCTTGCTGAACCACCATACCAGAGCATTAATGAGCTAGGTAGAATTAACGTGGAACAGAGCTCCCATTTGGTCAAGTGCAATGATGAGTGACTTTAAATTCTGTGGATTTGGCAGCCCAGCCACTGTGACAGCATGGGCAAGCAACCACAATGCCCAGTAAGTATACTTGAATTCATGTTGCTGAGGACTTGGAATTACAAATGTTGGGCCTTGCAATGTTGTTGGTATGGGAAGAGAATAGGGAGAATTTTGTCTTGGCTTTCTTCAGGCTGCTGCTGATTTAATAACAAGCCACAAATGCTACAAGTAGTAGGAAAATAGCGGACTTGGAAATGGGAGACTGGGAATACTGGGATACTACCCTGCAGGAGCAATTTTAAAAGTCTTAAAAAGTTTGACAATAGATGAACATCAAATATGTTCCTATTAATGATGTTGCAGACATGGGGTTTAAAAACCATTTCGCTCTGTTCACCTTTGTTAGAACGGTTTGTGAATGAGGACAGTTGTACCAGTTATTTAAAACTGAAAACTATTTAAAACATAAAACCATTTCAAAACAGCCTTTTTGAACTCAAATTTTCCTCACCAAAGTTTCTCTGCCCTGCAGCAGCAGCACGCTTGGGCTATTGGCCTGACTCCAGGTGAAGTAATTCCAAGTGTCCCAAGTTGAATGAATGCCTTGTGAAAGAAGCATGCCTGGAAATGGAAGTACCACAGATTTTCCTTCCAAAATAAGGAACTACAGTGATTGCATAGATGGCAAAGATTGCACGGATTTTTGTCTCCATTTCTGCAGCACAGAAGGTATAGGATGTATTATTTTTAAACCAGAGCAACCCAAAGATCTCTCTGAGTTGTGTCCCACAGAAGTGTAAATCCAGAGTACTCCCAGTTGCCTGCAAGGTCCATGTTTTGTTTGGAGATGCTGTCCCTTGGAGGCGTTTTGGGTCAGATTCTGTATTTTCCTGGAGGTAAAAGAAAACAACCCCAGCCCGCGCACCCTGATCTTGCACCTCTTGGACTGCTCAGGCCCCACGTCTTATTTAACTGTGTATGTTTATTGTACATTTGGTGACTGTTGTTGTGTTCAGAGTCTTGTGCAACCTGGCGGGTGTAAAAAAAAAAAAAAAACAAACAAACCTGAAAATAATNTTGTGTTCAGAGTCTTTGGCACCCCGGGGGGGTTAAAAAAAAAAAAAAAACAAACAAACCTGAAAATAATAAATCTTTTTCTGGTTTTTTTTTTTTAAATCACTTGTGATGACCAGTCTGTTCATTGGGGTAAGATGTTCAGTGGAGTGTGAGTGAAGTGGGGGGTGGATAAATGGGATGATAACAGTATAGAAGTTACAGGGGAAAATATATTTGCTACTCTCTGGATGGAACACAGAATTTCCAACCCTCCCACAATGCAATCCAACGGAGAGTAAATGGAGGGTGGAGTGGAGTGGAGCCCCTGTGTCTCTACTGAAACCCTGGCAGAGTAGGGACTGTTTAAAATTATTTTTAAATTTAAAAAGTAGTACTTTTTAGCTGATAGCTGCACAGCATCTGAAAACTGAGAGAGATAAAGGATGATGTCCATTGGATCAGCAACCAAGACAAACTCCCTGCAGGAGTGAGTCATGTCGCCATACCAGGGTTATCTCAGGTACTACCCTGAAATATCCACTCCCAAGGTATGACCATCACTCACTAAGATGTGTGACTCAAGTCAGTCAAGCTCCACCTAAATGTAAAGAAATAGTATAAAAATG
This sequence comes from Struthidea cinerea, assembly GCA_013397865.1. Classification (NCBI taxonomy): domain Eukaryota; kingdom Metazoa; phylum Chordata; class Aves; order Passeriformes; family Corcoracidae; genus Struthidea; species Struthidea cinerea. Next base: position 40,252 of record VZTI01001178.1, on the reverse strand, counting down.
AGTTAAAAACAGGGAGAAGTTGGGGAAGAGTCCATCATAACTTCTGCGATGAATGTGTCTCTCACTCATTGGGTAAGACCTGCACTCTGTGATTTATCATGAGCCAGGTTTTGTCAGGGATTAGAGTTTGTCTGTCCATTGCTTTGAACGCATCTTTGCTGTCAGGTACTGTCACCAGCAATGCTGAACCTTAACCTGTCAAGATTTTATTAAAGAAGGAGTGTTACTCTGTAAACTGTAACTGTGAGTCCTTGGAGGGCGCTGGCAGTGGGTAAAGGTGTGGAAACCCAGGAGGAACCTCTGTTTGCTGTATGAAAATTTGCTGCATTAAAATTTAAAATATTCAGCCTTTCAACCCGTAACAGTAATACTAGCACAGCACCCCAATGACTAATCCACTGAACAGGACTGCAGTCAAGCCCTATAAATCTACGACTAATAGGTGGCTTCAGCAACCCGCAAATATCTAATTTTTAGGGGAAATTACAAACTTGTCCTCTCGCAGGCCACCGTGCGATCGCGGCCTGTCGCGATGAGCTCTGTCGCGACTCGGGGCCGCGCGCATGCGCGGTGGGGCGGGGCGTTCGCGCAGGCGCGGCAGCGCCGCTGTCTTCCGCCTTCGGCCGGGCCGCGTGAGGGGTATGAAATAAACCTGTTTTCTCTGTTTTCTTTGCTGTCCCACCCGGTTCTTAGCGGTTTTTTATTGCTCTGTTCTTTATTTCGCGTGTTTCATGCGTTTCCTCGCAGCCCAGAGCGGCCCGGCTGTGCCGCGCCGAAGGGGACGGGTCTCCTGGCCCTGTCACGCATTCAGCCTGAGACAAACCCCACCTTAGACCTGACCTTCGATTCTGCACCTTAAAACCACCTTCAGGATTTAAATGTAGTCTTTCCTGGTGTTTAGCAGTGTTGAAAACAGCTCCTGCAGGTGGGAAGCAAAGGGAGATGGGTCAGCTGTACTTCCCAGTCCACCTGTCTGGAAAAGCATTTGTCCATTGGCATGACTTGTGTCGTAATTGAAGAATGAATGTTCCTATATACGTGGTTTTTATATATATGTATGTGTGTGTATACGTGTGTATATACATATATATATACGTTTGTATCTGCATATATATATAAAAAAATAACTTTGCTATATATGTATATAGATATTGCAAGCCAACTCCATAGCTTCCATTTAAACAACTACCCATCAAAGGTGGCTCCTCTGTCACTTCTCACATCAGGATGAATGTATCTGGGTTTGGGATTTTCATTTGTTGAGGGTTTTGCTATCCTTGTCCAGGAGCAGGAGGGGTGGAGGATGGATTCTCTGGATCACATGCTCACAGACCCCCTGGAGCTGGAGGGCAATTGCACACGGATCATGGAGGACTGCATGCTGGGCACCACCAGGGTCAGTCTGCCGGAGGACCTCCTGGAGGATGTGAGTAGTGCTGAGACACTTCACCTTATCATAACCTCTATATAAATGACATGTAAACTCCCTTTTTGGGGCTTACAGAGCAAACTGAAAAGGGGAGGTGTTTCTGACTGCCTTGGAAAAGGTGTCAAGGTGGTCTTTGATTAATCTCAGGACAATATCTTTTAAATCAATTCTGTTATATTCTTATTATTTTAAAATTTCCTTTAAGAAGATTATTACAAGCTTTGAATTTATTTTCTTGTTGTTAGTAGTATCGATGTCCTCACCTTTCCTTTTTATGCTCTGTTGTTTCCTGTGTTTCATGAAACACTGTCTCATGACTGGTGTTACTTAAAAAGCATCAAGGGCTAGAAAACGGTCAAGGACCTGGCTGCATTTTCTTCACTGTTGTTTCTTGCTTTCTTTAGCCTGAGATCTTCTTTGAGGTTGTCAGCTTGTCAACATGGCAGGAGATCCTGACAGATGAGCAGCAAGAGCACCTAAAAAAATTCCTGCCTCACTTCCCTGAGAACAACCAAGAGCACCAGAACAAGCTCATCTCGGCGCTGTTCAGCGGGGAGAACTTTTGGTTTGGGAACCCACTGCACATCGCCCAGAAACTCTTCCGGGGTCAGTCAGCCTTGTGAGCTTCCCTGCGGGTTTGGGGCAAGTTCTCAGCTAGCAGCTGAAAACCCAGGTGTGTGTTATGTCTTTGTTACAGATGGACACTTCAATCCTGAGGTGGTGAAGTACCGGCAGCTCTGTTACAAGTCGCAGTACAAGCGTTACCTGAGTGCCCAGCAGCAGTACTTCTACAGGCTGCTCAAGCAGATCCTCACTTCCCGCAATGTGAGTGTGCTCTGGGATGAATAGCTTGTCTTTATAAAAAGTGTCTTGGTGTAGTCACAGTTCTCTGAGGCTTTTCCTTTCATGAACTGAATGAGTAATGTTTCTGGTTTTTGCAGTGGCCCAGCAAGAACACCAGACCCGTTGTTATATTTGCAGATTTCAGGTTGTGTAACTCTCATAGCTCTCACTTGTGTGTACTTTTTTTCATGTCCACCTTGTCCCCACTTCCTGCATTTGCCCCTTTACAACTTGCTATCTTGTTAATAAGTCACTCTGCCTTTGTTTGTTTACCATTTCTGAAACAAGTACAGTTGCTAAATACAGATAGAAAATATGTGGGTCCAAACCTCTAATTCTCATGCCTGCAAATCCCTGGTAAAGTCTTCCTCCATGAATACTTCTATGAGCAAATTGTTGCCAACTGAAATGTGTTTGTTGCTCATTTATCTTTCTTTGCACTTAGACACTGAAACATACGGCAAGTAGGAGTGAAGAAGAAAGTCTGTCTTTATAAAATGCTCTACACTGTTATGGGAAATAGAGAATCCCAGAATAGTTTGGGTTGGAAGAAACCTTAAAGCTCATTTCATTCCAATCCCCTGCCATGGGAAGGACACCTTTCACTAGACCAGGTTGCTCCTGGCCTTGAACACTTCCAGGGATGGGGCATCCACAACTTCAGTGGACAACAGTATGGAATACATAGGAAGTTATTTCCTCTGTGGCCATGAGAGGTAAAATGTTTTTTGCAAAAGAGATAGTATTCCATGTGGCTGTCACATGTTCACGTGGAAACTACATCTCACACCAATGATTTAAGTTCTTCTCCACAGTCCACATAAAATGACAAATATGTGTGCAGAAGAAGGTGTAGAAATTACACCTGGGTTTTTTTTCTCCCCTTTAAATGATGGTCTAAAATGCTAGGTTTAAAATCTTGTGTGTGGCAGATACTGATCCTTCCTAAGCTGTCTCTTGTGCAGATCGGAGGGGCTGATGGCACCACACGGTAACCTTGCTGGAAGTATCTGAGCTGGGCTTACCTGCCCTGGCTTACAGCACTGTAGCTGACATAGCTAATGTCACATGAATCTCTCCTTTCAGCACTTGCTGGAATTAGCCAGGAAAGGAGGCCCTGACATGACCCTAAGGAGAAAGCATTTCCCACCATCGTATGACTCAGAAGAACGAGACAGACGGACACATCGGCGCTACTTGAAGATCCTGAGGGAAGTGAAAGAGGAGTGTGGAGACACTACCTTGTCTTCTGATGAAGAAGGTAATGCCCTGGGCTGAAGTAAAGACTCCAGGTGTGAATGGAAGAAGACATATTTTTGATGTGGAGAGAGAGCCTTTGATAAAAGATTGGATTCTGGGCTCTACTTCCACTCGCTGGGATCTAATGAACACAGGATAATAGTTGCACAGATTGGTGATGGGTCTTGCCAAAGTAAATTTATATCTCTGGTTTAGATCTAATCTCCTGGCCCCCAAGTTCTCCAGCACGTTGTTCAAGTCCACCAGTTCCCCTGAGAGTGATCCCCACCTTATCAACCTTGGACATGAAAACTGCAGGTGAGAACCAAATGAGTATGGATAGAGGGGGGAGAATTACCTTGAGACCCTGCAAGAAATTACCTTGAAAATCTGTTGTTTGATGGGAAATCTTGTCATGCTTCATTTTTGCAGTCTCCACAACAGTTGGCTCTTTTCCCAGTTTATTTAATCTTTTTCTTCTTGCAAGACCAACAAGAGTAATAGTTTCTGTAATACTACTGATTTCTCTGTTGTATTTTGCCTTTAGTGGCCAAAGCACTAGCATAGTCCAGTTCAAAATACTTGAGAATCCCTCCTAAAGTGACTGTAATCAAGTCTGCAAACCCTTCAGGCTGGTTCTGGCTTCTATTCTCTTCCATGCTTGCATCAGCAGTGAAATCTGATGACCCAATGAAGCATTGAAATGAGTGAATGAATGAATGAATGAATGAATGAATGAATGAATGAATGAATGAAATTCATATATGGAGAAATTAGTTATTGAAATTTGGAGATTTCTGGAAGTGTAAATGGATAGAAAATGGCATTCTAAGAAGTGTGGAAGGTAACAATAGGGGTAAACTCTGCAAATAATTATTTTCATTGCAGACAAGATAGAACTTGGGGAAAGTGATTTGAAGATGATGTTGAAGAAGCACCATGAGAAACGAAAACGTCAGCCTGTAAGATGTCAAAAAGTCTTGGGGGGTGGGGCCACATTTTATCTTTGATGTTTTTATCTCTTTGCCATAAAGATCAGGGTACTTCTGGGTGACAAAATGATTGCTATTTTTTGTGTACACCCACCCATCAGCCCCTTATTGTAACCTGGGTTCAATTGTCAGTATATATATGCAGCTCTTGGTCATGTTTATCTGGATAGAAGGATTTTGTAATTTTAGTTACGTGTTTTGGGGAGATGAAATTCTATGTTTCAGGGTTAGAAGACTTCCCAACTTTTATTGCAGTAAATAATTTAATAAGCTGATCCAGGTTGAGTTTGGTGCATTTTAGTACTTGGGTACTTCTTCACCTTGTTGCTGTCTTAACACTTTGTCCTTTCTCGATTTAATTTCTGTCCCATTGTCCTGTGTAGGATCACCCTGATCTAGTCACAACAGACCTGACCCTTGAGGACATCATGACTCGAGTGAATGCTGGCAGGAAAGGTTCCTTAGCGGGTCAGTGGATCCTTTGCCTTTTTCATTTCATATATGTTGGTTTGAAAACTAGAGGTTTTCTGTTGAGGGGAAAAGTAAAGATTTATGACAGCAGCAGGAAGCTGGAAGGATTGAGGTGTGAACAAATGAACACAACATACATTTCTAGATATACACTTAAATAGTTTATGACTCATTAAAGTACAGTAAGAAGCTGTCTAATTATTCTGTTTAACTTCTATCATATCTAAAGCCTTATTTGACCTCGTGACCCTCAAGAAAAAGGTGAAGGAAAAGGAAGATAAGAAAAAAAAGAAGCTGAAGATTATTAAATCCGAGGTGGAAGATTTGGCTGACTCTCTTGGCAATGCAGATGGACTCCCATCAATGTCTCAGGATCTCTCCCCCCTCCCTCTATCATCTGTCAAAGAGGAGTAAGTGGTTCAGAGGTCCTTGAACACCTTGCATGGATGGAAAAAGCAACATGTTTCAGCTTACATTTTTGTGGGACTGTTGCAGGCTGTGTTTTTGTGCAGTTTGGGATGTGTGACGTGTGGTGTTCATCTTTGTATATGGAGGTGAATATTTGCTCAGGGAAGTTACATTGCTTGTGTTCTCTTTCATTTGAAGACCTCTTGAAGATATTAAGCCATGCCTCGAAATAAATGAAATCTCATCCAGCTTCTTTTTCCTTCTTTTGGAGATACTGTTTCTGGAAGGGCCTGCTACTCTCTCTGTGGTAAGGAACCACCCACTTATCTAGGAATCTTTGCAGGAAGCAAAATTAAAGAATAGAGAAGCTTCTTATAGCTCTGTAATAGTGATTTTTCTTCACACTTACTCTGCTGTAAATTATAATAAGATTTAGATTACATATTAAAGAAATTAAGCCCTGTGGGAGTGCTACCACATTCTGGTTTTAACACGTTTCATGAGTTTAGTCAGTTGAATCTAAGTCTTTCCATACCCATTCTACAGATTATGGTTAGATATATTTTATATATTAAGGGCAGAGAGGGGGAAGTGTTTTCCCCTTCTTTGGTGCTGTTGTCTGAAACACCATATTGTGGTTACTTGAAAAAGTCAGGTGATGATTTTACATACATAAAAACCTTTTTGTCCCCTGCATATGTTTAGCTGGTTTGTTTTCTGGGAAGGCAGTCACAATTTGAAGTGTGAGATCATTAATAAAATAATTCTATTTCCTCTTCAGCTTGAAGATAAAGTTCTCGATTGGCAGTCTTCTCATGCCAGTGCACTAAATAACTGGTTCTCCTTTGCCCCTAACTGGTCTGAATTGGTTTTACCTGCCTTGCAGTATTTGGCAGGCGACAGGAGAGGTAAGAAGAGATGTTAAAAATACTAATGGTGCTTGTTCCTCTGTTCTAGTCGGTGCTGGTTTATATTATACTCAAATCAACTTTTCATTCATTGCCACAATAAATCCTTGTATTGCTGGCAGTGTTTCTGTGATAGGCTGTTTGGCTGACATGTCTTGGTTGTGGTCGACTTGTTTTGCATGGGGATAGTAGATAAGACCCAGCATGATTCCCAAGTATGTGAAAATGTCTGTGAAATTGCCTCTAGACAGACAGTTTCTCGTGTTCAGATTGCAGCTTCGAGCAGGGTGTCTGAAGCAGGAAGGGATTAGTCTCTTCCCCCACAGTGTGAAGTCATTGTAGTTGTCTTTGGAGATAATAAAAAATAAACTAAATTATGCCCTCAGCAATCCGCTGAAACATGAGGTTGGCCCAGTGTCATGGTTTAGCATAGTTTGGAGTTCTAGTTAAGGAGGGCTCCATCAGCCACGGAAGTGATTCTTTTGCAAAGAGGTGCTCACAGCTTCCTCTAGACCCGACAGAACCAATCAACCGGCTAGTTTGCATATTGGCAACTTTTTTAAGCCACTTAAGAAGCTTGACACGCCTCTGTGATCCACATTTAAGAACAAACAAACCCGGGAAAACTCTCTTGCTTCCGGCTTTTGGACAGGTAACTGGGGGGCCCGTGGCGCGGCCCAGCGGGGCCGGGCCGGGCTCTGCTCAGCGCGGCCCAGCCAGGTCGGCCGCGGCGCGGCTTGGCTGAGATCTCAGCCGCTTCTGCTCGCTGGACACCCGGCGCAGCCCCTCTCAGTGCAGGCCGGGCCGGCCGGGAGACAGCCAGCCCGGAGCCACGCTGTTCCATCCGCGGCCCTGCTCCGTGCGGGCCGGCCCCCGCAGCCCTGCTCCGTGCAGGCGGCCCTGCGGCGCGGCCCGGCCAGGCTGGCCCTCACTCCTAGTGCGGCCGAACTTCATCTGAGGCCGCTGCCCGGCAAAGATTATGTGACCAACAGAGATAAACGAATTCCAGCTGCAAGGCCCGGGTGAGATTAACTCTCTTAGTGCTGTAAGATTCCTCCAGAACAGGTGAAGCCTGCAGACATCAATCCTCTCCCAGGTCAGAGGAAAGGGAAAGGTGCAGGCACGTGAAGTAAACACCATAAAGACACCAAAGTCAGTGAAGAAGGAAGAGCTGAAGTCCAGAGAGAGGAGAAAGAGGAGATGCTTCAAACCTAGAAGCTGAAATTCTGCTGTAAGGCTGTGGTGATGGACTATGATACATCAGAGTACCCGTTGTAATTTCATGAAAGCATGGGGGGTGGAGCGTTCAAACTGCAATCATGAGTAAAAGTACCTGTGCTGAAACAAGAAAATGTTGAAGTAGCTGTGATTTGACGAGAAGCTTGAACACAGAGAGATGAAAGTGATGAAGACCCTTGCTCCCAGGGAAGAAGAAGACCTCTGTTCCTAGAGAGGAAGATGCTCCCAGAGATAGGTGACGAGAACCTTTTGCTTCTGAACAGCTCATCCTTAAAATGGCACCCCATTAGCTAAAAATCGAACCCTCGAAAGCAGTTGTGGGGAAAGCTGTAAGTCGAGGGAAGGGACTTTCACATGCGAGCAGAGAACCATCCCGGACGGCTGTCTCACTGTGACATTGAAGCTATGAGAGAACTGTTTCTTGTGGAGATGTCTCCATAGCATGAGCAAGAGAGCCTCCTCTCCCTAAGTGAACTGAAAACCAGATTGTTATAGAGGAGGTACTGACTGAAAATCTCAAGGGTTGTCTTTTTACGTTGTCAGTGGGAGAAGGGAGAAAGGTGGGGAAGGAGAATTGTTCTGAAGGTTTAGTCTGACTCTTATTTTTTTTTCTTTCTTTTAGTTCTGTTAATAAACTTCTTTATATTCTTTTAAGTTTTGTGCCTGCTTTGCTTTCTCCTAATCTTATCTCACAGAAGGAAAATAAGTAAGTAATGGATATTTCGAACCAAACCGCTACTCTCAATTGGTGTTTCCACCCGGTTACAAACTGAACCCGCTACACCCAGCTTGGACCTTGGGCTTGGGCTAGCTGAGTTTCAGCCATTCCTTTCAAACTAAATTATTCTGTGGTTCTGATTTGCTTAGTGGGAAGTTTTAAAGGCAGAGACAGAGTAGATTGTGGTGGCCAGGCAGCATATTGTCCATAATGCTGGTGAATACTGTAAATCCCAAGTTCTCTTCCCACGGGTCCATGAATATTCACTGTACAATAACAGTCCCTGGAGCCTCGTATTTCTTTTTCCTCTTCAGCTAGAAGATAAAATTCTCAACTGGCAATTTTCTCATCCCAGTGCACTAAATAAATGGTCTGAACATGGTGAACAGCAGGAACAGGCTCTCAGCTGACAGCCTGTTGTTGGAAGGCTCATTATCCTGTTCTGTTCTTTCCTTGTGCTTGCCCTTATACTCTTAGATGCTCACCTTCCCTTAGGGCAAGGATAAATTTAGAGATGCACTTACATAATCATTTAAAATGCTCTATCTGTCACTGTGAGTCTTTAACTTGACAGTTTGCATTACCACAGTAGGCTTTTGAGGTTGGACAATTGTATAATGTCCCTGACATGCACATTTGTCATTGTAGATGCTCCTTCCAGCTTCTTACCTTTTGTTGAATTCAAGGAAAAAACTCAGCAGTGGAAATTGCTTGGTGAGTACCTTGTGTTCTTGTATGATGTGTATTATAGTAAAGGTTTGCTGTTTTCTCCAGGACTTTACTTCTCATCTTGCTGCAGCCTGGAGAGAAACACAAACAGGGCTGTTAATTCCATGGTTAGGCATTTTCTTTTCTTTTCGCTGAGCTAATGTGTTTTGGATTGGAGGTGTTCACAAGACGTCAGTGTCAGCAGCAGACAAAGCATAAATGAGCGAAGGCACTGGGCTGCATTTCTTTCTGTTGCTGACTTAACCATGTGTGTCAGCTTTCAAATTTGTCTACACCTTCATATTTTCCCTTCTGTAAAGCATACCTTCTGATTATTCAGAGTAATTAGTGATTATTACAATTGCAAATGAATTAAGCTTCTCTGTGGAGCAAACTGATACTGTTCTCATTTTTAAAAGTGGGAACCAAAGAGCAAATTGATGATCAGTGTGCTCAGACTCATACTGACTGAATTACAGATATTTTGTGTTTATGTTCATTCCTTTAGTTATTACACAGAATTTTTCATTCTTAACTATGGTGATTCTAGTGATCATATCTGCAGGCTTAAACTGGTGGAGATTTGGAGTCAGGAAGTTTTTCCTCTGATCCCTTTCACAGTTTTTGGTGGAGGTTATGTAGGCATGTGTTTCTGCTCATGGATTCAGTAACTGGGATTACTTTGCAGAGTGGGAATGGGTGACTGTGTCCCAAACAGCATCTTGCCTTCTGTGCTAGGAGTTGAGGCACCCTCCTTTGTACCAGCACAGGGGAATCACTGGGATTTAGTATTTCCTAAGCCTGGAGGTCTTCAAATATTGCAGTTTGAGCATCTGTGACTGGTGATGCATCAAGGAGGGAAGGGAACAGGAGAGGACTGGGAATTACAAGCAGCTGGCTTCCTAACAATTAAAAGACTTCTATTTTTACATTTCCCTGATTTCTTACTAGGTAGTTACCAAGATCATGAGAAGGAATTGATAGCACTGTTTCATCTCTGGTTGGAGACCAAAGACCAGACTTTTTTCAAAGTGAGTCAGACAAAAATCACCTTCTAGGAGCACAAAACCTGACTGTGTTCTACCCAACACTGACATTTCTCTCTTTCTCAATAGGAGAATGAAGACTGCTCAGATGCCATGCCATTGCCCAGAGTGTAAGTGTGTAACAGTGCTTGAAAGCCTTTGTAGTGCTACTGAAGCTGTGAGTTTTGGGGCTTGTGCCTCTGGATCTTAAAATAAAACAATTTTACATCACAAGACGGGCGAAAATTTGATAGTCTGATTTTATAAATGCAGTTAACTGGACTTCATAAAGCTGACTGATTTTATCCAAGTTTGCATATATTATCAGAGCAAAGCTGCAATCTAACTTAGGTTCTGATAATGAGATTATTTACAGTCCTTGCTTGCCTTCAGGTAGTGCACAGAGCATATTTTAAGATCTCTGCAGGGCTTACTTTTGCTACCATAAATGCTTTCAGAATTTGTTTAGAAGAATTCGTGGAAGAATGAGGGGATTAATCCTTTGGGACTGTTGTGGGCTTGCTGTGCTCAGAACTGATGGTGCCCTTTGTTTCAGAAGGACGGACTATGTAGTCCGGCCTAGCACTGGAGAGGAGAAACGGGTGTTTCAAGAGCAGGTAAGAAGAGAATCTTAATTTTAAAGGCACATGCTGAAACAGTTGGCCACTAAACCAGGAGAATTTGTGTGGGATGGCAGTTTTATACTCTACACAAATGTAGTTAATGTGAAGAATTGATATGTTGCTTCTGCCTTGAAGTCAGTATCTTGGCCTTGCATAAAACTTGCTAATGATATAGCCTAGCTGCTTGTTTCAAAACCATCAGTATTTCCAGTGGGTAAAATTAATTTGGTAAAAATTAATTGGATAAAATAAACGAAATTGATAGTGTCAGTTGGTAGTGGCAACCCCACTGTCTTCTTTGCCATCCCCCACCATGGGAGGATGACTTGCCTCTTTATTTTTTGGGCATGTAGGTGTGCAAGCAGAAAATAAGTGTCAATAAGTGTACCCATCCACTTAGTTATCTTGTCTGTAATAGAGATGCAAGTGGGAATTAGAGGGAAAACACATGATGGGGATTCTTATCCCTTCTCTCCATGTGCTGTCTGCAGGACAGAATATATAAGTTAAATTTTGGACATCTCTCTTTAGCCAGATAAAGGAGGAAGGGGAAGGGGACAGAAGGTGTATCTCTGTCATATTTCTGGCACCTCTCTAGTCTGTGCAGCTGCTTGACAGTGAATGCATTGCACCTGCACACCTTGCTTAGGTGAAGCGTTGTATTTTGCATGAAGTAGTTTGTGATTTTCTTGATCCAAAATAAGTTTATACAGCAGTATTTGAGCCTTTAGTTTAAAAAGGCTTTCTTTAGAGAACGAAAACAACTTACCTTGTAATATAACATAAGGCTTTGCTGTTTCCTGGTAAAGTCAGTACTCTTGTGTCCACCTCCAGGAGCGCTACCGTTACAGCCAGCCCCACAAAGCCTTCACCTTCCGGATGCACGGCTTTGAGTCGGTTGTTGGTCCTGTGAAGGGGGTGTTTGACAAGGAAACCTCCTTAAACAAAGCCCGGGAACATTCTCTCCTGCGCTCAGACAGACCAGCATATGTCACCATTTTGTCCCTTGGTAAGGTCATGGCCAAAAAACTTTTTTAAAGAAGAAAAACATTCCTCTGACCCCTCAAACAATGACTTTAGGAATCTACATTGGGGATGAATGCTGTTCCCCAAGTTCATCGCTCTTAGCACAAAGTTGGCACGGTTGATGTACTTTAAAATGATCCTTTGTAACCTCTCCTCGTATTTTTGGGGATTTTAGGGGCTAGATTTTAGTGAGGAAGTAGGCACTGTGAGAGGAAGGATAATAGAGCAGTCCCAAAATGTATCTGCTGGAGTACCCGAGTACAGCTGCCCAGTTACTGCTGCAAGTTTAAGCTCTGGTTTTGTTTCAGTTCGTGATGCTGCTGCTCGCCTTCCTAATGGAGAGGGAACTCGAGCTGAAATCTGTGAGCTGCTCAAAGATTCCCAGTTCCTAGCTCCAGATGTCACCAGTGCTCAGGTAAGTCAGATATCATGTCTGGCCTCAGATTCTCATAAAAATACACTGCACGGACCCAGGCAGTATTCAGTGGCAAAGGCCCAATAGTTTTTATGCTGCTGTGATGAGCAAAAGGGAGCTGTGTACTACTATGGTGAGCAGCTGCAAACCTGCACCAACTTTGGATGATGAAAAACCAGTTAGAAAAGCCACAGAAGTAGCACTGTCGTAGAGTTGCTCACATTTTATATTGAGAAAGTCAATTTTCAGAGCTTTGGTGGAAGCTCCATTTAATCCAAGGTGGCAAACAGCATCCTGTGCTGCAACATCTGCTCTCAGTCAGTTCTCACTCAGATGGAGATTGCTCACAGCTTACTCAGGTTTTGTACCAAATAGGATCACTTTTCTATTCATCAATTTTGGCTAGTCCAGCGAGGGACATCTTGTAATCTGTGAATTCTCAACTTCAGGTTAACACTGTTGTTAGTGGTGCTCTGGACCGATTGCATTATGAGAAAGATCCCTGTGTAAAATACGATATTGGGCGGAAGTTGTGGATCTACCTACACCGGGACAGGAGCGAGGAAGAGTTTGGTAAGCCTGGGTGGGTGGTATCTTAAGAATTAAAAATGTTTATAAAGATGGATAATGAACATTAATTTGTCAGTCTAGTCAGTTTGCTCATGTTAGTCCTTCATCACTTAAACCCAGTCTTAGCAGTGTGTCACTCTGAAGCAAATACCATCCCACGTGCAAGAACTGCAGATGTATGTTCTTATGTGTCTTATTTTCAGCCTTTTTGGCTAATTTTACTAGATGTTTTTCTTTGCACTGTTACATGACTGCATGTATTTAATTCCTTGTCTGAAGAAGAATCTGCAGCTCTTACTTAGCCTCTTCCTTAAATCAGTTTGCTTTTGTTCAGGAGCTCTAACCATTAATTTGTCCTTGCAGAACGGATCCATCACGCTCAAGCTGCTGCAGCAAAGGCCAAGAAAGCTCTTCAGAAGCCAAAACCTCCAGCTAAAATGGTAGATTTCTTTGCTCAGGGTTGCACAGCTGCTTTTGGGATTGAGAAGGAGATTAGTCTTAATTTAATCCATAAATTCTGCATCCATGGCAGGTGATGAAAATTACCACATTTGAGTTAGCAATTCATGATGTATATGAATGTCAGTGCACAAAATGAAGAGGGAGAGAGGGAACTTTTCCTCCACCCAGCTTCCACTGCTATCCTCTCAGCAGAAAGATCAATGGAATTCGTTTGTGCTCCCTGTCAAAGGGGTAGTCTTTCAGATCTAGTTCTGAGGTTAATTTGTAACAGAGTGCATGGAACATGTCTGTTCTCCCCCTTGCTGTGCTGAAGCTGATATTAAATATGTCTGAAGTACTTGGCTGTTGGCACATTAACCAAGGTGGAAATCTGCATGTTCTGAATGTTTGTCACAACTGAGGTGCACTTTCCCCCGTGAGCAGGAGCAGCCAAATACACCAGTTCATCTGTAGCTGCAGCCGAGGAAAGGCAGACAGTCAGTCATGTTTGATTTCAGGATTTAGCACCGGGCCTCATTCACCACCATACAGAACTCAGGTTAAAGTGCTCAGCCTACTGCAGGGTGCAGCAATCAACCCCAGTTTTTGTGATGCCGGATGTGGTTTCTTTGTAGAAGTCGAGTAGCAAGGAGGGTGCTGTGAAGGCCCTCCCCGCCAGCACAGCAGAGCCTAGTCAGCTGAGCCTCAGTGACTCCAGCATGCCACCAACTCCTGTGACTCCCATGACACCAACTGCACCCGCATTGCCAGCAACACCCATCTCACCCCCACCGGTGTCTGCGGTCAGCAAGAGTGTATCTGGTGCTGGGTCAGAGCCAGCAAAACCCAGCCAGAGGTACTGCTTCTGTCCCCTATGTCATTTGGGAATGCTGCTGGCTGTTTTTCAGTAATTTGTATAATTCAGTAATGAGGGAGTTGGGGTTATTCAGCCTGGAGAAGAGGAGGCTCAGGGGTGACCTTATCACTCTCTACAACTCCCTGAAACAAGGTTGGAGGCTGGTGGGAATTGGACTCTTCACCCAGGAAACAGCAACAGGACAAGAGGGCATAGTCTCAAGCTATGCCAGGGGAAGTTCAGGCTGGGCATCAGGAGGAATTTCTTCACAGAAAGCATGATTAGACATTGAAAGAGTTTGCCCAGGGAGGTGGTGGTGTCCCCATTCCTGGAGGTGTCCAAGGAACAACTGGACATGGCACTCAGTGCTCTGGGCTGGGTGACAGGGTGGGGATCGGTCACAGGTTGGACTCAATCTCAGAGGTCTTTTCCAACCTCAGTGATTCTGTGATTGTGTGGATTTCCTACATCTTTGCTGACCTACTGGCTCCGTCTTTTCTGTAGTGTTCTCCTGGTGTCCTCCCCCACCATGCCCCAGCTGGGGACATTGCTGTCCCCAGCTCAGAGCTCACAGGCGCAGCCGGGGCCAGCGCCCACCCCGCGTGTGGTCAGTCACAGTGGCTCCTCCGGCCTGCCACAGGTACGTGTGGTCACTGCCCAGTCCAGCCTCCCAGCTGTGTCCCAGCAAGCCCCAGTGGTCAGCCAGCAGCAGCAGCAGCAGCAGCAGCAACCCACAACAGTGCCTCAAATCCGTGTTCCAGCTACAGCCACACAAACCAAAGTGCTCCCTCAGGTGAGTTGCGTAGCTCTGACATCTGATCTGACTTGTGGTGTTTTGGTGTGATGCACAGGCATTCTGTGCTCATTTGGAGCATGCATGAACTGCAGGCAAGAGCACAGAAACAGTTTGACATATGCAATACTGTTCAGTGCTCTGTTTTTCATCATTAAAATGTACACTACATAAAAAGTCCATAGAACTTAGAATCACAGAATCATTAAGCTTGGAAAAGACTGTCAAGATCATCAAGTCCAGCCATGAACACAGCAGCAGCACCATGTTCACTACTAAACCATATCCTCAAGTGCATCATCTGCACATTTTTTCGTACACTTCCAGGGATGGTGACTCCACCACTGCCCTGGGCAGTCCATTCCAATGCTTTACGACCCTTTCTGTGAAAAAAATTTTCCTAATATCCAAGTTAACCTCCCTGGTGCAACTTGAGGCCAGTTCCTCTTGTCTTGTCTGGAACAAGAGACTGACAGACCCACCTCACTGCAATTCCAAGCAGTTGGAATCCTTGCAAGGGAATTCTTGTGAACTCCTCTGAACTTGCAAGCTGTGGCACAATACAAAGAAGAATCACTAGACTGTTCCTACTATGGTAGTCTGCTCATAGTCTTCCTCCTCTCTTCTGCAGGCTGTGATGACTCTGCCTGTAAAAGCTCAAAGTACCCCCGTGCAGGTGCCAAGAGCAGGAAGCTCCATGGCCAGCCAGGCAAGTATCACTGTGACGGGGCTGCCTGCAGTGCCCAGCCCCGCTGTGAAGCCAGTGACCAGCTCTCCAGGCAGTTCTGCTGCCACCACCTCCTCCACCACTGTCATTCAGAACGTGGCTGGCCAGAACATCATCAAGCAGGTGAGAGGGAGGGAGAGACAAGGAATTGGGCTCCACGACCCTGGTTGTTTCCTGTTTGTTGTGCAGATGTGAACACTTGTGAGCTGTAATGCTGTGTGAGTTGATAGGCTGTGCAGATTGAAGCAGTGCTGGTTTTGTATGCTTGAGCCCTGTTTTCACATACAGGTGAAAGATGTGTTGGTGCAGGTTCTTTAGTGAGTGATCTCTCCTTCATTTTGTTTGGAAAAGAAACCAGCCCCTTAGTATTTCCTGTTTCAGATGGGATTGGGAATGCCATCTGATACACAACCAGACCCATTTTCAGTAGTGTACTGAGTGCTAGTCTCATTCCACTTGCATTCTAGTGGGAGCAAATATCATCCTGTTGGGAAGTTCTGCTTTGAGTGTGCCTTGGACCTTGTCCTGGTTTGACAGAACCATTTCTCTGATCTCTCCCAGGTGGCTATTACAGGACAACTTGGTGTGAAGACCCAGGCTGGAAGTGGCATCCCACTCACGGCGACCAATTTTCGGATCCAAGGGAAGGACGTGTTGCGCCTGCCCCCGTCCTCCATCACCACGGACGCAAAGGGACAGACAGTGCTGCGCATCACCCCGGACATGATGGCCACCCTGGCCAAGTCTCAAGTCACTACTGTCAAACTGACTCAAGACCTCTTCACAGCAGCTGCAGGAAGCAGTGCTGGTGGGAAAGGCATCTCCGCAACTTTGCACGTGACATCCAATCCTGTCCAGACTGCTGAGTCTCCAGCCAAGACCAGCACAGCCTCTCCTGCCTCTTCCAGCCCAGCTGGAGGTACCGTGGTTAAAGTGACTCCTGACTTAAAGACTGCAGAGCCAACAAGCTCCGCTTTCCGCCTGATGCCTGCCCTGGGCATGACCGTGGCAGATCAGAAGAGCAAAGCCATAACCACGGTGGCATCCACGGAGGCCAAGCCAGCTGCCACAATCAGAATTGTGCAGGGGCTGGGGGTGATACCCTCCAAAGCCGGGCAGACGATCACTGTAGCCACTCACGCTAAGCAGGTGCCGTCATCCTCGGCAGTGAGCGTTGCTGGCACAGCCCACACCTCCTTACCCGCCGTGAGTGCCACAGTGTCCAAAGCAGTTGCTGTGGCCTCGGGAGCTGCGGGGACCCCCATAACCATTGGCACAGGAGCCACGGCTGTGCGGCAGGTGCCCGTCAGCACCACAGTGGTATCTACGTCCCAGGCAGTGAGTAATGCTGAGCTCTCACTGGGGGTGGGGAAGGAAGGGGGGTGCCAAAATACACTGATGTTTTATGGCTGAAAACTGCTCTTTGCATCCACAGAGACTCAAATTAATATAGCAGAGCCATACAATGATTTAGGTTGTGAAGGACATTAAAGCTCATTCAGTCCCACCTCCTGCTATGGGCAGGGACACCTTCCACTAGATGAGGTTACTCCAAGCTTCATCCAGCCTGGCCTTGAACACTTCCAGGAATGGAGCAGCCACAACTTGTATTCTGGTTGTGGGTCTGCAACTCATTTCATGGTGTTCAAATTGCAGCTAAATGCCCTCAAAAAGTCATATTTCCCTTATCTCCTCTCACAAGTGAATGAAACAAACTTTACATATCTGAAGACCTGCCTCATGCACCTCTGTGTCTTGCCCCACACCTTGGGAATAATTTCCCTTGGAATGGTGTTAAAGAAAATTCAGAACTAGAAGCGCTTGTTACTTGTATTAACTTTTTTACTGATTTTCCCCTTTAATGCTGTTTTAATGCCCAAATCTGAAGGCACCATAAACTGTATTGTGGTTACATAAGCTAACTGACATTGTGGTAGTTTCCTGAGGATAAAAGTCAGGGATCCTGTGGTGCAAAGATTATGTGGATTTTCAGGGTTCAGGTGGCTGTGTTGTGCATGAGAGGGAGGTGAATTTTAAGGAGCCTGAACTGGAGCACAGATTTCATCAGCAAAGCTGCTGCTGGTTTCTGCTCCCAGGACTCCCACAAAGCAGCCAGCATTGCACAGAAACTGTGTGCAGTTTCTCTTCTAAGCTACCCAAAGCTCCTCATGTGTTCTTCCTGTTCCCCAGGGCAAACTTCCAGCACGGATCACGGTGCCCCTGTCAGTGATCAGCCAGCCAGTGAAGGGCAAGAGCATGGTCACTGCCCCCATCATCAAGAGCAACCTCGGCGCCAAGTGAGTGGTTTGCGTCTTGTAGTTCTGCTTTAGAAATTGGCTGAGGAAGGTCTGTGTTCAGTGGGTTCCTGGGGAGCAAGCAAGCAGAGGCTGGAGTAGGATTGCAGTCTGTTAACAGGTCTATCAGCTGCAAGAAACTGATATGGTGTCTGCAATGAGATTGTAATTTTTATTTATTTATTTTGAGATGCAGGTTCTAGCAGATACACCGAAGAAAAAACATTCTGTGCCTTGAAACCAGATGTTCGATTAGTTCTGTGTGTTTGAGCAAGAATTAACACACTGAAAAATATCTGTAATCTGAAGCCATCTCTCCATTCAAGAGTAGCTAACCGCCTTAGTGAGAATTCCTCTGGCATTCAGATACTGAGTTATTTTTGTTTCTTCTTCCATAAATTCTGATAGTGTCTCCCTTAGTTAATATTTCAAGTGCTCAGCTGTTTTCTGCATTGAGAAGTATTCAGGTCTGATCAGGCTAACCCAGTGATGTGCACGGTCCAGAGTAAATGGGTGTGATTTGTGTGCTAAGTTAATTCTCTATCAGTTATAAAAAATGACATAAATTTGTCACTAGTGTATTTGCCAATTTTATGGGGGAAAAAAACCCACTACTTAAAATAGTTAGTACATGTGGTAGAACTATAATCTACTAGCAATTGAAGAGTGGCTTAGAGTTGGAAAGATCGAGCCTGCTGTGTAACCTTTCAACAATTATTTTTCCTTAGCATCAGTGGATTAGGCAGAAATATCATCCTGACTACAATGCCAGCAGGGACTAAACTGATCGCTGGGAACAAGCCTGTGAGTTTTCTGACTGCACAGCAACTACAGCAGCTGCAGCAGCAAGGCCAAGCCACGCAGGTAAGAGCACCTGATCATTCTACTTGCTTTTTTACAACTTAACATCTCCATGAGGACTTTACACTGGATACATGGGGTTGCAGAAAAAGAACAGGCACACAGCTTGGTTGTAGTGTCTGCATTAAGCACATGGAATCCATCATCACCTTTACCTTCTCTCCATCCAGATAAAGTTTTTAAATATTTTTGAAGTACTGCCAGTATAATGAATGTAAAAGTCCTGTCAGGATTTTCCTATACACTCAGCAGTCTTTGTAGTGCTTTGGCTTCTGTGGGTCACTTTTTCTTGAAGAAATCACATTACTGCTTTGCATATCCATCTTTCTGTCTGGAAACTTAGTGTTCCATAATTCCAAATAATTAATCTGCATTGAAACTGATAGTAACAAGTGTGTAGAAGTGAGGTATCCAATGGATCCAAGTCCTTCTTCTGAAAATGTGTAAAAGCAGCTCACATAATAGGTTTTTATTCAAACTAGTTTTCAGGCCTTCCTCTCTAATCTGGAAATCTCCTGTCACCATCCCACATGGGCAGTGGATGGAATGATCTTCTTGTGACAGATTCTGTTCTGGGAGTGTTTTTGGTGCTTGGTCTTGTTCCTGTAGCTGAGTTTTTGTTGGGAGCAGAAGCAGGTACTTTACCAGAGCACAATGCAGGTGCAGTCATTTTGTCACCAGGTTGTTCTTGAGACAAGTCTTTTCTTTCCATTTCACACAGGTGCGAATTCAAACAGTTCCAGCCTCCCATCTCCAGCAGGGAACAGTCTCTGGCTCTACTAAGGCAGTGTCCACTGTGGTTGTGACAACAGCTCCGTCTCCAAAACAGACCCAGGATCAGCTGTGAACACTGGTTTGAACATGGATCACTTTCTAAGAACTTCCCTGATCCTGTTGTCATCCTCCATCCAGCCAACCACCTGAGGCTGCTTAACCCTAGCCATGTCTTGGGATTGGACTGGGTTCTGCCCTTGCTTCTCCAGGGTCAGCACTGCAATGTCTGGGTAGAAATTCCACAGAAAAAAACATGCTGTACCTGCAAAACAAAATGTTTCAATCCAGATGTGTAAATCCAGGTTCTGTGGAATTAATAATTTAAGAAATGTCTTCCTGTTCTTTGTTCTCTTTCCATCCAAAGGACTTTTGGCAAATACAGTTTCTGTGCATTTTGGGTTGTAGACAAAGCAGTTATCCTGGATCTTCATTAAGCAGGGAAAGTTGCTTGGAAGGGGTTTATTCAGTGGCTTTTCAAAGTCATGGAGAAGATGTCTCCTTTTACTGGCTGTCACTACTGTTATCTAGTGACTCAGGATGGTGTCCTTGACACCAGAGTTATTGTAACTCACATCCATGTCAGGTTGCTGTCATAGACAGGGTGAGAGTCAAGGTGTTTTTTTGCTGTAACAGTGAGTGACCATGGGGGAGAGGGAGAGAAGATGCAGAAAGTCACTGTGTGAACAAGTCTGTCAGCAAATGGGACCGTAGTGGAAAGGAAAAAGTTCACCAGAAAGATCCTCTTTTAGTTTTCCTCAACAAATAAACCTTTTTATCCATGGAAACAAACTGTATCTTGGTTGAAAAGGTCGGAGTATGTTTTCAAATACACTCAAACTGTTGTCTCTTGGGTTCTGAAGAAATACTTTAACCCGTGACCCCGGCCGTTAGTTTTGTTTTTACTTTTGCAGTTTTATCTGTCTGTGTAAATTCTTTTGAATTTTGCACATACTGGAGATGAATCTGTGACTGTTCTGACATGACGTTGAAGCTGAATGAGATCAAAAGATGTGTTGGACCAGGAGAAGAATAAAAGTGTAGAAAGCCTTACAGATCTCTGCCATCTCCTTTCAGTTCTCTACAGGATGTTTTGTGTACAATCATTGTCCAGCTTGCCAAGGGCTAATAGCCTGTCTATCTCCTTGGTAAGATGGTTCTTTTTAAGCTGGTCTTTTTTTGTAGGCTTTTTTTTTTTTTAAGATGTGGTTTGCTCCAAGTTATATATTATAGAATATAATACATTTAAAGAACCAAATTGTACAGTTCAGGACTGTTGTCGTTGGAGCTCTGTGTGTTACTCTTTTGCTGGGCTTCAGGCCGGGGTTGTGGATCATTCTGTACTGTATCTAACCCGCTTCAGAGCAGCTTTGAAGGAAAACAGGTATTTCAATAAGAAAAGAAATGGCTGGATGTAAATACTGGGTTAGCAGGACACATCAGTTCAGCATTTGAAAGCAAGTGCTTGAATTACGGTTTATATGCTCCAGGAGCAATTTGGAGCGATAAAGGTTTGCTGTCCTGCTTTGTCATGTGCTGTACATGTTTTGTACATTTATCAGTCAGGAGCCAGCAGGAAGGTTGTGGTTTGGGAGGGAGGTGAGGACATTCCAAAGTCCTTTAAGTTGTGAAGTTAAAAGAAGAAATTAAGGAGGCAACAAGCAACTTCCTGCTATTGTTATGTGAAAGAGCCTCTAAATTCAAAACATAATCAAGATAATCCTGCTATGTTCTGTTCATAATTAATAAATTAATTATTAACCTACAATCAAGTGCTGAAAGATGGTTACATTGTGGAGCCCCTTGAATTTCTGTCAATCCTTGTGAATTTCTTGCTGGACACAGGAGGCTTTGGCAGTACTGATCTTAACAAGAAACCTGCATCTAATCCCAGAAATTTAGTGCGTCTCAGGTGGTTGCTGCTGATTTCAAGGGTCTTGCTGTTGATCACCATCCTGCTTTTGAGCAACCTTTTCATCCTGGCTGCTTGTCTTAGATCCCTTCTTTTTTATTTTGAAGTCTGATTTTTGGGGAAAAGAACATCAATCACGGGATGGGCCTCTGATTTTGAATGGCCACATGCTGGCTTGGGTAGGATGTGTTTACTCCCAGCTTTCAAGAACAAAGTACAGCCTGTTATGGTTCAGCTGCCACCTGTCTGATGAGCTGCTCCACTCTGGTTGAAAAATAACCCCTAAGCTACTGCAAGTCAAGAGCCCTTGTTTTTAATAAGTAACTTCTAACTTCTACACACGAGGCAGAAGGGCAGAAAGGGGCTCCAGTGGTTTTGTGGGGTGTGCTGAGACTGGGGGAAGGTATCTATAAACTAAACTGTGTGCCAGGTGGTGTATGCTCCCACATCCTCTCACTCTGCAGCCTGAAAGCTGTTCTGGATGAGTCCTGCAGTAAGAGCTGCAAGGGCAGCGTGCA
The DNA here is from genome assembly GCA_013397865.1 of Struthidea cinerea. NCBI lineage: Eukaryota > Metazoa > Chordata > Aves > Passeriformes > Corcoracidae > Struthidea > Struthidea cinerea. The sequence goes on along the minus strand of VZTI01001178.1, from coordinate 18,465 downwards.
GGGGAAGAGGGCCTAGAGAAAGTATTCATACTGACATCACCCATTTTCCACCTGTCCTGCCTGAAACTAAAGGAGCATTCAGCCTGATGAATTTTTGCCATTACCCTTTTTAATTAAAAAATTACATACAGCCTGTTTTTGTCACAGTGAGATGCTCACTAGTTATCAAAGAGCCTTGTTCATCTCCTAAAAACTGTGTATTAGGAGTATATTTCCACCAGGAGAAAATTGTGTAAAACCTGCTTACAAAAACTGAGCATGCTACACAAACAGCCACAGGCCATTTAAAACCTTTCTAACCTTTATTTTAACAACTGCTTTGTTTTATTTAAATCACGGGGGAAATCTGTATTTATATACCTCAGTAGGATGCACTCATAATCCAGTAAACTCACCCTGAGGTTACCTCAGGTGTTCCTTTCAAAATAATCATTAATTGGATATGTTTTAACAGTTGATCTTCATTTTCCAAATACCTTTGAAAACACTGGCATTGTTTTTACTAAATGCAAAAACCCTGTTACTTGTTCGTCACATGGCAAACCTGAACTACATCACAATAGACCTGACTGTTGTGCCTGCCACAAGTTGGGTACATGGTGCCTGAGCTCAGGACCCTTCTGGCTGGGTGCTGTTCATCACGTAGGATGGCAGTCTGGAATTTAGACTTTGCCCCACAGCCTAAACACTAAACACAGCAGTTTGTTGCAGAGCTGTGGGGAAGGGAGAATGTGCTGCTGGGTCCATGCTGGAAACTGGCTCCGATAGAAAAGTGGTTTAGTTCTGTAGTTACCCCCTTTGCAACTGACTCAATCTGAGATTTATTGGATCCTAGTTACGTAGATAGACCAGATGTGTGTAGATCCAGAGGTGGTAGGCTAGAATCATCTTTCTTAACTTGTGCTTTGAAGTTCTCAATAGATAAATCTGAATTTCTCACCCCAGGACTGCATTTGCAGCTGGTGATCCCTCCAGAGGGCAATTCATTTGACCTCCTTCCTGTTCCTGTAGAGTGAGTCACCCTCTGGATAGAGCCATTTGGTCTTGTGGACTATTAAAGGAATTCTGCATGAGTAGTGCAAATTTGGGCTATTAATGATTTAATTTAGGGATGACGCAGGTTATGTCAAGTGACCCATTCAATGTGGATTTGGGCCTGGATCCATTTGGGCCTGGATTAATCTTGTGCACGGCATCCTGCATTGAAGCCTGAAAACTGAAACTCAGTCAGAGGTCAGTATTTTAAGAAGCAATTTGTTTCTTTGTGTCTGGAAGTGTTCACCAAACCAATTTGGTGAGCCTTGCACCCGTATCTCCTAACGTTACTTTTTTTCACTGTCCTCCAGTTTGCAACACCTGGAGCAAGATAAGTCACCAAGATCCTTGAAGCAGAAACCTGCTGGTCCTTCAGAGCTCCAGGACCAGGTGGTTTTATAATGACACTTAGAGAAGGTGCCAACCAAATCCCAGAGGAGCATCAGTAAGTGGCTGTGCTGACCCACAGCAAGGCCATCACGGGCTGGAAAATAGAAGAGCAAACCTGCTGGAGGTCACGGTTTTCTCCCTGCGTGCTGATACTGCTTGAAGAGTTAACAGGGACCTGCAAAGCTGCTGGCATTGTTTGGAACTTGGTAAGTGGCTTTAACGTTATTATTTGTCGTTCGGAAGCAATTTATGGCAACAAGGGAAAATTTCTCAGTTTGTGCTTGGGGAAGCAATGGCTGCTTGGTATTTACAAAACATGCATACAGAAATATGCTTCTATATATAGAAAAATATGCTTGATTACTCAAAAAAAAAAAAAAAAGGAATTTGCACTGAGGACTTTTAAACTGCTTAAGCAAAGTGCTTGTAAGTCAGCCTGTGGTGAGAATTGTTCCTGTGTACTCAGTTATACAGTGAAATTATGGTTATGAGACAGTCACAAGCCCTCGAGTCACTGCAGCTTTATGAATTACTGACCTCTCTTTGCACTGCTTTGTTTGTGTAAGGAAGTAAGTTCTGCTTCACTGGGATGTCCTGAGTACCTTAATGACAAGCAGTAACTTGGTAAGCTGAGCTTTTGCTTCTGTCAGTGTTCCTGTACTGAGAGTGACTTCCACCTTAGAATGGCCCCTGAAATGGCTATGAAAGGGTTTTAAAGCTCGTGGTGGTGCAAAGGCTGTTATCTGTCCTGTCACTTTTATCATTGCAATGTCATATGCAGCCTCTGTACTTTACCGAAAATCCTGGGCTGTTGTTCCAACCTGTGCTAGGACAGCTGGGAGGAGGGAAGGTGTTAATGTGCAAAGCTGAGTATTTCCCAAAAAGCCCTAAGTACTTCCTTGGCAGAAAATTAGCACCCTATTCCCTTGAAGGGCAACAGGAAAATATAGTCTTTGTTTTCAGACAGTTGTGACCAGGAGAACCCCAGTCAGAGGGATGAGTCCTTTGTAATTATAACTACAAAGCTGAGTTAGGGTGGTTGATAGGACTTATTGTATTTTTATTTTTCAACTTGTGTTGTGGAAGTGAGTCAAAGAGATGTGGGGAGAGTGAAAGGGCACAGTTTTCTGCTCAGTTAGCAAGCCCAGGCAGTCCTTCCAGTGGGAACACTGTGTCCATGCACCTGGATTTTAACAGTTTTGTCAAGAATTACACTGTTTGCATTAGGACTGGATTTAATCCCTGCTTATGTTTTTCCTGCTTTTTTATGTTCTAAGTCAAGCATCATAGAGAACAACAAATGGGTGGGAACAGTGGTCCCAGTTCATAGATTCTCCAAGGGAAGTGCTCTCTTCTCTCAGGAGTTGAGATGGGTTGCAAGGTGTGAAAAACGAAGTTCACTCTTCTGTTAAAATTGAGCAGTTTAATAAAGGACAATAAAGGACAAAGGAAATAAAGCAAAGGTTACAGCGCTGGGTGCTTTTGGCACTCGGCCAAGAGCACGCCTGCTACTTCGGAAACCCCCTTTACATACACATCAGTCTATTACATATTCATAAACAATTAAACAATTTTATACATATTCAATCTTTTCTTCAAACTAGTTTACATGTTCCAGGAACTGTTTAGCATGGCTCCTCCTTGGGTCCGCCTTTTTAGAGCATGCGCATTTCTTGGCTGTGGTTTTAGCCTGCTTCCATTATCACCTCCAGAGTGGGCTTTGGTCCATGGTCTCTGCAGATGGTGATCGCTGATAGTTGGCATGTCAGTAGCAGGGGTCCTCAACACGTGTTGGTTGGACGTTATCCAACCAAACAGACAGCTCACAAGCATAGCTATTTCACTATTTTAGGTTAAAATGACAGAAATAAAGGCCCTAGCCACCGCCAAAAAAAAAAAGCCACAGCATCTATCTGTAATAAAGCTACTTTTACACATATAGCATTTATTTGTAGAAAGCCACTATTATAATATCTATTACAAAAGCTACTTTAACATCACTCAACATTTGCAGAAAGCCAGTATTATAGCATCTATCTATCACACAAGGTGAGGCAGGTTTCCCAACATCACCCTGCCATCTGGTGGAAGGAATCCGAGGGCTGTCCTTCAGCCCTTGGGAGTCGGCAACAAATACTTGAACTTCAGAGAATTGCTCAGTTCACCAATTTTGCATGCAGTGAGAGGGATGTAGTTTGGATGTTATGAAAACTCAAAAGACACCTTAATGCTAGAATAGATTGTTGTGAGAGGAGGGGAGTTTCCAGACAAATATTACACCCAGAGCTGCTGCTGTCAGGGTGGAAGATGGACTAGAGCAGGTCTGCAAGCATGATCCAGCCAGCAGGGAGTTCTAGCACCATCCAGGAGAGCACGGATTGATTCTCACCTCTGCCAGACTGACATCCCGGGGGGAGTTCACACCCTGTTTTCCTGCTTTAGGTGGGCACATCAACAGCATGTGAAGTGTCACCACACCCTGGGATAGCTGGAACATCAGGCAGTTCATTGTCTGAAAGACAGCAGGAGCTGAATCATGAAACAGCAAAAACCCTCCCTATGTACCACATTCCTGGTCCTGTGCACCAACAAAGTGAGGGAAACAAGGGGAATTAGTGAAAAGTCCAAGCTGCATGCTTGTCTTTGGTTGTAAATACAGACACAAAGTCTGAACTTGTGGAAAATAAGGAGGCGAGGCAGGTGAGCTGGGGCAGCTCTCCCTGTTTGTAATAAACCAAAAAGAAATGGGGAATTCCAGTGCATTGTCTGCATCTCTCTGCCCTAAGCTATGTCAAGGCCTCAGTTTACACATTCGCAGCTCGTTAGAAGACAGACCTTACCTGACTTGGAGCCTTGGGCGCGCCCAGTGGTTTCAAAACACACGGTGCCAGAAACCAGGTGGTCAGGCCTGTCCACTCTTGCATTTACAATTTGGCTGGCAAACACTACTGCTGCTGCTGATTCAGAGCTCACAAAAGAGGTTCTCTGCTTTCACGAGCCATTGAAGAGCTCAAGAAGGAGACCTGGCTGTCTTTATAGTCCTGGCAGCAAGCTTACATCCTAGTGTTTCGTATTTATTCCTTTGGGAGCCCCGTGACTGCCAAGTGGCTGGCATCAGAAGCAGAGGCACGGGAAATGACCCCCCTGGATTTTGGAAGCGAGTCTTGGAGCAGTCTGGGGTGTGTTGGAGGGCTGAGGTGCTTGTTGTGCACTGTCACATCCTTTGCCTGCTCTCATGCCCATGTCATCCCCGGGACGGAGCAGGGAACTAGAGCCCTCGGTTCTGGCCAGCTTTCATTATCTCAGGAGGGCAAAGCTACTTTTGATCTCTGCCAAAATCATGTTTTGGGAGCAGGGCTTTCATTCCCGAGCTCCCGAGAGAAGCATTTGAGATCAAAGGAGAAGTTCCCATCCAAATGACACAGCTTTGGGGAGTGCCACCTCCCTGTTCTGCCCCAAAGCAGCGTGTGGCTAATTGAAGGCAACTCACTACACTTTTACAGCTCCCATTCTCCACAGTCAGTAATTATTCCCTTGCATTGCAGATGGAGAGGCTGGATCAGCCCAAGATGACTATGCCCATCCCCAGCGGTACCAGCCTTTGCTCTGGGGGCTGCCTGTTCAGCTGGAAAGCGCAGCGCTGCTTGGATGACGTTTTCCTCTCCTCCCACTGAATCAGCCTTTTATTTACTCTTTGGAATGCAAAGTAACAGGACACCCTGTGGGTTTTATCTCTCTCCCAATCTTTTCTAATGCTTTGGAAGTTGCCGGACCGGATTGAGCGTTTGAGTTGGGGTGGTTTCGGGGTTGCCTGGCAGGAATCTGGGTGGGAGGGCACTGTCGGTGAAATTTGAATTTGGGAGTAGCGCTGAGAGCAAAATCCTTGAGCCACGCTGCGGGAAGGAACAGCCTTTGTCCCTGACTGAATCCGGCCCGTCGCTGGTGTGAATGGATGGTGCTCCGTTGCTAGAATTCCTGGGAACTGCCTCCACCAGAAGACTTTTCTCCGCAGGCAGCCGGCCTTCATTCCTTATGTAAGCAGTTCTTCCCTTCTTTCACGTGCATGGCATTCCCAGGGCTGGGAGCTGATGCGGAAGGATCCTGCCTACCCAGACAGTGTTTGCTACTCCTGCAGCTGATCCTCGTCTGCGGTTCGAGCTCAGGGGGATTTAGCTCTTGCAACTCGCACAGATTTTGACCAAGCCGGACTTGGTTCTCAGACTTCAGGGCTCTCCTTCCTCCCAAACCTCGGCTCTGCTCTCAGGATGCTGTTGAGGCTACACTGAGACAACGCGAGGAGGAGGACGCGACAGCTTTTATTGGATAAACTGGTCCCAGCGGGAACAAGCAGAGGCTTTGCGGCTGACTGCTGCCATTGCATGTGGGTGAGTGCCTTGAACTTCATGCTTTATTGCGTTTTCACAGTGCCTCGGCTGGGCTCAGCATCCTTCAGTCAGACTGGAGGGGCACATGGAAGTCTCTCACCAAAAACAAGCACGTGGCAGACAAGTTGGGAATTGTTATTGGATGTTTCCGGGCTGTGCAGTGCCCAGGACGGGACCTGCTCCCACGACGGTGACTCGGTAATGGCTGCAGCACAGACACGAAGGAAGTCCCTGGGCTCCAGCAACAGAGAAACGCGAATCCTGGTATTGAGGCCTCGAACCAACTGCCTCCCAGCTATATAATATTTACATTTAGCATGTGTATTGCTTGCTGGTTTTCCCCACGGTGATTGTGTCCCCTTGTTCAAAGAGGGCTCATGAATTAGTTCGTAAAACGTCAGTGGCTTGAATGGCAGGAAACAGTGAGCATTCACAGCTCTGTGTCGAACCAGGGGTTATGGATCTTCGCCTTTTGCCCTCATCATCCATATCCCTGAGCGCGGGTGTTTACCTGGCAACAGCCTGGAGGAGATCAGTGGATGCGCCAAATAGGAAAAATGTGTAGAATGCAGGAGCAGTGGGTCAGCTGGGACCAGCTGCTTTGTACCCAAAATATGCTGTTTCACGGGGGTGTTAAGACAGGCTGCAGCCAGGCAGGTAAGGGAGTGGCTGTAAAAACAGCGCTGGGCAGGGCTGGGCATCAGCGAGAGGGCTGAGAGTTCCTGACATCAGCAGCCTGACTAACACGGCACCTTTTCAAGGGAAGTACCTTAAATCCAGGGATGCTTTCTGCTGTGCCGTGTTCCGCGGTGGGTGGAATTCTGGCAGCTGCTGAGGGGGCAGGGAAGGTAGTGGCTGATGTGTTTCTACAAGAACACAGAAGTTATGTCGTGTTTTTCACAACAGCAGGATCAGAGAGCTCACCCCGTCTCTATTTTTCCCCAAAAAACCCACCTGCAAACAGCCTGCAAAACTTCTGCGCCGCAGGAGACAATTTAGAGCAAGGGAAAAGAAAGGAGACTCAGCAAGGGACTTCCTGCCTGTGATCAGCAACTCGGTTTGCACCAGAACCAGAGTTCTGGGAAATTTTAAGCGTTCAAGTGTTGAAAAAATTCAGTTTCAGGGCTGGATGTAGTCGGTGTAAAAAGGTTTGGATCAGCGGTGGGGTGGCCAGTTCAACTTTTGATGGGCGTATCACATATTCATGTGGACTGTCACATGTAAGATGGAGAAAGGAAGAACCTTTCCATGAAAAATTGAGTTTGATCCAGCTATTTTAATCCTGACTTCCTCTTGATTGTGAGAAACCTAAATATTGGAGTGTGTGTGTCTGAATCATCTTTTCAAGAAGGGGTAAATGGTGAAGTAAGACTGAATGCAGCTTTCAGTGTTACAAATTCTTTCAAACCTGCATTAGAGCATTCTCAGAACTGCAGTCCCTCCTTTCCCTCTCTTTTTAATATTAAACCACACAGTCCCCAGGGGCTGTTGCTCTGTGAGCATCCCCCGAGTGCCACATTTGGGTGCACGTGCAGTTTCTGCAGCACTACTGTGTTGTTCACTTTGCATCCCGTCTCTGTTAGCCAAGAGAAAGCTCATTCCTGCAGTGCTGTAGCCTGGCTGAGGGCAGGTTTCAGGCTGCGAAAAGGGAATATTTTGCTTCTGAGTGTACCAAATGTTTTTGGGAGCATGAGGCTTGTCCCTGGGGTAAACTATATGTGCGTGCTGAGAGCGCCCTCTTTGTAGCATGATAATGTTGTCACCCGAGGAGGGATGAGACCGTCGATACACGATACAAAGCTTTTCCTTAGGAACTGTGCATCTCTGCATGCCAGCCAGCCCTCCTACCGACTGCAAGGTGGCTTCTCTTGGTAAAAGACGGATTTTTCTGGTTTCATTTCCTAAAGCAAAGCTTGTGGCTGAAGCGTCTCTTGGATGATGCAGAGCTCATGTGGGGCTTTCGGGAGCAGCTTTTCGGGCACGGTGTTTTCCCTTATTTCTGTGGAGCAGGAGAGACGGGAGCGGCACAGCACCCGCGGGGTGTTTCCGGCTGCCCGCACCTGCCAGGAGCACAGGAAGGAGGAGCTGGGCACGGTGCCCAGGCCGGAGCCACCGCGCCATGGCGGCCTGAGCCGCGGCACTGCCCTGGCCATGGAGCGCGGCCCCGCGGCCAACGGGGCCGGCGTGCGATACAGCGCCCAGCTGCAGGTGAGAGCACACCTGGGCCCGGGGAACTCCCAGAACTCCTGCCAGCCTTTTGCCGGGCTGCCTCGTCCTCTGCTTGCCCTGGTTCCTTCGAGCCTGGAGGGTTCAAGGCGGCTCTGGATACTGCAGGAAGGGGGGGGGGGGGGGTTCCAGCTCACCCTTGGGTAAGATCAGGAGAACCTGTTTGGGGGACATTTCTGAGCTCAGCAGAGCAGGGAAAAAAAAAGAAAAACAAACACCCAGCTTTGGGGAATTGGAATCTCCACATGTCTGTGCTGGCTTTGGATCCCCTCGGTGTCGGCCGTTGCTCCGGGGGTTTTGCTTTCAGCTTAAGCTGAGGGCACTGGGGTTGTGAGTAAAGGTAAACTCTGTGCAGGTGAGCTGTGTGCAGAGCCTGGCTCTGGGTTGTTTAGCAACAGATCCAATTAAACCTGTTCAAGCGTCAAAAGGGTCAATTTTAACCGAGGGCTGTGGGGCTTCATTAATTAACCGCTGCATTATGAGTGTGCTCTGAGACCTGAGCAAGCTTCTTGTGTAGATCTTCCTGGCTGAGGGTTGGGCAGGGATGGCTGAGTTTGGGTTGCACCTCCAGAGCCTGTTCTGTGCCACAGAGCTGTTCCAAACACAGGGGTTTGGGCTAAAGCAGGACAGCAGCATTTCCCACCCCACCTGCAGGCTGTGTGGTGTCTGTCTCCGAGGCCTGGCTTTAGCGGTTATTATCTGGCAACAACAAAGGAGCTGCTGGTTCTGGCACTGATCAAAAAGCTGGCCTGCAGCAAGAAAAGTTTCCTTGCCTCCAGCCCCTCTGTCCGGTGTGTGCCAGGGCTGGGAGTGGGAAGGAGATGCTCTCACTGAAGTAGTTCAGCTCAAGCTGCTTGTTCCTGGCCAGGTTGGGGTGACACTTGTGTGACATGATCTTCCCTGCCTGGCTTGTTCTCCTGGCAGAAGGTAGCTTTGTCTTTGATTTGTCTTTACGCAGGACTGAGGGCTCGAGTGGGTCCCTTCCCTGGTTCTGGATCAGTTTTCCCCCGTGTCAGTTCAAGAGGGGCTGATCTGATCTAGAACAGCTTTCCTGAAGACAGTACCTGCCCTCCTGGCAGGAAACAGCCCAAGGAGTTTGTCCCCCGTGGACTGCTGTTGGACTGGGCTCCTTATAAACATGACAGTGGAGGAAATGAGTGGTTTTGCAATGTCTTGTGTCTCCTCCTGTACCCGCAAAGGAGCTGTGGCAGTTCTTGGGCTGAGGAGAAGCTGCTGCTCTTCCTTGGAAAGGTGCAGAATGTTTCCCTGGGGTAGTGGCTGGCAGGTGAGCTGCTGCTCAGGCCAGTTTGGCTGCTGTTGGTGCCAAAAGCAAACAGGGATAAGGAAGACACAATGAGAGAAGGGCTGAGGCCAGACCTTTGCTCAGCAAACAAGAGATCACTTTGTAAAACCCTTGAGGGAGCAGCGAGAGTGTTTTGAGGGCCTGGCTGTGGGGAAGGTATCAGAGCAAAGGTTCTCCCCTTGCCCAGGGTAGAATTTATCATTTCCATCCAAAGGCCACCGGGACAGACTGGGAAATGATGCCCTGCAATATCCGGGCCATGGGCTGGGGCGGGGAGGGAGCAGCTAACAGGGATGGGTTTGGCAGACGGAGACTTTCCTGGTTGATGGTGCTGGTGTTTTCCTTGCTGTTGGTTTCAAACATTGGAGACTCATGGTCCAGATCCACCTCAGAACTGTAGGAATGAGTGAAATGTCACAAGGATTGTGAAGGTCAAGGTCTGGAGCTCAGCTGCTTTGGTTAAACTGCTGGAGGCAGTTTTGTTTTCCAGACAGTGCTGTCTATACCAGGAAAAACATATGAGTGATTTAAATGAGCTGTTTGCATCTGTGGCATGTTTCTTTGCTGCTCTTGGGACATCAGTGTGTTGTAAGGAGGAATTTCATGGCTCATAGCTACACAGAGCAGGGCTGTAGGGTACCTTTATTCCCAGCTTTTCCCCAAGAGTTGCTAAGACTTAAGTGTAAAATTCTCTGCTACCACAGACACACAGAAGCGTGGTGGCTTTTTCTGAGCTTCTGTGGTGCAGGACAGAGCTGCACCAATCGGCCTGGATGGGGCAGCAAGCCAAGCCTGTGCTATCTCTGCAAACATTAACATGAGTTTCTTCTGTAATAAACCCAAAGGAATTTGGTTTCTCATATGACTCAGGGTGGTCACAAGACAATCAAATGCTGTAGAGTGTTAAGCTCAAACTTGGTGTGTGAAATAGGTGTGTGTGACCTGTATCTTTCACTATTGCACCTGCCCTCTGTGCCTGGAAGATACACAGTCTGGAGGACTCTGTCCTTGAGCTCTTGCCCCATATTCCTTTTTTAGTTTTGGTGTCATCATTTTATAGCTTCATTGCCCTTTAATACAGAACTGAAGACGAAAAATAGTGTGCTGGCAAAGTTTCTTCAGTGCTTTACTGCCCATGGCGGGGCAACACAGCACAAATATGCCTTACGTAAGCTTTGCTCCCATGCGTGCTGTTTCAATGTATTTCTTATCAAGTGTAAGAAGAGAAGTGAGGAGATGATTCTTATCAGATCTTTTTCCAGAGGAGTGGTTGGGGTTTGCAGCAAGAGCTGGTGCAGGAGTTGATTTAAGCGTGGTGTAGCTGTAGCTGAGCTACTTGGGTGAAGTGAGTTGCACATGCTGTTCACATTTGTTTTACCTTTTCTGGTGGGTATCAGACTGTTTCCCCTCAAGCCAGCACCGCAAAGCTGGTGTTGGCTTTCAATGTGATCCAGGAATTCTGAATTTGAAAATATTACTCTTCTGGCTCCTTTTGCCACACAAGCCCACCCTGTTGGTCTCCTGAGCTCTGAACCAGCTTGTTGGCCATGTCCTAAGCTGCTGGATGAGTCGACAGGTTTCATTCCTCTCATTTCTCATGTGGTATTTGTTTTAGTTTTTATTGAACACCACCCGAGGCAGGTGTGGCTGGAAAAGGGGAGGTGGGAATTGCCTCTTGGATACATAGGCTGGGATCTGTAAGGTGTAATTACCCTCAAGAGTCTCTAACCATGTAGTCCGATGACTCTGCTTCATCTCCAACCTCCCCAGGCCTCCTCCAGCCTGGAGTTCTATGGGTTCCTTTTCTTGGTCGTGTACGTTGGTATCAGACAGTGGCATTTTTTTGCTGTGAGATTTGATTTGGTTGCACACCTGCTCTTATCTTGTATGATCTGGGCAGCTTTGGCCCTGAGCAGTCCTGTGGCAGACCAGCAGAGTCTGGAGTTGGGAAAGTCAAAGGAAGTAGGTGAATCTCATGTCTGGTGCTGGACGAACAAATTACCTGGTGGTCATAAGAGACAAGTGAAACTAATGGCCAGGAGCCCAGTTCTTCTGTGGGTCAAGGTCCTGTGAATGGATGCAGACATCGAGGGAGAGATGGAGCGGCTGTTTTGGAGGAGAGGGGAACAGTGAGGGGTTTGGTGCCTGGGACACATCACCATCTTGGTGGGACCGCCAAACAGGGCAGAAACCAGCCTCTATGGGGGATGCTGATCCCAGAGGGACCCCTGCTTTGCACACATCATGCTGGAGAGCCGTACTCCATGGCATATCTCAGCCTTTCCATGATCCCCCACTGCAGGAGGATCTCTCTGCTTTCCCGTAAGATCTCCAGTGCAGAGCTGGTTCCCACCTCCCCCGTGTGCCAGCTGCATTTCCTGCTGACAGAATTAGTCACTTCTGCATCTGGTTTGTCCAGTTGGACAGAGCACAGTCACTGTCTAAAAATACATTGTGTGGCTTACAGAGGAGGAATGGGAGGTCTGCTCTTCCCAGGACTGAGCTCAGACTCTGCACCACGGAGGAGCACGAGCCCTCCAAGAACTCCATAAATCCATCTGTGTGCACTTCTTTTCCAAGTTTCCTTGTGGAGTTGGTACTCCGGGGGAAACTGAGGCATGGGAGAACTGGGGCAGTGCCTGTCTGAACCTTTCCCTGGATTGGTTTTGCTGCCACAGCTGATGCTGTGACCAGATCCCTCAGACCGTGTGTGGGGAGCCTTGGCCGTACCGGCAAGGACTGAGTGAGGAGGAGAAGGAGGAAGTAACTGCTCCAGTGACTAAGTCAGAGAGAATATCAAGGGAGGTTTTCTGTTAATAATGTTTATTGGAACAGTTTCCTCGAGAAGAGACAGTCAGACCTTGAGTCACTTTGGGCTAGAGACGGTTTCTGGAGGAGCCATGGACAAGGTGAGAGTAGGATGTGTTCAGCTCCGCTCTAGTTTACAGCTGCCGCTGTTCAGAGCACACAAGGGAAGTGTGCAGCAGCCATCAACTAAAGGAGATCAACATTGCAGTTGTCTTTTTCTTGATTTAACTGTGATCTTTGAGCCTGTCTTGCATGTGATTTCATCTGGTTTCTGTCTAGCTCAGAGGATGGTGACAGGGTGTTTTTCCTCCCAAGTGTTGGGAGTGAAGGGGATATGGAGCACAGGAAGTGAGAGGGGCAGAGGCTGACCTGCACTCGTGGGGCACAGGCAAGTCTGTTCCTAAGGGCAGACGGGTATTTTTTGTGCTGAGAGTGGGCAGGGAGGTTTCAGCCTCTTAGAGTTCAGGACACGAGGCCTCACGTGAGACCTTCCCCATGGCCTGATTCATCATTCCAGCAGTGCTTGGGGGATGCTTCAGATCCTTCACTGGGTATTGGGAAGAGAGTTTGCAGGAATGGCTGTTGCTTACCCAGGCTGTGAATGGTGAGGGCTCTTCACACAAGTGTCTGTGTTGGCTGAGGAACATAATGGCATCCATAAGGTATGGGAATGGGAGAGGACGAGATCTGGAATACAACACAGAGGGCGAGGAGGGAGGGAAGCCTCTTTGGATCGTGTCTCCTATCTGCCTGTAGTCACAGGGTAACTTCTGGCAAGTAACAGTGTCAGTGGCTGCTTGTGCACCTTGTACAGGAGGGAATACAAAAGTAACCTTCCCGGAAGTCCCCGCACTCCTGTCATTTCTCCTGTGTTGCTGCTGGCTCAGCTTTGGAGCAAGAACAAACTGACAAAGGCATGGTGTAAACTCTCACAGGTTTAACATTTTTCATCCTTTTTTTTTCCAAGAAAAGCAGAGAAATTGCCTAAAGAAAGATGAGATGGGGAGTTTTCCTGCCTAATTTCCTTGCTCCCAGGAGCAGTGCGTGTGCCTGTGTGTGCTGGAGGCAGAGGGGAGCTCTGTTTGCCTTCTGATTTAATCACAGTGATGATCTTCTCCCTTGAAGAGTTTTCTCTCTGCAAAGACACAATCTGTAGCTCAAAGGGGATGTTACAGTGCATCAGCCACATTGTTGTGCAGTGTTGTACAGCAGGAGCTCCTGCTTGCTGCTGAGCCTTATTTTTTTTCTGGCAGTTTGGTGAAACTGAAGCATAGGAATTCTCCAGAGGGCTGAAGGTCCCCTCAGCTGAAGGGTTTTCTTATGGAAAATTGGTTTTCTTTACAGTTCTTCCTCGCTGGCTCCAGGAAGTCTGGAGAAACTGATAGATCATTTAAGCCCCTAAGACTGTCTTCTTGCCACAGGCTCCTGCAGATGTTAATAGAGAATTAAATACTTTGCTTTCTGCCAACAGCAGCAATGTCTTGGAAGTCCTGAGAAGGCTCAGCATTGTGAGCAGCGCTGTGGAGGGAGAGAGGATGTGTTTGCAAGTTTTGTGGCCAGTTTCTTCTCTTTACCAGGTCTGGGAGGGTTTATTATATGATTGGAAAACTGGTGGGAGCCAAATGGATGTTTGGAAGGCAGCGTGTCAAACTCCAGGTAGTCTTTGATTGCAGAGTTTCTTGATTTAGGATGTCTCTGTGTATTGAAGCTTTATTTTCTGTGTCATCTATTTCAAAGTTTCCTTGGGTTTTATTTTCAAGCTTTTCCTCTATGATCAGAAGCCAAACAGGATTCAGAGCATTCTCCATGGGATTGTCCTCTGCAGCCCTGCTAGGTCTGTTTCTTTTGGAGGTGGCTGGATTTTGGGCATGGAAACATTTCTTTCTGCCTAGCCTTAGCCAGTAAAACTCAAAAATGAATGAAGTCCCCTTCCCTGAACTGCCTAATGATAAACTGGGAGGATTCTGAGAGCAGCTGGTGTGAAAACTGGTGGGTTGCTCTGGTTTTGGTAGTCTTCTGGTGTTTGCAGAGGATTAAACTCACAGAGTCCTTGACAAAAACTCGGAGTAAGGTGCCTGCCACTTCCCTTTCTGTTGTGAAGGGCTCCGGGCAAATACCGCAAGGAGGAGAGGCTGCGGTGGGGTGTGGAGGGTGGGAGGAGAGCACAGGCATTGGGTGAAGAAAAGGGCAAAAGAAGTGGGGGAATGGCTCAAGTGGGAGCTGGGCTTTCCTGCCAGGCGAGGCTGAGGAAAGATAAAATGAAGCACCTACTGGAAGTGCAATGAGGAAATGCAGTGAGAATGGCTCGTTCTTATGTCTGCACAGCAGGCTCAGAGGTGCCTCTGTTAGCAGGATGCCCTCTGCTAGTTGTTTTTCATAGAATCCCAGAGTGGTTCGGGTTGGAAGGGACCTTAAAGTCCATCCAGTCCTACCCCTGCCATGGCAGGGACACCTTCCACTATCCCAGGTTGCTCCAAGCCCTGTCCAACCTGGCCTTGGACACTGCCAAGGATGGGGCAGCCACAGCTTCTTTGGACAACCCTGCTATCTTTCATTTCAAAGCCATTCCCCCGTGTCCTATCAAGCCATATCCCCCTTGTCCATATTTTTCCTGACTTGTAGGGGCTTGTGGCATTTGCATAAATTTAACTTGAGCTGTTGGAGTAGGTTTGTGTGAGCCCTGGGCTGAGAGAGGACAGGCAGAGTCTGACCCTGTGTTTGTGGGGACAGCATTACCCTTCTGGAGCACGGGGCATGTGGAAATGCTGCGGATTTGTGCAAGTTGGCACTTTGAGCCGTGGTGTCCGTGCTGTCATCCAGAGCCCAGGGAGCTGCTGAATGCCTGCTAAGGAGAAAATGGGAAGGTGGTGAGCAGAAAGGTGAGGGATCCTCCTGTTCTGGGCCTTTGCAGCAGGCACAGAGCCCTTCCTGCCCAAGGGAGGCACAGATCAGAAGCAGAAGATGTGGTGAGCTCTGCCCACACCACTGCCAGTGCTGGCAGAAGAGGAAGTGCCAGGGTAGATGCAGATCTGGGCCCCCACAATGTCCAGCCAGTACCAAGGATGCTGTGTGGGATCCTCTGAAAACATCTGGGTCTGCAGCTGTTCCAATCCCTCCCGGGCCACAGGTGCAGATACATGAGCAGGGCAAGGATGGAGGAATGGAACAGATGGTGGGAGAAAGTGAAACCCTGGAGCACCAATGGTTTTACAGCTGATACAGAGTTCAATGCTTCAACAGATCTTCCACTTCCTCACCCAGCCCATTATGGGGTGGTGATGACAGTGAGAGCTGTGTCATTCCTCGTTCCTTTTGGATCTGTTCTTCTATGTCTTGTCCCAAGAGCATGGCTGCTCGTGGGCTGTGGGGATGTCTTGTGTGTTCATCGTAGTTTTTTGGTTTATTTCTTCTAACAGGTGTTTGTGCTGGATGGGCAATTCCAAGCAGAAACAAAGGAGTGCTGGGTGGCCCAGGAGGCATGACAGAGAGCTGTGAAAATGTAAAGGGAGGAAGCAGCTTGATCTCTTCTTTTAGAGAAATGCTATTTATAGCATGCTGTGCCCTGCGAGCTGTGGGTGACACACCTGCACACAGTGAGCGCTTCGTGGGGGTGAATTTTTCTCTGCAGTTTCATCTGCTGAAGCAGATCATGGAGCTTGTGGGCTTGTGACCTGCCATGGTCACGGGAGGGTGTGTGGACTTGCTCCTGAGTTTGCTTGAGCTCGTGACCTTATATTAGGCCCAAAAAGGAATTAGGTGTGTGCAGAAAAGCAAAGAAGAAGCCTTCAGGGTTTGTCCTGCCATGGCTGTGGAGCTGCCAATGCTGAGGGTTGCCCTCAGTGCTGCCGCATTCTTTGTCCCCAAACCTGCTTCAGGCTGCTCTGTGGCTGAACCTCCACAAGCCAGGCTTTGGGAACAGCCTTCCCACTGTCCTGCCTTCCCTCCTCTCCCAGGACATGAACAACCTGGACGAAGGGGTGGAGTTCCTCCCTGCCATGAACTCCAAGAAGATGGAGAAGCGTGGCCCAAAGCGGCGGGTGGTCGTCTCCGTCCTGATCATTGTTTTTCTGCTTGTCTCCCTCACCACTGGCCTCCTGTTTTGGCACTTCAAATGTGAGTGTGATGTCTGGTGGGTGGTGACATGTAGGGGGACACCCTGGGAATGTGTCCATCCGCATGGAAAAGCTTTGTTACCTGGTGCTGCTCACATGTGCCCTCTCAAGCTCTGTAGGCACCATTTCCACCCCCCTGCCCCGATTGCTGTCACTGGGGATCTGCTGTGTCACAGTCCCAGCCCTGACTGCCCTTCCTGACCCTGAACTGTTCCCTTCCAGACAGGAACACACCCGTCCAGAAGGTTTTCAATGGCCACTTGCGGGTTCTGAACTGGGAATTCCTGGATGCCTATGAGAACTCCAGCTCTCCAGAGTTCAGTATGCTGGCCAAGAAGGTGAAGAGCACGGTAAGAGGTTTCTTGCCTCCCTCCTTCTGCAAGCAAGGAATTTTCCTCTTGCCCAGTGGCCATGGGGATGTCATGTAAGACTCCTTGGAGCTTTCCCTGCTCGCCGTGACACACTGCCTGGGAGCAGGGACCTTCCTTGGAGCTGGATCTTGACATCCCAGCTCCAGCCCAGTGCCACAGCATCTCCCTGTGCCGTAGGAGCTGCCAGGGCACGTCCCAGGATCGCTGGATGAGTCAGGGCCAGGAACTGAGGCAGAAGGGTGTCTGAAGGAGGCTGAAGCTGTGGCTGGTCTTGCCTCTTCCTTCAGACTTGGGGATTCACTTCCCCCAGGGAAGAGTGGGGCAAGCTGAGTCAGAGCAGGCTGTGATGGGCAGCTCTGGGCTCTTCTGGGGCTCTCAACTCTCCTTCTTCCTTTTTTGGCTCTGCAGATTCCTGCATCCAGAGATGCCAAGTATGTGCCCTGGTTTTCCTTAGCAGGCTTGAATCTCTGTCTGTCTTTAGCCTTTCCCCTTTCCTCATTTCTAGACATGCTGAACACTCCTTTTTAACCCTTTCAGGTGGAGGAAATCTACAGGAATCACGCTGATATTGGTCCTTACCACAAAGAGACGGTGATCACTGCCTTCAGGTGAGTGTTAGGCACTGCCTGAGCCCCGTCTGGGATGCCGGGATATCACACAGCCATTTACCCTCATTCCTGGGATGCTGGGATGGAAGCACCCCAGTAGTCACCCTGAGTGACACAGGAAAGGGTGAGCAGTAAAAAGTGACCTGAAAATGCATTTTGTTTTCTGCCAGATGTCTTGGGAAACAATGTGTGGTGCAGTGAACTGCAGTGGGTGGTGCCTGGCAGCATTGAGAGGGACTCCCTGGGCTGGCAGGAGCCTTTGCTGTTTGCTTGTCACTGAAACTCTCCCTTCCCCGTGGCCAGGCTCCAAAAATGGCTCATCAAGTAGTCTGGCCCCTTCTTCTAGTGGTATCTGAGTCCTCCCACGTCTGTCCTTGCCCTCACGTCACAATTGCCCTTCCCACAGTGAAGGCAGTGTCATTGCCTACTACTGGTCAGAATTCCTTGTGCCCAAGTACCGGGAGGAGAGCCTGGACAGGGCGATGGCTGACAAGCAGAGCCTGGTGCAGAGGTGGAACCCCCGCCTGAGAAACCCCATGCTGAAGGTGGAGTTGGTCATCACTTTCCGTGAGTATTGGCTCCGCTGTCCCTGGGCCTCTGCGTGGGACTGGGTGGGATATTTCCCTGGAGGGAGAAGGTGCTGGTCACAGCCCTCTCTTGGGAAAGCCAGCCCTGCGGGTGGCGTAAGGACCTGGATGTCACAGCACAGCTTAATGGGATGTACAGCCTGAAGGAGGCTGCATGGACCTGCTCCCCTCTGCTGGAATGCTCTGTGTTCTCCTCTGAGCCCAGGGGAGACAGGAATGAGTTCTCTCTCTGCAGAGGAAGAGTTTGATCCCTCAGTTCCCAGAGGCCAGGCAGGAACAGCCTCCCCTGCCGGTTTGCAGAGAGAGACTCCACAAGCAAGGCCAGATCAATGACGGTCCAAGGGACAACCTCGGCTTTGTGCCCAGGGATTTTCCATAGCACAAAGGGTGATGCCAGCTCTGTTTTCTCCTACAGCTGTGGACCCCAGCATAGCTCACTCTGCCCGGGACCGTAAGTACAGTTCTTCTTCCATCTCAATGGCCTCTTTAGAGTGGTGTTTCTCTTGCAGGATGGGGAGGGGTCTGGAGAGAAGTGCTCTGCGTGCAAGGCAGACCCCAGTGTTCTCCTTGGAGCTGGTTTGGGGTTGGACAGACTGTGACACAGGCCTTGCTGTTACCCAGGAAGAGCCATCTGCCCTGG
>VZTI01001177.1:193679-205669 GCA_013397865.1 Struthidea cinerea | reverse complement strand
TTTGTCCAAACTAGGACAGTGTGTTTGCTTTCGGTCTGAGAAGAATGTAAATGGGTGTTAGAAGCTTTGCTTGATCAAATGGGGAGAGTTAATCAGAGCAGTGGAAGGTGGCCTGGAGTCCTGGGAAGTACTGATTCCTGTCCAGAATTTCTTTTAATAAGATATTCCAAAAGGCCTCATACTCAAACAACTGTTGACGGTGCCTGTGCCAGGCAGCAGCTCAGGTGTGCCAGAAACTGCTGGACCCATTGATAATTGATCAACATCAACTTCTCTGAGGATGAGAGAGAGAGATTTGTAGTGTTCACTGGCCAAACTGGGATGGACAGCTTTAAAATGGGATAAAAAGGACCTGGCAATTGGAACATACATCCTACCTAAGTCTGTTTCTTTTCTGTCTCCGTGGACTTCGGAACGCTGCTGATTATTTTACTCCTTCTCACGTATTATTTTTTATTCATATTTTTTGCTATATATTTTTAGTGGATAATAAATGCTCCTATTGATGTACCAAGCTCAATAAACTAGACTTTGATAAATACATATACAATATACTTTGTAAAGCATGATACTACCTTCATTTTCTGTGGGGGATCATTAATAATTATTTAATGCTTACCCATAGTTGTGGGAAAATTACATATCATAATCTTCCTTACAGTATTTGTGCCCCTACTTCCACTGAAATTTATGAGTATTTTGCTAAAAGTTGACAGGGTTTGCTCCTCCTAAATAAAACCTCCCATTTCTAAATAGAAAAGAACTTCACATTACCATGCAGAGTGAGACATACAGAGTGAGTCCTACAAAGTATTGGATGTTCTAGAGACAGAGCTGCCAAGCTGCAATGAGAACAGGAAATAAACCAATGTTAAATTACTGTGATGTGGGTTAAATGCTGCAAACAGAGAAGCTGTAGCTGCGATCTCTGTGGCCTCAGCAGGTACAGGAATGTTGTGCAGGTATTTCCAGCGTGTGGAGCACGGCTACAGTTCTTAGTGATTAAAATAACTGAAATATTAAACCCAAACATAACTGATGACTGAAAGCAGTAGACACAATTTCAGGCATCACAGGCTGAAAAGAATCTGTTCTGGGCTGAAACTTCTGGCTCTTGAGAAACAAAACAAAATTTTAGCTGTCCAACCAGATTTATTGGCTACAACACCAACCTTTAAATGAACCTTAGCAAAGCAGTCAATTAACAAAGAGCTTACCAGTGCATTAGAGCACTTTTGATGATAACACGTTTCTCTAAATTTTGAATCCCTATTGTGTTTTGGGTTTCTTCAATTGACTTTTCAGTTTGATTTTCTGATTTTGAGTGGTTCTTCCTAATTACCCAACTTCGGGGCTTCATCACACACCCTACCTAATTTTGGTCTGGTGCTGCGCTCATCATTTAGCATTGCAGTGGGGGCTGTTTCATTGGCCCAGCCTAAATGTTCTGCTTAATTCCAAAAATAAATGGAGTAGCGTGCTTTGCCCAGGGAGTATAATAACCCAGGGGGAAAGTTTCCCAGGGAATATGCCTGTTTTTATATCACGGTTCAGGTACTTCTCATTTTGGGCTCAAATTATCGGAAGTTTGGGAATTGTGATTACTTCAAACTAACACTTGCCCAGCACCCTGTCTCAGGCAGTTTGCTGGCTCAGATGCTCTAAAGAGCTGTGCAGAAAGCCCTGCTCTGGGTCATTTGTCCATTCCCCAGCTGCTGCTTGGTGGAACGTGGGGTATTTCATCCTGCAGAAGTGTGTCCTCGTATCTGCTGATGTGACTCCATTCCCGTGGAAACGTAACCTGAGCAAAAGAACTGGCCAACTTCTCTTCAGGAATGTTTTCCAGGTGTGAGATCTTTGGGCTAATTTTGTTGTATGAAATGTTGTTCTCTTAGACCCCCTTCACACGAATTGCTTCCAGCCATCCCTTGCTACGAGAATGGTATCTGGTAATGACTCATTCTGTTGTCATATCATCCATTAGCTTTTGCATCTTTGTTTTCCCTATATTTTCCTCCTGTTTTAGCTAAATATTTCCAGCCTGCCATTCCTCCTTCATTGAGTCTGTGATGAGTTCCACTGCTGTATCATTGCCTGCTCTTTCTTTAATGGGGAGTGACCAGAAATTATGACAATAATTACACCACCTTGCTGAGTTTAATCAGTCATGTAATGTCTTACTAAGGCTAAAACTGGAGGTATTCAGTCTGATTTCATTGCAAACACATAAAAAAGAGCTCCCCAGCCCCACCAACACTTACATGTACGGATGTAGAGGATGCATATAGGTAGATAAAGAGAGGACAACTTGCACTGCATTTTTAGGCTCCTAAACCCTGTAAGGCACAGCAGGCCCCGTGGTCTGTGTAAATATTTTTCTCTCTGTGCTAATCAGAGGCTGATTTCTCAGCTAATTTATCTGTAAAAGAAATGCATGGGAACAGCTGTTCCCTAACAATATCTGCCAGTCCCAGCTTACCTGAGATGGGATGATCTGATGATTCAAACTGAGCTTGTCCAAACAACCTCACTGCGTTGGTAAGACACTAACACTTGAGTTAGTCAGGATTTGCTCAATTCTTTTGGTCAATCCAGCTTTGTAACCCATGAATACCTCATCTAAGTCTTCAAAGGTCAATCTCATAGCATTGGAAACCCATCTTCTCCTGCTGCAAATACCCAGGTGACACAAATACATCTGCCAGCCCCGTAGGCCTCAGGGACAATGACAATGACTTTGTTTAAGAAGATTCTTGAATAAAGGTCCTTCAGGGACATATCCAGTTGTCAATGGTGGTGATGAAAGATTCTTCAGGCAGTAAAAAGTAGTTTCAAAAATTAATTCATTGCTTAAATTGTTTTATCCACCTAAAATCCCATCTGTGTTTCTCCCGATTAAGAAAAATAAATGGCCTGTTCAGATTTTTGGTTTGGGCTCTTATCTCTGCGGTGCCCACATAAATCAAGGGTAACTTCAGTGAGACTATTTCTTGTTTAATACTGATGCAAACAGATTAGCACCAAACTGGCCATCAGTCTCTAATGGGAAGATGCCACAGGTTGTGTTTCCAGTGTCTGTGTCAAGGGTGGTCAGCATTTAATAACGGATGTAATTATGGAAGACACTCAGGGAGTGCTGTTAGAGAATGGCTGGAGTGGACTGGAGTAGCTGGCGTGTTCGGGAGGGATGTGATAAGCACCAAAGCTCTGCTCTTCTCCCTCAGGCTACGGGAAGGAGTGCAACACTCACCATTTGGACCATTAAATGTTACACTTTGCTCAGACTGAAGGTTATTAACTGCACGGGGCTGGCAGGAATCCATTTGCAATTATTGTATTCTGGTCCCTCTGTTGCTTCTGCCAGGGGCTAAGGCAGTGTCCCCTTCCTGTCCTCAAGAGCTACCTAGGAGCTGTTGTGTGACATTTACAGCTACTGGCAAAGTGGCTTTGATGAGGTCTTTAGTGGGATATTTTTGGAAACCGTTTCAACTTTAATGGGATGCCCACTCGTCCATCTAAAAGACTTGTCCTGTATTGGTTAGACCTTTTATAGCTCTGTGTTTCACATCTGGGAAAGTCACTTCCCTGACTTTCACCCCTCTGTTAGACCAGAAATTCCAGCAGAGTTAAAACTTGACTTGATTCCCAGTTGTGCTCCCTCCCGTGGAGGGTGTGAGGGCTCCGTGCTGGACTGTGCCGGCTGTGCACTCCACCACACAGACCATGGGGACATTGGGATTCCTTCTCCCAGCTCAGACATCCCACAGCTTCGATCCCTTTTGGCACACAGAGGATCTGATATCGTTCCAGGTTTCCCCAGCAGCAGTCACTGCGCCCTGTGCTGAAGTGTCCCTGGGGAATAAGGGAATGCAGATTGCTGCCATCCTGACATCCTGTAGCAGGATTTTATGAACTTTTCCTTAACTTGGCGCTGAACACAGATGGCTTCACGTGGAACTGGGCAAGAGTGGGTCAATGCTTTCTTGTCCTACTTCAACACAGGAATACAAAGATTGCAAACCAATGTGTTTTCCTTTGCAGCTTCATGTTGACACATCAAAATAGCAAGAAATTGAGAACAGGGTGCGCAGAGGAGCTGTGGCTGCCCCTAGATCCCTGGAATTGTCCAAGGCCGGGTTGGACATTGGAGTTTGGAGCAGCCTGGGACAGTGGAAGGTGTCCCTGCCTGCAGTAATAACGCATGGGCAAGGACTTTGCTCATCAGGTTGAGAGATACAAAGCCGTTTATTGCACAGTCAGAATTCCCTAAATCCCAGCACCCAACAGGATATCACATCCTATAAACAGGAAAGATGTTCCCCACAGTGTCCCCCAATCACCTGGGGCATTGCACAGATTTTACCTATGATGGTAACAGGCAAACAATGCCCTATAAGGCCACAAACTCCAATGAACACTTCTCACAGGCCCAGTCTGTCCATAAACACACAATCCTCTCTCAGTCCGTCCCCGGTGACCTGGATGCACTCCCAGGGTCACCTCCGGGCCCAGGACAGAGCCCCTCTCTCTGATCCTCAGGGCCTGTCTCTCTTCCAGCACATAGTGCACTCCAACACCTGCCCATGGAAGGGGTGACACTGGATGTGCTTTAAGGTCCCTCCTAACCCAAACCAGTCTGGGATTCTACGATTTTACTGTATTTTTTGGGAAACCCTGGCCACGATTTGGTGCTATGGTACCATAGTAATGGTTTATTTTTTAGGGAAACTTTCTCTAATTTCCTTCACCAGCACATAAGGGCAGCCTTGTCCACCTGGAGGATGTGCTTTTGAACCATTCATATATTTTAATTTTGGGAGGAGAGAATAGCCTGCCTCCTCAGACCCCTTCCCACGCATGCCAGGACAGCCCTGTCTAATGAGCTGAGACTGCCTGTGGTTTTCCCTGGAGCTTTGCAGCAGTGAGGATACACCTGCTTGAGCCGGGGAAGGTTCTTACCAAAGCTAATTGTCACCTTCCAGTACCTGAAGGAGCTACAGGAAAGATGGAGAGAGACTCTTTACAGGGGCTGGAGGGACAGGACACAGGGAATGGCTTCCCAGTGCCAGAGGGCAGGGATGGATGGGATCTTGGGAAGGAATTGTTCCCTGGGAGGGTGGGCAGGCCCTGGCACAGGGTGCCCAGAGCAGCTGTGGCTGCCCCTGGATCCCTGGCAGTGTCCAAGGCCAGGCTGGACACTGGGGCTTGGAGCAACCTGGGACAGTGGAAGGTGTCCCTGCCCGTGGCAGGGGGGTTGGAACCCTTCCAGCCCAAACCTTTCTATGATTCTATGAGTATAATGAGCTAAATTCTCTCTTTCCAGTTTGTGTAGGTTACGACTCTTCTGATTATGAGGAGCAATGATGTTTTGGTTACACTGAAGTGAATTCTCATTGGGTGAGTGAAAATACACATTTTAGATTTGCATTCATTATTGTTCACGTGTCACAACTCAGAGAACTTGTGCTGCATTTAAAGGTGGGGGAGACACGAATGCGGGTTCCTCCCCCAACCTCAGCCTACCTCCCTTTGGGTTGGCTAACAGAGAAATCAAAAGAAATATGAAATCACAGAGACACAGAATGGTTTTGGTTAAAAGGGACCTTAAAGATCATCTAATTCTAACCCCCTGCCAGGGCTGGAAGGGAAATTGTTACCTCAGCAGGGGAACATGAGAGTTTCTAGGCATTTTTCTAAGACACTGAATAAAAATTTCAAAATATTAAATAAACAAGGGTTAATATTTTCCCAAGTTCTTTGTTTTATTTGCAATCAGGTAATTTAAAAAGCTATTCAAAGGTATTTATAAACCACAGATACAGAAGAGTTCCCAGCTGAGTGAAATGATGCAGGGACAAAACTTCTGTTGACTTTGGAGAACACAGAGGCATTTGAATGGTTGTTCTTATTGTACCCACCCTTCATTTGTGTTTTAACTTTGTAATTTGGTTACTGGTGAGGTGTAATCACTCTTGATGGATGTGCTCACAACTAAGTTGTAAGAAAAGCTGCTGAGTGTGTTCTGGGAGCTGCTAATTATCCTTAGCTGTTATTAGTTCTAGTGCCAGTCAGTTCGGCTCTTCAGGATTCTCTGAACAGAACCCTCATTAGTGTCAGTCCTCCAAAAAGCCCACCTGATTCTGACAGCTGTCCCCAGGCTCTCCAGAGAAGCAGTGGTCAGTGGTGTAAGTCGGCCCTTCTTCTGGGAGAGGGATCAGAAGCTCCGAGTGAAGTGCATCCCATGCGAGATGAGCTTTCCAAACCCTCCATCTGTGCAGTATCCCCGTCTGGAAGAGTTGAACTGTGAGCTGTGCTTGTTAAGAGTTGTAAATGTGTTCTTCCTGGTACAAAAAGCTTCATATTTGCTATCATCCAGTCTCATTTTCTGGTTCAAGCCATGAGGCTTTCTGAGCAGAGTGTGTTTATTTCAGATTATTAGGATTTACCCTGGTAAGAGGCTCATACTATGTTCTTTAGAGGCTGAAGCACCTACATTGTTTTCCATGAGTCTTTGGAACTTGGCAGGGAAAAACACCTCCAGAACCAGAGAAAAGCATTTCTTACTCTATGAAATTCTGTTCAGTTTTGGCTGAGAGGTAAATTTACTGATTTCCCTTTTTAGCACTTGATTTCTTAGCGAAACGCTGGCAGTTTGTCAAAACATAAATGGTGTAGCCTGGCACACTGTGCCACCGTGGATCATGGCAGGAGGCGCTGGCAGGGACATGGGCTCCTCAGGGAACACTGAGAAAGGATTTGGGCTACACCAGACTTGTAATGCAATATTGTCTCACCAATTCCAGCGAGTGAACAAAAAAATAACCTCAGTACTCCACCTCCCAGTCAAGATAAAGATCTCCTCTCTTTGGCAGGATATGCAGTTTCTCTTGTGGGCTCTGAACACAGCTGGTGGCGGGTGACTGGGAACTGTTGGGATTTCTCTTTCCCCTTGTTCTCACGTGAAGAAAAGACTGGAATACAGCAGCCCTCTCCTCTTTACGGTGGTTTTCTTGTGTTAAGAGTTGCTTCAGTTGCAGTGTCAGGCACTTGAAAGTTATGAAAAGCCAGCCATGGTGTCACCTTTTAATTCAGCATCTCTGGGCACTGGGGAGGGACCTCAAATCCTGTGTCAGTTCAGGGCCCTCCCAGCCAGAGAGCCCTGGAGGGGCTGGAGCGTGTCCAGGGCAGGGAGCGGAGCTGGGAAGGGGCTGGAGCCCCGGGAGCGGCTGAGGGAGCTGGGAAAGGGGCTCAGCCTGGAGCAAAGGAGGCTCAGGGGGGACCTTGTGGCTCTGCACAACTCCCTGACAGGAGGTGGCAGCCGGGGGGGGTCGGGCTCTGCTCCCAGGGAACAGGGACAGGACAAGGGGAAACGGCCTCAGGCTGGGCCAGGGGAGGCTCAGCTTGGACAGCAGCAGGAATTTCTCCATGGAAAGGCTGCTCAGGCACTGGAACAGGCTGCCCAGGGAAGTGGTGGGTTCATCACACCTGGAGCATTCAAAAAAATATGTAGAAGTGGACTTGGGCTGGTGAACTCGGTGATCTTAAAGGGCTTTCCCAGCCTCGCTGGTTCTGAGGTTGGGGTGCCACCTTCGACTGCAGCACTGAGCTCTCTGCCAGCTCTCTCACCTACCTGGGGTCAGAGCACCTGAGAGTGTGGCAGGAAGATTCCCAGCTCATGCGTGGAATTCCCGGGGTGCTTGGAGAAGAGAACAACGCAGAGGATTGCTGGAAGAGAGAGGCTCACCTGTGCTGGGGGCAGGTGGCTGAGAAGAATTCTCCTCTCTGCCTGTTTTTGCTGCAGGCTCTGCACATGTTGCTGAGCAAGCCCCTTCAGCCAAAACAGCTTTTGTGGCCATTCTCTGTCTCATCTCCTGCACCCTCAAGCCTAATGTGGAGAAGTGCTGAGCACTCAGAGCCGCAAATGAAATCGATGGGCAGCGTGGTCACTCAGCACTCCCCAAATCAACGAGGAGTGGGATGGATATCTGGACGTGGGGACAGCAGCGGGTTCTGGGTGCCAACCTGTCCTCTGCAAATGATTTGCAGCATGGCTTGTTTGGGTTGTTTGTGTCTCTGTTGTGGACACGACTTGCAGTAAATGTGAATTAATTAACGCGTGTGAGACGCTCCTGGCTGTGATTTCCCCCAGTAACACGTGGGAATTGGCATCTTTCCCACGTGCAGCAGGCTGTGGGTGGTATTGAGGTACAGATCTACCCTGCACACAGTGTACACGTCACAGTCACACAGGTACAGATGGCCTGAGATGGACCAGCACATTGAGGAGCTGCACCTGCTTCCGCTGAAATCAATAAAACTTCCATCCATTTCAATACTTACAGGAGATGATGGATTAGGAGAACTTAATCTGGGGCTTTGGGGAATGATATTCACAAATTTAATTGTATTCATGTAAAATGCACATTGATCCTTGAACAAATTCTCAGTACAGCTGGCCATTGAAAAAAAAAAAAAAGTCAGAACTTTGCAAATGCCTCTGCACATTCTTCCTGTGATTAACTGTTCTTTAGAAGAGAAGAGAAGGCAGGGATGTAATAGAAGTTATCGCCCTGTTTGCAATTATTCCGAGTAGTAAAACAGATTAAGTGGAGGCTTAAGGCATGAGCTTAGTGAATGTAGCCATACCTAAACAAACAGTGGCAATTCTGCTCTTTCACTCTGAATTTCTAGATTAAATAAATGGCAGAGTCATTGAAATTATATGTAAGCACATGCAAATATTTGATTAATGGAATCTTCACACTTCCGCTTGTAATTCTCACTCTCTTATTAAAATAATCCACCAAATTTTGAAGTCGAAATTAAATTTTTCTCTAATTAAAAGCATTGCTTTTCAAATATGATTGTGCACTGTGCCAAGCACTACTGAATTCTGCATTAGCACAGGAGCTCCTGAGCTCTCAGACCTGTCAGTCTCCTGTGTAAGCAAACAAGATTCTCTGCTAAAATCTCTGTGACTCCTCTAATGCTGGTGGGGAGAAATACCTGGCCAGTGCAACACCTCGGATGCTGAGCAGCACTGCCCTCCTGCTTAACCCCCCTCTGCTTCTTTTCCTTCCTCCAGGAGTTGATGTGAAGAATTTGGATGATTAAGAAGCACGAGGGAAGGGAAGTAAAAGAAGAGAGGTTTTCACTCACCCGTGTGCTTACAAATGGTGCTGAGGCACGAGCTGTGAGCTGATTTGCGAAGTGCACGTTGCCATTCCAGTATTTACAGTGTACCTTCAAAGCACCAGGGCACCACAGGGGTTAAAATTCCCACTCTCATCACTTTTGTACGGGAGAGGAACACAAGAAGGCTCCATCTAAATCAATGTGGCTTTTGCTTTCGCCTTCAGAGAGGGTGAGGGGGAAAAGAAATTTCGGCCTCAGGTTCAGCTGGGGGATTTAATCTGGATTTACACAGGTGAAATTGAGAAGAAGGGGTCACGGGGTGGCTGAGCAAGTGTAACAACAACTGGCAGCTGAAAGGGATGGTCCTGCACCACCTGCAAAGTCTGCTCGTCCCAGACCTGCTCAGCAACGGCTTTGCTGCTTATCTGACTCCTCAGTGGTCCCCCTTGGCTTGTTAAGGATGAAGTAGATGCTGCCTTTTGCTGCCAGGTGAGTTTCCTGCTGATTTAGTGAGTTGAACGGGGTCAAGCAAAGTTGCTGCAAGGCTAAGATGAACTTGGGGAACTTTTCTTTTGGTGGCAGGGCAGCCAGCTGGGCGGAACTCATTTCCTGAGTCTTCGTGTGAGCAGCTGTGGTGAGAACAGCAGCAGCAGTGGGGTTGGGATCTCCAGCCAACCTCAGTCTTCTTGGGGTTTTATTGTTAAATAATCATTCTTTACATCCTGTTCTGAGTGGAGGAGTCTGGCCTGGGCTACTGCATTGATCTGGGCTTAAGCTCATAAGCTTTGGGGGCAGAGGTAGGGGAAGTTTCAGTGTATGTGCAGTGTTGTTCATAAATATTGAAGTAAAAAATGAATAATGGCTGAGTCCCTGATCCCACAGGCTGCTGATCCTGCCTGAGATTTTTAATCAGGTAGTTCACCGAAAATCTCCCATTTAGCCTGCAAAGCTCACATATTCAGGAAATGCTTGTATTTAAAGCAAATTAACAAGGAAGCTGATGGGCCTCTGTCGATGTGCACGAGGATCTTTACAAGTATCTCTTGTTTTTAAAGACAAATGTGCAAGGACAACTGCTGGAAGCCTAAACACCACTTCTGCTAATGAGCTGACTCTATGCCAGCACCAGGACACACGATCTTCAGCCGCTGTAATTAATATTAATTTTTACTTCACGGAAATCACCCCTGTTCACTTCCCACCCCACGCCAGCATCCCCGAGCTGATCCCGCTCTCGGAGCCCACACGGAGTCCGGCGCGCCGCAGTTCCTCCCTGTTTCAGTGGAGTTTGCGGGTTTTTCTCCTCCCTAGCAAGGCAAGCCCGCGGAGGTGAGGGAGAGGGGGCGATGTCCGCCAAGGGAGGCGCTGATGGACGGGCCGGGGGTGCCGGGGCGGGCGGGAGCGAGGCGAGGCAGGCGGGAGGGAGGGAGGGAAGGCAGGAAGCGGGGCAAGCGGCCGGCGCCTGCGGCTGCAGTTCGCCGTCCCTCCGAGCCGCGGTGGGGGCACACTCCGCCCGCGTTTGGCGAGCGCGGCTCCGCGCCGCTCCCGAGCGGGGCACGGCGGAGGCAGCCGGGGCTCGAGGCGCAGGTGAGGATGCGGGGGACGGGGTGGTGAGATGGGATGGGATGGGAGATGGGATGGGGAACCCGCACAGTAGCAGCGAGGCCGCCCGAGCTGCGGGAGCCGCGGCCCCGTGCGCTGAGCGGGTGCGGGAGGGAGCGAAGCCACCCGCCCGAAGCCGCTCGCCCCAGTGGCTCCTGGCCGCAGTTTGGGGCCACCGGCGCGGCCGCGGTGAGGGTCTCTGAGCGGTGGGTGCTGCTACGTGGCGCTGTCCAGGGGAGAAGCACTGGCTTGTAGGCTGCTTGGCAGCGTCCCGCTTCCCTCGGACCGAACTCTGTGCTGCTTGTCTAATATCCGGAGTGTTGGAGCTCCTTGGGACTCTGCAAATACAGTGCTAGTCCTTCTGAAGGCTGGGATTGGTTGTTAGGATTCCAAAGGAAAGAGCAGGCTCCTCTGAAAATATTTGGGGAAGATCAGATTTTACTCAGCTTCTGTGCAGAAAATCTGTGGTTTCTAAGTCTGCGTTGACGTTTGGATCTGAGAGGATATTGAGACACTCGAGATTTACATGGTCATCTTCACGTGAAAGGTCAGGAGTGATTATTTTCCTTTTTAAAAGGTTTCACAGACAGGTGCCGGTGGTTTTGTTGATGGGGGTGCCCGCAGAAGTGTAAGGGAGGAGCTGAGGAAAAAACTCTCTTTCAGGAGTCAGAGAACCTGTCCTGCCCCGGGTTGGAGACGAGTGGAGGGGGTAGGGTGAAGAAGTGAACATTTGCGTTTGAAACCAGCGGCGCTTTAGCTGCTGCTCACTTGTGACGGGTCCTTCCCTTGTATCGGCCATGAACGGCTGAATCAACGCGGAGTTTGTTTATTAGGAAATGAAGGTTGGTGCTGCTTTAGGGTGACACCCGGAGGTTTGCCCCCTCGGGGCCTCTCGCGTTGCAGCAGTGGGCGCGATCGGCCCAGGTTTGCGCGGGATGTTCCCAGGGAGCAGCGGGAGCTGGCGGCGGGGCTGACCCGCCGCGCACACCGGGCAGCCAACAGGTCCCCGCGGTGTTGATTCGCCACCTGAAACTTCGCACGCCGAATTCAGGCGGATGGCAGCCGAGACACTGAGCCTGCGAGGAAACAGGCCTACAGGTGGCATTTGGGGATAAGGCATCAGCAGCGAGCGCAGCCTCGGCGGTGGGTGCGCGCCGGTCCGGAGTTGGTCTCAGTAAGTGCCGAGAGCGGCTTTGCCGGAGGCTCCTTCCCCGGCGCCGCGGAGCATCTCCCGCTCGGGCAGGGCGGGGGGC
>VZTI01001177.1:69684-184340 GCA_013397865.1 Struthidea cinerea | reverse complement strand
TCTGTACACAAATATCTCTTTCCCCACGTCAGTAACGTCCAACATTGCTATTGGAATACTGGGAGATGTCCAGGGTCCTGAAACGACAGAACTTGGGTCACTCAGCAGGGGGAGAGTCCCCGAGACAGGAACAGCTCCTACCTGAGGTTCACCAAGGAATGTGTCCAGTGGGACTGTGCAGTCTTGGAAAAAACAGTTCCTTTCAGGGGCAAAAACTTTGGAGATTGGTTCATTGCAATTATCTGTATCCCTATAGTGTCTGCTGGAATTCTGCATTTTGGGATTTAGTGGGAAACCACCTTCTGTCTCCTGACACAGGTGAATGGGTGCACGTGCTCTGGGTCTTTCTAAGTAGAGGGGTGCAGTAATGACGCATGGGCAAGGACTTTGCACATAAGATGGAGAAAGGCAAAGCCGTTCATTGCGCAGTCAGAATTCCCTAAATCCCAGCACCCAACAGGATATCACATCACAGAAACAGGAAAGATGTTCCCCACAGCGTCCCCCAATCACCTGGGGCATTGCACAGATTTTACCTAGGATGGTAACAGGCAAACAATGCCCTGTAAGGCCCCAAACTGCAATGCACACTTCTCCCAGGCCCAGTCTGTCCATAAACACACAATCCTCTCTCAGTCCGTCCCCGGTGACCTGGATGCACTCCCAGGGTCGCCTCCGGGCCCAGGACAGAGGCCCTCTCTCTGATCCTCAGGGCCTGTCTCTCTACCACCACCCAGTGCACTCTAAAAGGGGTATTTATTTGTAATACAAAATAAATGATTTTTTTTTAAATTAAGTGCAGTTGTAGAAAAGGCACACAAAGGTTTTAATTTTAAGTCCTGTGTAGGTCCATCTCGTCAGCCAACATTTGTTTGCAGTTCTCGCACTGCTGTATATGATCTTTTAGCAGAATCAGCTGCACATGGGAAAATAAGAATAATGAAATCCATCACTGAGGTCCCATTGTGAGCAGATAGGCTGAAACTCTTGTTAATGTGCTGGTTTACTCACAGAAATGCTCTTTCCCTTTCACTCTGTCTCCTGATCAAATTTTAACAGGAGGTTTGACATTTACATGACATTCACATCTGTAGGAACACTCTTTCCTTTTCCCCACTGCTCCGTTTTCTCGGAGTTAACATTCTGCTGGAAGCGGTGAGAGGGATTGGAGAAGGGAGCCAGCGAGAAACGATCGCCGTAATAAATTGGTTGTGTTCTCCAGGCTGGCTACAACTATTTCAGCCTTCTGGAGCAGTGGGGAAAAGGCTTTAACCCACCAATTGGTGGCAGTTTCTGTGGCATTATCCAACAGATTGCCTGGTCGTGGACCCCTCGTTGCTTTTAGCAGAAGGAATTGTGCAGGGGTAGGAATAACGTGCTGCTTACTGCTGGTGTGGATTTGGATGAGGCTCTGGGGCTCAAGAATTTGAGAAGGAGCTGGAAACCTGGGATTAGGCTGCAAACCTCCAGGGGAAGGAGGAGGGTGGATGATGCTCAGCCCCTTGCTGAGCTGACTGGAGACCTTGGAAAGGGGACAGGGATGAGCCAGGGGCAGTGTCTTGCTCAAAGTGTCGAGGAACAATGGGAGCTCCAACAGTACTGCCCATTTTACCTGTTTTTACAGCTCTATCCACTTGTGAGTACTTAAATGCTCTCCAGAGCCTCCTAAAAGCCATGGAGCCACTTTCAGCTTTGGTTCTGCTCAAATCAGAACCAATAGAGGGGTGTGTGTTCCGTGGGCATGCAAGAGTGGATTTGTTTTCATGGAAAACGGGGGCATCCCTGTGCTGAAGAAGTTTTGTTGCATGTAAAGGAGGAAGGACATGGAAAACATGGAAGTTTGGATGTGAAATCTGAAGCAGGCACTGAAGGAGTGCAGCTGCCCTGAGCATGACCAATACCGGGCTCAGAGGGATTAATCCTCATTGCCATATAAAACAGAGCTTTATTTTCAGATGTTTCTGTTTCCCCAGCCCGATGGCTGCAGCCTTTCTGGGGAGCTGTATGCCAGCCTTGCCCTGCTGTGTGTTTTTCAGAACTGTGTATATGATTCAGTCTTGTTCTCAATTCCATCGTAACAACATCACGTCTGTCAGGTGGATTTAGAGGTCAAATTAGCAGCATCTCTACTTTAAAAAGATGCATCCAAATGGAGTTACTTAAAAATAAAAACCCACACATTTCCCAGATCATGGGGTCTAGAGTTGTTGGCAGTGACTTGTTCTCCTGTGGCCAGCATGGAACCATTTAAACGTTTTAGCTGACCCATCCTTACATCATTTCAGGCAGGCCATGGACTTGAGTTTTTGTTAAGAGCAGAAAGGGAGCTTTGCGGGTAGGTCTCAAGATACACAATCAGTTCTTCCTCTCTTTCCCCCTCTTTCAATCCCATTGCAACACGCAACAGGTGTGTTGTTCCATTGCTGTCGTATTTCCTTCCACGGAAAGGATAAAACCACCTTTGTATATTTAGGAGAAGCGTCAGAGCTCCGAGGAATTGGCTGCATTGTGCAGTGGTGTCAGCTGGGAGGTGGTGAAGCACAACTAATGAATTTTGGACTCTGAAATCAGCTGTAATGAGGAACTCGGAACCTGGAAATTTATTTTTGAGAGCTGTTAGGAACAAACCCAGCGCTTCTCAGCTGCAAGGCTGGATTTCGACTCCAAGGTAGGCAGGCATGTCTAATGGCAGAAGATTGGCCATTAGATTTTAATCTGCTGGGATTGAGGCGCGTCCTGGCTCCTTTGGAAATGGGTGGAATCAGGGAGCAGGAGGTGAAAACTGAATCTTCTCTCTTCAAATATGTTCTTAGGTAGTGGTCCAAAGTCCTGTTCCCCATGTTCTGTGCCACCCCTGCTTTTCAGTGTTGTTGTAGCAGCTTTTTCAAAGGGTTGCATTGCTCTTTCAAATAATGCAGGCTTTAGCTTCTCGTTTCGTTTTCATATAAAAACCTGAATTTGTTCTTAGGCTTAAAAAAGAAAAAAACCCAAACAAACAAAAATAAAACAAAAAAAACCAAAAAGAAAACAAAAAAAAACCACCAAGAAAACCAAGACCTTCTGCTGGTTTTGCAACAAGACCATGAAAAACGAAATGTGGGACACTGGCCAAAGACAGCTTTTAAACAGAACCCTTGGCAGGGTCTTTCCAAGAGATCCCTTGTTATGAGCCAGCCCCTGTCTTGGGTTCCTCCGAAGGCATTTCTGATGGCTCTGCTCTGATCACCTGTGCCCTGCTCCTCGGTGAGCTCTGTTTGCTTTCTGCCTCTCTCGAGTGGTCATTCAAAAACCGTTTCCTTCAAGTGCTCAAATAAACAAGTGGCTTTGTTGTTAAAATTCTCCTGGGAGCTCAGTGCTTGAGGGGACCATTGAGCCTGCCTGGCTGAACATTCCCTCTCACAAAACAAAGCATGTCATGGGTAATATTCCCTCTTCTCAGCCAAAGGCTGATTGCTCAAATTACGCTGCCTATCTCTTACAATTTATGCTCATTTAAGACCCATATTTTCATATTTGTTATTGTGCCAGCGTTGTCCTTTTGCTGAAGTCGTTTCCTGCCCTCGTTGGTGTCCCCTGCTGCCACAAGGTGTTCTGGACAGAAGGATTACGTTGCTTTTTTTTTTCCTGTGGTTTCCCAGAGTGAGCAACCACTCTCTTGTGAGACCTGCTTTACTCCCAGCATCATCAAAAGGTGTGAGCTGGGGTTTCATCTGGGGCTGGAGAATTTTCTGTGTTTAAGGACTTGCTAAATCAAAGAAAAACTCCATGTTTTGGAGCTGTGTGGGCAGTATGCAAATGTGCTGTTCCCAAGGAATAAACCAAACGTTTTCCCCTAATGCTAGTAGTGAGGAAAGTGTGGCTTCTAAGGGCTGGGGGAGCATTGTCAGAGGAGAGTTCAGCAGGAACTGCAGGGATGGGGCAAGGGGGAATGGATTCAAACTGAAAGAGAGTAGGTAGAGATCAGATATTAGTAGGAAGTTCTTCCAGTTCCTCACCACCCTCACAGGGCATGGGGTGCCCAGAGCAGCTGTGGCTGCCCCTGGATCCCTGGCAGTGCCCAAGGCCAGGTTGGACACTGGGGCTTGGAGCAGCCTAGGACAGTGGAAGGTGTCCCTGCCTGTGGCAGGGGTGGCACTGGATGGGATTTAAGGTCCCTTCCAACCCAAACCATTTCATGATTCCAAAGTGCTGCTTAGGGAAACGCTGGGAAGAGCTGATATCCTCCCTTCCCTCTCTCTCCAAACAGCCTACAAGGTGTAGGCACTTCATGGAAAATCCAGGCAACTCTTCTGTCCCCGGCCACCCCAGTCTCTCCGTGCCCCCTTGGATACAAGAGACAGGACCAGTTGTGCTGCAGCCTTGCCTGGTTCAGGGCAGCTTAAATGCTTTTGTGTGGAGCAGAGCCTGAGCTGGCGGTGTGACCTGTGCACCCAGTCCAGCTGTGCAAGTGCCTCATCGTAATTCTGTGGGATGTGCTGACGTGGGCATAGATCCATCTCTGCTGGGCTCGTGGGAGAGTTTCCAGGGCATGTCTGGTTCTGAGCAGGCTCGGCTGTGTTGGCTGTGGTGCCACGAGCGGCCGGGCCAGCACTGGGGGGTGTCTGGCCGGGCAGGAAACCTCCGCCTGATTTGTGGTCATGTGCAATATTATTTAGAAATATTCTGCTGAGCCTTCAGCAAGGCAGCCTGGGTCCCTCGTGGTCGGGGCTGGGGCTGGAGCTAAAGCCTGCTCACATCTGAATTGGCCTTTGCAGAGGCAGCACTTGGCATTGTGTCTTTTTTCCTGGTGCTCTCCCTGCAGGACCCTGCTGGCTTCGCTTGAGCACGCAGAGCCAGCGGGAGTGGTGTGTGTGTGTAAGGAGCTTTTCTAGAGCCTCAGACGCCTGTAGGCAGCTCCAGGGGAACGAGCTCAGGTCTGACTTTTTATTTGGGTGGACAAGCACCCACTGGTCTGCTTTACGCTGCCCAGGGTGTCTCTACAGGGTGGGGGAGCTGTGCTGGAGCCCCCCCCCCAGCCTTATTCCTTTGCATTTCCATTCCCTTTCCCCTCACACCAGCCCTTCAAGTTCTGTTTTCTCTGGAATGTGTCCCCCTTTGGATATTGCACCAAGTACATCGCTACAGTTCCAATGAGGGGAGGAACATCAATCACATCATTCCAACTTACTGCTGCCTCAGTAGGAATGTTGTGAGAAGCTGTTGTATTTGCTGGATGCCTGTGGGTCTTGGGCAGTGAACTCCTCCCATGCTTGCCAGTTCTTCACTGACCTGTGCATCTTTCAGCGTGGTCTTCCCTTCCAAAACTCTGTGTGCAGGGGATACAGACACACAAACTTAGCTGCTCAGAATTTTTTTTCACCTTCTTTTCACCTTTTTTTTTCCTAATTGAAAACCTGTATTCCCTATGCTGTGACCAGTTTTATCACTCATGACTGGAAATATTTGCATCTCCTTCCGTGCCTTCTGAAGCCACAGCCAGTCTGGCTCTGCTGCTTCCAACGCCTTGAACTTGTTCAGTTTTTCTTCCCCTGGTGGTTTGCCCTCATTACCACCTGTGTACCCTTCATTTCTGGCTTAAGTGTGCATCCTTTATAAGGTTTCCCCCCAGTTTTTGGGGGAGCTCTCTGTTTTTAAGACCCTGCTTTTCCTTCTTCTGCCACATGGCTCCACTCCCCCTCCGGCTGGAATATATGGCGGAGTAAGGAAAAGATGCCTCAGCTCTGTGCCTGCTGCTCTTCTGGCCTCAGCTTCAACAGCTCCTTTTGCTCCAGCCTCAGCCTCTTGCTGCAGGCCGTGCTGACATCCTTCCCTTCAGGCTGAGGAGGAGGGGATGGAAGCAAATGTCTCAAGGTGGTAACACCACAGAAGAGTGGGAGTGTTTTGGCACACGTTCCTCCCCCATGACTATTATATGGCTATCGCCACTAATTTTAGTTCTGCTCCAGAGGGATTGCATCCAATGAAAGAAGAGGGGATTGAAATTTTAAAAGCGGTGTACATGAAAATAACTTTCGCTTCCCCCGTTGTAGTGGGAGATATCTGTGGAGAACAATGCTGGTGGCTCAACGATTTTGGGGAAAATCTGAATTTAAAAAGCTCTTCTGTGAGAGCTGCATCCAAATGCAGGCTCTCCTCTGGCTTCTTACTGCTCCAGGATGGCAATTCCAGCCTGGCAAACAGGGCAGATTGAGGAGTACAGGAGCCACAGATCCCTCCCCTTTAAATTACATCACCAGTTAGCAGCAGGGTTACCTGGGCCCTTCTCAGCTTTCCCTCAGTTATTGCTTCCAAGAGCCGAGCATTTTTACAGTCTTTTAATTTTCTCCGTGTTTTTAAAACCCTCAAGAAGCACCGATCAGAAGGACCATTAACACCTCAGCTCTGGACTAATGAGGAGCACAACTTGTGTGCTGGAGGTATCGATTTGCTCAGCTCCAGTTGTGTTTCTCCCTTGAATTCTTTGTGTTCTCCCTTCAGCTGTGCTGGCTATTTACTCACAGAACACCCGAGTGAGGAGAAGATGAACCGCTGGGATTCTGCTGCTCAGGCATTGATGCATCGCCTCTCCCTTTGTGTTCTTTAAATGCCAGAAATCCCCTGCTTTTATTTGGAACAGCTTTTTAATCTCTTCTTTCATCCATGAAGAAAATGAAGAGCTGAGTTCAACAGCTCTCCTTTCTTTCCCCCCGAAGGTGTTTCTTTCCCTTCGGTGGTGCCTTTCTGGTGTGCTCCACCTCTGAGAAGAGAAAACAGGCAGAATTTATCCCATATTTGTGTATGGCAATAAATTCCCTCAGTTCTTTTGATCAAGCAGTTTCATGTGGGTACTTCATCAGGATTTCTGGATTTTGAAACAGTCGTGAATTTGTCCTGACCTTCATTTTATCTGTGCGGCATTAGGAAAACAAAAGGATCTAAATTAACAGTAACAGTGAATAATGCTGTCTAAATTGAACAATAAAATGGAAGAGGATAAACCATCAGTAAATGCACTGGTAAAATGCCCCAAAATAGGCTGCTTACCTTCTTTTTTGATGCATTGCCTTTTCCAAGCTCAGACAAATACTTATTCCCTTAAAAGCAATTGCAGATTCATTTATCCTTGAAGGATATAACTTTACCCTGTAACTTCTCTTGTGACTAAAATACTGGTTTGGAGGAAAATACATATTAAAAAATAACCTTAAGTTTAAACTTTTCGCTGCCACATTGTGAGGGGTTTTTTTTGAGGTAGGAGTTGGAGCTGGATGGTTTGATGATGTCTCTGCTAAAACAGGAACGGCTGCTCCCTCTGTCTCTGCTCCCAGTTCCGTCACTGGGTGGTTTCTTACGTTGTATGTGAAATCCAGATGGTGTTAGAGCCTCTCTTTCCACGTTAACCTGTTCCCAAAGCACGTTCTTGTCTTAGTACTGGGTTAGAGGACAGATTCTGGAGAAACTCTGCAGAAAATAGTGTAAATCCAGCAAGGCACACTTTGTTTTTGACTTGTCAGTCACGTTTTCTACATCATTTGTTTAAAGGCATGGTTTAAATACAGGCTTAATGTTTTTTTTTTTTTTTAATAAACTACTTCTTAGGATTGCATTTACTTTTTTCCCAAGTTGTGTTGGTGTAGTTTATGTAAAACTGTGGGTGCTGGCAGAGTGCAGTGTTTTGCATTTCTCGTTTTGGAACCTTAAAAAAAAGAAAAAAAATCC
The DNA here is from genome assembly GCA_013397865.1 of Struthidea cinerea. Classification (NCBI taxonomy): domain Eukaryota; kingdom Metazoa; phylum Chordata; class Aves; order Passeriformes; family Corcoracidae; genus Struthidea; species Struthidea cinerea. Next base: position 176,642 of record VZTI01001177.1, on the reverse strand, counting down.
TGGTCTTCGACTATGAAGTAATTTCAAATTATCCAAAGTTGCTCAGGTTGGAGCAGCCCCGTCTATGGAAGGTGTCCCTGGCCGTGGGACTGGGACTGGATGGGCCTTAAGGTCCCTTCCAACCCAAACCATCTGAGGGTTCTATAAAAAATAGGCTTTTTAAAGAAGTGGCTTATCGTTGGTGAGCTCTCTCCTTGCTTATGTCTCTATTTCAGGATGTTTCCTTTCAGAAGGATTGGGAAGAGACGTGTTTCTCCAGGCAAGACGTGGAACGCTTCCACCTTCTTATGTGGTTCAGAGAAAGAGAGAAAAATGCTGCAGCTGCTAAGTGTTAGGAGGGACCACAGCTCAGGGAAAGGCAACGTAGCGACTAAGAAATTAAGTACAGCTTCAGAAAGTCAAATATCTTGTTAAGTCTGGGCAGAAATCAATAAGAGCTCTTGAGAATGGTGGTATTGAGCATTCTATTTTGAGAAATACTTGTGTCTCTGGAAAACCAGAGCAAACGGCTACAGCAGGGATGCAGATGAATTTTGCAGTGACTTTTTCTAGCTGTGCACATTGGGGAGTCAGGGATGTCTGTCCTGCTGTGCTTCTCGCGCTGTGCCGGGGTTTCCAGGCACCGCTTGGCACCTTGGCTGGGCAGTTTTGGGGGTTGTGCTCCTGGTGATTGTAGATGCTGAAAAGCTTTGGTAGAGAAATCTTTCAGCTTTCTGCAGCGTTCTGGGAGAACTTTGCAGTTCTCACAGAAGCTATGAAAACACTGCTGTGGGTTTTTGTAAACTAACTCCTTATCTTGCACCTGTGTTTGCTATGCAGGATTGTTATGGTTCTGGCCTTCTGATATTTTGGAATAAGTGTCTTAGAGCTTGACCAATCCCCTCAAGGGGTGGATGGCCGAGCACCCAATTGTCTTATGCCATTCAACACACTCTTTGCAAACCATGTTATAAAAGGATGAATTAATTAATTAAAACAGATCAGAACTGCTTCCCTTCTGAACTTGGATCATGTCGTTCCTCGCCGTTCTCGGTACTTTACAGCGACAGGTGATCTCTACAACTGCCTGAAAGGAGGTTGTGGTGAGGTGGGTTTGGGCTCTTCTGCCACGTCTCGTGAGAGGAAACGGCTTTAGGTTGCACCAGGGGGTGTTCAGATCAGATACTAGGGGAAAAAAAAAACCAAAAATCACTAAAAGAGTGGCCAGGCACTGGAATGGGTTGCCCAGGGTGCTGGTGGAGTCACCGTTCAAGAGATGCCTGGATGTGGCCTTTGGGGGTGATGATGGTGGTGCTGGGGAGAGGATCTGCGACCTCACAGGTCTCTTCCCCCCATTGGTGACTCTGACAGGAGCCCTGCCTGTGAGCTGTGCTCACCCTGAGCCCTGTGGGGGCTTGTTCCCAGGTCCCCAAGCAGGTTCCTGCAGCTCCCAGGACCGTGGGAAGCTTCCAAACACTTCTCAGCCTGCAGGGTCTCCAAGGTCTCGCCGCCCTCCCCCCTGCCCCATTAGCAGTGCTCTCCTGTTACCGGGAAGTAAGTGATCCTGGTTTTTCCATTTTCATTAAGGCTCAGCTGTGACGTCAGTTTTGACGTGGCCCTGGATGAGAAACGTTTGGTTTGAACCACTGAAAGTGCTGATTCTGAGCTGCTCCCCAGCTCTCTCCTCTTCCCTCCCTGCTTGCACTGGAACTGCTCACTCTGGGGCTTTGGGCAAATGCTGCTCCGAAGTGGAGAACAGGAGAAAATCCTGGGAAGCAGCTGCACTTTCCCAGTGCCGTGGTTACCCACAGCTGCTGGTTTTGCTGTTTGATGCAGTGGCAGCTCCTCTCTGTGTGGAGGCCACTTCTCCGTGGAAAGAAGTGCTCCAGGCTGCAGGAGAAGCAAGTAGGTGATTTGAGTTTTGGGGTCTCAGTGCTGCTCTGTGCCCTTTGTGGGAGGGATATCTACATGTCTGCAGCAATGAAACTTGACTGGTACTGGAAAACAAGAGCAAATTGTGCTGAAGTCAACTGAAATGGGAGTTGGACTTTGTGCCAAATTGCAAACTGTGGGTCTCTCAATCATTCCTCTGCAGAGAGCAGCCTATAACAAAGATTACTTTGCTGCAAGACCCACAGAAAAATATCCGTTCACTTGCACTTATGTCAGTTAATGACACAAATCTGCTGATGGCTGGGAGTATTTATTTGCTGTGAAAAGAACCTGCTTATGTTGCACCGAGCGCCGTGGTTGACTCGCAGCTACCAGGATGGTGTGCTAGGGATGTAAATGATCCTGGGACATGCATTATTGACATGCTTCTGCTCCAGGAGCACGGCAGCATTTCCCGTGGGCTTCCAGGTGAGCTGGAGGGAGTTTGATCCCAAACCTGTGGGTTTACATTGCCAGACCAGGTAAGGTGCTGGCAGGCACTGGAAGAGCCTGGGGGGCTGTGGCAGGGGGACCAGCTTTACTCCAGCGCAGAAACCTCGGGCTCAGGGGTGTTTCACGGTGTGATTTCCCTCTTGTTTTCCAGCTGTGGCAGCAGGCCCTGTACCTGGCTGCCTTTTTCAGTGTGGAGGGCAGAACTGTTGCATTAGTTTTGCTTTCCTTGTTGTTTCCTCCCACTGGGGGGAAGGACATGTTTTCAAATGAGCAGGTGTATATTTTCATAAGCCCCAAGCATTCCTTTGTGGATGAAAGAGTTGTAAAACATCTGAAAGCTATTTTCTTTGACATGAGCGCCTCTGTTTAAAGAATGTGGGGAATCATTTCTTATTCAGGCTGAAGCAGATGAAGTTGTTACGATGTTCTGATGTAATGGACTGTATGAAATGGATATTTGGGCCTTTCTAAATAAAATGCTTCTGGAACATGTTTGGAGCTGTGAACTGACTCAGATTGAACTATAGGGAAACAAATACACAGAAATACCTAAAAGAAAGAATGGAGAATTTCCTACAGTATCCTGGCAAATGTGTGCTAGTGTTGAGCAGAGTGTGTTTAAAGGGAGCTGGCCCTTTGACTTTGGGGTGAGGATATGTTGTTTGGTGGTGGGATGTGAGGAGTGGCACTGTGGAGCCCCCATCCCTCGAAGTGTTCAAAAAACGTGTGGAGGTGGCACTTGAGAAGAGAGTGGGGGTGCTGGTTGATCTTAAAAGGCTGGACTTGATCCTCCTGAATTTTGCAGTAATGACGCATGGGCAAGGACCTTGCTTATCAGGTGGAAGAATGCAAAGCCGTTTATTGCACAGTCAGAATTCCCTAAATCCCAGCACCCAACAGGATATCACATCCTATAAACAGGAAAGATGTTCCCCACAGCGTCCCCCAATCACCTGGGGCATTGCACAGATTTTACCTATGATGGTAACAGGCAAACAATGCCCTATAAGGCCACAAACTGCAATGAACACTTCTCACAGGCCCAGTCTGTCCATAAACACACAATCCTCTCTCAGTCCATCCCCGGTGACCTGGATGCACTCCCAGGGTCACCTCCGGGCCCAGGACAGAGGCCCTCTCTCTGATCCTCAGGGCCCACCTCTCTTCCAGCACATAGTGCACCCCAACACCTGAAGGTCTTTTCAAACCTCATTGATTTGATGGTTGTGCAGTGTTGCTATTAAGAATTATGTAAATCAGTAATACTGGTAGATGGTTGAGCTGTGTACTGGGGAGATAGCGCTTCCCTTCACAGGGAAGTGTTCTTTAAACTGGATTGATTGGAATCTGTGCGGTGTTTCGGTGGAGTGAGGCAGAACACGTAACGTGATATATTCTGGGCTGCTTCAGTTTTGCAGATAAACGCTGGCAGTAATCGTTGTTAAATGGTTGATCCACCAGGTGTGATGGTTGGCACGCCAGCAGTTGATACCATATTTCATTTCTTTTCTCCTTGCTGTTGCTCCCCACTGCCCCTGAAGCTTTCATCCCTGAGGGAATGTTGCTGCTAGGGTATGAATGTGAGAGAACTCAGGCATTCCATGAAAAATTTTGGGAAGCCTGGTAGCCTTAATTAGCATAGAGACCATATGCTTCCAGTCTGGGGGTCCTGTCCAGAGAATGGGAGGTGGCTGATCTTGAGCAGGAGAGGGGATCAGTCGGAGGAGCTGGCAGGGGGGCTGGATTTCACAGTTGGCAAAGCATCTCTGCCCAGCCCGCTGAGTGCTGTGCAGCTTCCTCTCCTCCCTGCTGCTCTGCGTGGAGCAACGAGCCAGGGCTGCCACCAGCGGGGAGTGGGGACAGCTGACACGCAGAAAAGACTCCACTACTGAAATAAGTAGTAAAGTAGGTGTGTTTATTCCAGCGCTGGGGTGCGTGTGGATTGCTCCACCAAATGTATGCGTGCCAACGATACCATTTGGCTTGGTATATATCGAGTTACAAGCTACATATTCATTAAGTTTCCAAATGCGCCTATACATATTCATTTCCTAGCCCTGCCTAGCCCCACTTCGTATTATAATAAGCCCCAAGTCATTTCCATATGGTTTGCGCTTGTGCAGTGCCTCGTGCAGGGGTCTCTGGGATGAAGGAGTGAGTCTTCCTCAGATGAAGTAAGGAGTCTTCCTCAATTTGAACTTTTCACCCTGCTTCCTTGCACATGCTCCCTAAGTCCCTGGCCCAAATTCAAACCCCAAAGCTGGTTTGAACTGGTTTCTGGTTCCAAAGCAGGATCTTTTGGTCACAGCTGCTTCCCCTTATCAATAGTCTTGTATCCTTCCTTCTTCTACTTGACAAATGCAATAAATGTTAGGCAAGCTATGTGCATTGTTTTAGCAAGCAGCCCCTTTAGTAATTCACTTAACCCTTGTTTCCCCCACTCACAGCCACCCACCTGTGCTCAGCCACCCACGTGGGATGGGGCCCTGTGATCATTGTTTGTCTCTTGCCTCCACGAGGCCTCCTGGGAACGTGCATTTGTGAACAGCCAGGGTGTCCCAGGCTCCTGTCCCTCGTGGAGGGGGCATTTTACTGGTGTCTTCTGTCCAAGGTGTTGGCACTCTTTGTCTGCCGTGAAGCAGAGAGAGCAAAGGTGTGCTCAGGCGGTTCTGTGTGTTCCCCAAGGCCAAGCCCTTGATTCTGGGGTCAGGCCAAATCACAGTTCTGTTACTTGAGAGACCAGAGGCCACTGCAGCCCAGAAGGATGATTGCTGGGCTGTATCGAAAGAAGTGTGAGCAGCCGTTCGAGGGAGTTATTCTGTCCCTCTGCTCTGCTCTTGAGACCATGCGTGGAGTTCTGCATCCAACTCTGGGGCTCCCAGCACAGGAAGGACATGGAACTACTGCAGCATGTACAGAGGAGGCCACGGAGATGCTCCCAGGGCTGGAGCCCCTCTGCTCTGGAGCCAGGCTGGGAGAGCTGGGGGTGCTCACCTGGAGAGCAGAAGGCTCCAGGGAGAGCTCAGAGCCCCTTCCAGGGCCTAAAGGGGCTCCAGGAGAGCTGGAGAGGGACTGGGGACAAGGGATGGAGGAACAGGACACAGGGAATGGCTTCCCAGTGCCAGAGGGCAGGATTAGGTGGGATATTGGGAAGGAATTGTTCCCTGGGAGGGTGGGCAGGCCCTGGCACAGGGTGCCCAGAGCAGCTGTGGCTGCCCCTGGATCCCTGGCAGTGTCCAAGGCCAGGCTGGACACTGGGGCTTGGAGCAGCCTGGGACAGTGGAAGGTGTCCCTGGCCATGGCAGGGGTGGCACTGGATGGGCTTTGAGGTCCCTTCTCACCCAAACTATCCTGGGATTCTATTCCTTTCTCCTGGTACAGAGCATTTCCCATAGTGCTGGGGCCTGACGCTGGTGAGACACACTATCAAAGCCCCTGGGTGCTTTGGGGGATGAGGTGTGTACAGGCAGGTGTGTCCAGCAGCACTGGCAGTGGCTGTTATCCGGGGACAGGGAATAAATGGGTGCAGTCCTCTGAGCAGGGCTGGCCCTTCAGTATTTGGAGGGAAGAGCTGCTTGAGGCTTTGCTGTGCCTGTGCTGGCGAGTGTGGTGGTTGCACCCTCTGTCCAGCCCAGCAGAACCTGGGCAGTGCTTCCACTGAGGGCAACTTTCCTTGAGAAAAGAAAGAAAGAAAGAAAAAAGTCTGTATGAAAAGCAGTTCTGGTCGTGCTTCGAAATACCACGCTTTTGTTGTTTCACCTGGTGCCCAAATTTGCATATTCTGCATGAATTAGGGCAGGGAAGCAGCGCAGTACAGCTGTAGGTGAAGGCAGCGTGCAGCACCAGGCTTTCTTCATACCTTGTCACTCCTTGCCATGGGAGGGGAAAGCCCTGTTCAAATGGTTGAGCCTGCTAAGAGCCCCAGCTGCATCAGTTCAGTTAAATCAGTGACTAAAATCAGGCTAAAGGCCATGCCTTAGGATTTTAGCTTTTATGTTTTTCATATAATTGTAGTCCTGCAATTCTTTAGTGTATAACTCCAAACTCCATATAGAGTGCTAGGGTACTGTTCTCCCATTTTGGTCAGACAAAACAACTCCTCTCTAGGCCTCAGACCCTGAGAAATGTAAACAAAAGTGAGCTGGGGAGGAGCAAACTTGGGGTAAGTGACTTCATTACCTGAAGATGTAATTGGAGAATTAACCCCTAATATGCAAATGAACCAAACTTTTAAGAGTATGAAAACCTGTGACCCCCATGGTCCATTTTGGGTGTAGCCCCTGGGGGGGGCTTCGTCTGCCCTAAATGTACCTGAAGGCCCTTCAATAAATATCACTGCTTTTTATTCTCTTAGTTTTGTCTGGCCTCTGTTTTTAGGTAGTCCCATAAGGCATCAAAGGCAGGGTAGCAGTAGTTAACTTTACCACAGAAGGCCTTTCAAGGCAATTTGTAGCACAGCTCACCTGAGCTGTCATCCCTGAGCTCTGGTGCCTTGTTTGAGTACAGGATGGTCCTGGATGTGAAGCTTTGCTGTTGCATTCCAAGGTGCAGCACTCTCACATTTTACATCTCTTCCCCTTGCGACACCACCGAAACACAAGACGGGATAACTGAAGAAGTAAATTAAGGTGAGTGTAGCTGAGCTGGGTGGTGGGGAATTCATGAATGTCCTGGGAGCGATGGAGGGCTGTCCTGAAGGAGGAGAGGTTTGTCCAAAGTGTTCAGTCACTGCTGGAACAGCGAAATGTAACTTGAATTTAAGCAGAGAGCTGTGATGGTACCTCGCTCGCTCAGGGGTGAGGTACAGGAACCAGAGGGGCTGGCTGGGCTCTGACCAGCAGCTTCAAGCTGAGTGCAAAGAGTTTATCCAAATTCTTGCTTGACTCTCGATCCAGATGTGATGTAGTCTTATGTATGGCACAGGTGCCTGCTGTGCAAGCTGGGAGCTGCTGGACTGCACTTCTTTCTGTGAAGACTCAGCACTTTTTTTCTTCATTTGGCCACATGTTGTGTCAGGGGCACTGATTTCATTGAATCATGGACTGATTCAGGTTGGAAGAGACATTAAAGATCTTCTCATTGCAACCTTTCCACCATGGGCAAGGACCAGGTTGCTCAGAGTCCCATCCAGCCTGGAAAATGGGCTGGGAAATGCTCTTCCCAGCATTTCCCTAAGCAGCACTTTGGAGTCATGAAATGGTTTGGGTTGGAAGGGACCTTAAAGCCCTTAAAGTGCTTTAAGACACCTTCCACTGTCCCAGGCCCATGGAAAATGTGATCCTAGGGGTCTGAAAGGGTTGCAGATTCTTCCTAGAACATAGCTGGGTGTTTAAATCCGGGATGGTTTGGTTGCCCTCCTGTGCTGATGTGCGCAAGACAGGAAGCGGTGCTGTGCCTGCCGGGGTGTGGTGCAGTTTCCTGGGTGTTTCAAGGGAGGTCAGGTGCTTGCAGCAGCAATGACCTGTCGCTGGTTTGCAGCTACACCGTTGTAGTTGGGAATTACGTTCCAAGGCAGCATTGCTTAGACTCCTCCCTAGAGGAGGCACAATGTTCAGCAAACCAAGGAAACCCCAGCACAAACCAGCCCTCTTCAGTCCGTGTGTGTTGGACACTTGAGTGTCCTGGAAGGAGAACCCTGCACTGCTCAGGAGTTTGCCTGGCTGAGAGCTCTGCTGCTTTGTGTGCGTGTGTGAGGGGATGAACTGGCAGAGACAATAAACTCTGCCAGGCTGCAGGGTCTGGGGACATCCCATTAAATAATTCTGTCCAGCGGTTTGATTGTTCTTCCCCCCACCTGCTTTCCTCCGAGGAGAAACATCTCTTCTCTTCTTGCTTTAGTTTTATTCCCTTTGTCTCAAGTTTTATTCCTCAGAAAGCTCTTTTCAAAAGCTGCTCTCACCCCTGCAATGATTTCATAAATAGCTGTATTTTATATCTCTGTATAGATACATGCACTGTCACGCTGTGCTTGCATGATACATGACCTTGCAACTTGAAAACTTTTTCACTTTCTTGTGGTGATTATTTCAATTATGCAGTAATCTTAATTGTCTTAATTTGAAAGGAGATTTTTCTCCATCAGCATCATATTTGACGTACATGTTGATATTCATGAGGCAAACATTTCTGCTATTTGTGCAGGTAGTTTTTCTATCTACAAATAATAGTGAGAACAACACTTTAAACCCCATTTTCTTTGTGTTTCTCATTGTTCTTGCAACTGCTTCTTTCCTTCAGTATCCTTGTGAGTAAGGGTAACAATGTCAAAATCTCGTTGGGGAGACTCTCTGTTGCACCATCTGTGGTTCAGGATCTGTGTTGTGCTGCAAGACAATCCCTTCTTTGCTATGGGGAACAGTTTTATGGGATTATGCAGGGTGGGGAAGTTGATTTATCCACTTTGGAGCGTGCAGATATGAGTAAAACCTGGGCCTAGAGCTCTTTGGAGTAAGAAAACTGAGATGTGTGTGCTGAGCTCAGCTCATGGTTTGCTGGTTTGAGCCTCTTGGGGAGTGAACCCTCTCTCCATCTCTGTTCTCTCCCTGATAAATGATGGCTGCAGCAGCATCTGTGTGCCACAGCTGTTGGTTTTAAATTATAGCTTGATAGGCACAGAAATTAACAGCATAAAGGTCTTAAGTCTGTTCCTTTTATGGCTTTCTGGTGTTGGTTTGGTAATTGCGAGCCGCAGTTAAAGTAACTGACCAACTTGACATGGCGGAAATTGATTCAGAACTTCAATCTTGTGCCTCCATGCACTGTTAACTTTGCTCTGCAGCTCCTGGGTGAGACAATCTCATCTCCAGGCTCCCAGCCAGACCTGCCGAGGAAAGGAAAAGCACTGCACAAGGGATGCTCAAAGCAGCCAGAGCAGGAATGGTCCTGCCAACAAGCCTCCCACACCCACGGGTGTGCATTGGCATCAAAATTACCCCTTCAGCCACGGGCATACCTGTCTCTTCCCAAGAGAATTCTCATCTGTGTGACTGCTTGCATTTGTTGGGAATCACAGCACGACTGGCAAGTGACAAAAATTTTAGAGCTCGTTGGCTGTCTGAGGCTGGGGCTGAACCAGTGGTTGTGGTTCACATTTGCGTTGGTAATTTAGGGCCTGGGCTGTGGAGGAGGGGTCTCAGCAGAGGGGGATTGGGGCCTCAGCAGTGGTGCCCTCTGAAACACTTCCTGTGCTGTGCACAGGACCAGAAAAGAGAAGAGCAGTGGTTGAAAAGTGATAAAAGGTGATGGGGAATGGGGGAAATATCTGAAACAGAGGGCAGCTGTACAGCGGGTTTAGATGGTTTGGTCAAAAGAGCAGTGGAACTGCTGCTGCTTAAAGAAGAGATGAGAGCGAAGGGTAATTTAAGAGGAGAAGTGGTGGAAAGTGTCTGGAGCTGTGTAACCCGGAGTCACAGAATCAGCAGATTTGGAAAAACCCTTCAAGATCATCACCCCAGCACCACCATCATCACCCCTAAACCATGTTCCCAAAAGCCACATCCAGACACCTCTCACATGCTCCCAGATACGGTGGCAAGAATGAGGTGGTTTAAAACTTCATTCAGCAGAAGGAAATCTGGCAGATGCTGTGGAACTCAGAGGAAACGCTGAGTTTTGAACAGAGCACTTGTTTGGCTGAAGAGCGTGTGATGGAATGCGCACAGGGACAGGTGGGACTTCAGTCTAAGGAATGAGGGAGGAACCTTGGATGCTCCAGCTGCTGCCAGGAGTAGCTCCCTGGGGACAGCCCCCCAGGAGACACAGATCTGAGAAGGGCAGGGGATGTGATTTCCTGTGGCTGCTGCCAGAGCCCTGCTTGCACTGACCATCCTATAGTTGTTTGTAGGAGTTAGAGCCAAGAATCCGTGGCAGCTGGTATCCAAAAGGGGAGCAGGAACATAAGGAAGAGACAATTGAGGAATGAAAAATGGCTCTTGGAGCAGCTCGGCGTTATTGGATGAAAGCACAGAGCCACAGGCCTCATGTCAATAGCAGGCCAGCTGGGTGAAGCTAATAAGGCCTGGAGGTAGCTGATGCATGGAAACAGCAAAATAGGGGAAGAATCAATGTGACTTTTGCAGTGGGAAGCTAGTGCAATTATTGGAGCCTTTGAAAGGATCAGCTGAGAGGGTATTGAGGAACACAGGGGAACAGGAACAAAGGTGGTTGCAGTGACCAAAGGTGGCTATGGAAGGTGGGAAATGAGAGTCAGCTCTCACAGTGCGGGGAAGTTACGAGCAGACCTGTGTTGTTCTGCTACTCCTCGTGCATTGGAAAAAGGAGTATTGGTATGTTGATGATCACCAGTCAAGAAAGAGAGATGAGAGGAGCTACAAAAGGGCCTTGGAGTACTGAGTGGTTGGATAATAAAAAGGCAGATGAGATTCACTCCAGATAAATGTGGAGTGATGTAGCAGGGATCCTAATTTTCATATGAAGCCTGAGCTCTGAGCTGACTGTTATGAATCAGGAGTGAGATCTCTGTGTTAAAATAGGGAATTCTATGAAATGTCAGCTGGGTGCTTGGCAGCTGCCAGAAAGCTGGCTGGAGGGCTAGGAATTATTAGAAAGGGAATGGAAAACAGAAGGGAACATTCTATGACCACATCAATCCGTGCGTTGCCTGGGTCTTTGCACAGCCGTCATCCCTGCAGCCTGGAGAGCAGCAATGGAAGCAGTTCAGGGACTGCTGAAAGGCAGCATCTGGACACAGAATGGAGTCAGTGCAGCACAGCTCAATGGGAATGTGGACTTGCCAGTCTGGAAGGGAACGGGGGGAGAGGAGGGGAAGAGCTCTGTGATGTTCTGAGTGCTGTGGAGAAGGGGGCTAGAGAGTTGGGCTCTTTTCAGGGAGTGCCCGGGGCAGTGCAGAGGTTCCCAGGAGCAGCAGCTGGTTGTGCACACCCCGTGAGGGCTGGGAGAGAGCAAAGGAGTGAAACCTTTCCCTGTGCGTGTGGAAAGTGGTCAAGTGCAGACATTCCCTGTGGTGAAAGCACTTGAGCTGCAGGGTTTGAAGCCTTAGGAGCCCTGGGAAAACGGGAACACAGGCTTAGTCTGACCGAGGGACTCAGCCAGCTGCTCTTGGGCACTGCTGCAGGCTGGAAGAAAAGGCTACAGAGATCTCCAATATAACCTGATGTCATTGCAGATATCCAGATTTAAATCAGTTTTAGTCAAGTTTTCAACCCAATGGATTACTTGGGGTTTGGTGTTAGCCATGCTAGAGTAAGAGTAACTCACGTGTGAGTTATTTGCATTTAACTCTTAACTCTGGTGCAACTGTGTCCAACCTGGCTTTTTTTAGGCTGGAGCTTAAATCACCTAGAATTAGTGACAAAGGGCATCCATTCTTGCTGAGAACAAGGAATCCTGGATTGGCAGTTATTTGGAGTCTTCAAAAGAAGAAAATACACTTCAAAACCGAGTAATCCCCACCCCTCCCTCCTCCCAGCTGCCCAGCGTAGGTTCATTTTGAAACGAATAAAGAAAAAATAATAATGGTAAAAACTTGCTCTACTTTCCCCACTTGCTTTTCACAGCTTTCCTGACTTGCTTTTTCCTTCTGTTACTTGCTCTTAAACATATTCCTTATCTTACTTTAAGATTTATCTGTTGGCAAGAAGAACCTACAGCAGAAGGAAAGGCCCCAACCTGTGAGTCCTTCCTCTGGCATTGTGCTGGAGACAAAGAATTCCTGATGTCTGTACAGAACAGAACAGGAATTTATTCACGGTTTGTGAAAAATAAATAAAAAAAAAAAAAGTACTTTTGGAGCATGGGAGAACACTGTGCTAAAGCCATGTAAGTTAATAAAATAATCATGGGGATGAATTATGTATTTCCACTTGGAAGATGTCTTACAGGTTTTAGCACGACAGGACACAGCAGAGGTGAATGAGAACCTCTCCTGGGGAGTGGGAAGCTGCTCAGATTCCCTCAGGCCAGGCAGGGGGAGATGACTTTTCACTGGAATAATGTGCTCCAGCACCAAAAGCAGGGAGCTTCCACAGTGAGTCTGCTGTGTTGGGTCTCAGCAGGACACTGCAGGGAGCCTCCTTTTGCTCCACAATTTACAGAACGACCCCACTCGGTTAGGAAAACAAACCAAAAAACACCGCCAAAAGACACAAAAAAATGGAAATGTGTATCAGTAGTGAGAAGGGTTGACCATGAAACACCATCTCTTAAGTTTTTCTTGTGTGTTGTAGCTGTTGTGTGAGGACAGTAGATTTGTCTTATTTAAATTTCTCAGCTTGGTTGCAGATTGTTTAAGAGTGGCTTTGCGTTGATGGAAATATAAGCTTGTCAATGCCCGAGGTTTCTACTGGAGATTCTGGCTTTAGATTCTAGTGTTGTTTAAGGATTTTTGTGGGTTTAACTAATTTAAAATATATTTAATATTTTACATTTATATTATTTTATGGGTTTAATTTTTGTGGGTCACACTGACCGTGGCTTTTGTTTGACTCAGAAGTGCCCTGGTATGGAAATGTGACTTGGGCAGGTCTAAAATGTTGGAGATTTATTAAAAATGAGTTTTGTCTGGTTAATGGTTAAATACACACTGCTTGAGTGCAAGTGACAATAAGGTCTGAAAACCTGAGAAGAATTGAGAATGTAACTCAAAATAACCAGCAGTGATATTTAGAACATCCTCCTAAGGAATGCCATCCCTTTGGGGAGTTTTCCTGGGGTAGTCTGGCATAGTTCATCTCCACGAACTGATGCAAGGGAAGATGGCTGGAACAGGTAGCAAACAGTGGTTTTGCTTCCCAAAATCCCTTGGAATGTTGCAGTACTACTGGCTTGGCTAGTTAATGAGCTGTCTGTGGGATGTCCTCCAGGGATCTTCACTCCACAGCAACAGTATCAAGTTTTGTAGTTTTTTGTTTCAGACTCTCCTAATAAAAACATCAGGGATCTCATGAAAAACTCCTTTAAAATTTGTTCTTGTAAATAACCTTCTATATTTGGAATATCGTAAAAAAAAAAAAGAAAAGAACAAACCAAAAAAGGACAAGATGCTTAAATGAATATTTTATTCCTGTTGGAAAGGAAGAGCGCAATTCTGCCATGGTTTCTGTGCCCAAATCATCTCCAGCTCCGCAGTGCTGCTCCCTTCCCCTGCAGCAAGGCATGTTGCTGGGGGATTAAAAAATTTAATATCAAAATCCCCGTGTGCTGCTGGTGGAACATCACCTGCATGATAACATCTGGCATCAGAGGAGAGCAAAGGCCATCCCCAGCCTTTTTTATTCCAGCCAGATCAGGGCAGGGCTGCCCAGCTGAGGCCCAGCTACTCGGGGAAGAGCTCGGATGCTCTCAGCAAGGTGAAGTTTCTGCTGTGAATATTTTACTGATAAGATACATGGAGAAAATAAAAACTTGGATATGGCCTCGAGGGTCAAGATGTGGCCAGGAAGCGCAGGGGGTTCTTACAGAAAGAGGTGGAGCAGTTCAGGAGGGGCTTTGTACCAGGGCACTCACCTGGGCAAAGGAGCTTCAAAGGGCTCGGAAGAATTTATTTTAAAGGGGGGAAATAAAGGATGAGATGGGAGAGAGGGCAGATTACTGCGTGAATAAGCTTCTCCACTCTCTTTACTGCTGACAGTGAAATCCCACTATGAGTTTCCAAATAGACGGAAAGGATTTTCTAAAATTTTTTCCTGCCCTTGTTCCTTTTACTTTGCCCATCCTGGAAAATGAAAAGGAAAGGTGGACTGCAAGCTGCTGTGTGGTGTCCCTGAAAAGTGGAAGGATTTAGTTTTTGAGATGTCAAGTAAAATCTCCTGCATTTTTCAACTAAAACTGTTTATCTTCTATGACCTGGCTTTGGAGAAGCGTTTCAGCTGCCTACAGCCTGGCTGAATAAAACAAACGGATAAAAACGAACAAAAAAATCCCTCTCCTGTTACAACTCTTTTATTCACTAGTTACAGGCTGAATCAACAAGCTGTAAGAGAAATCTGCAACCAATTTCCTAGCGTGTGCTGGGCACAGAATATATCTGTACGATCTTTATAGAATCACTGCACAAACTTCTTTTCTAGAAGAAAGTAACAATTAACTTGTCAGGAAACAAGATAGATGAAGCTGATTAGGAAGGCTGCTTTTATTGTGACACCATATAATTAGGGAGTTCCTCCAGCCCCTTCAAAACTGAGATATGGATACATATCTGTGTGTTTGGAGTTAGCTTGGTCCTTAAAAATTTGGGTGGTACTGACCAAAATAGGGCTTATAGTTCCTGTTCTCTCTGGACTCCTGATGCTTTTTTCTGGCTGTCTGGAAGTTGCTCCCACTGAGAGTTATCTGCCTTTTTATCCCAAACTGGGGCATTGTCCTAAACATTTTTCTTGTGTAGAATAGTGCTTGATCCGCTAGAGAGATATTTAAGTGACATTAAGCGACAGGTACCTGGAATGGGAAACTCCTCTGTGGGCTACAGCTGGGTGGAGAACAGGCAAACCAACAGCTCCTAACAAAACCCCATTGTTCACAATGGAACAACTGAGGGTTTTGTCCTGTTTTCAGGTTATGAGTCTCCTTTCTTTCTTTTGTGCGTGTGGAGCAGAGATCAGTAAAAAGCCACGTTTGGGTAGAAAGTTTTAAGTAATTTAGAGCAACGTGGTAACAATCTTCTCGGGCTCTGGGCTGCTTTCTGACTCGCTGGGTTGATCCAAGTTTAGCCTCAGCCTCGAAGCAGGTGTGGAAGATCAGCATAGCATCAAATTCCTTTTACCTGGGGTAAAGGAAGGGGAAATGACTGCTGTTGCCATAGATGCAGATTTTGGCAGACAGTAACAAAACTTTTGGTTCCAGTCTCAACACACTGAATTTGAGTTGTCACTTTGGGCTTGAGGCTTTGGTTTTTACTCCTTAAGTAGGTGGGTTTGGGCAGTCAAGGCAAAACCAATTTTTTGTCCTTGACAAAATGTTTTTATTTTTTTTCCTTCAGGCATTAATAACTCTTCACTCAAGGTGGCAGTGCCCCTGCAGTCCCGTTCCTTTCTGTTTTAGGTAGGAACTGCTGCCCATTAAACCTTTGGTGGGAGAGCAGCTTTGGCTGTGCAGCCTGTGATACATGTTAGTAAGAAATCGATATCATTTTATAAATGTATGTATGGAGTGAAGACTTTCTTTTATTCCCTCCCTCAGCTGCTTTGCAGGTCTTGGCAGAGCAGCACTTGCACCTATTTAAGCTCCTTCAGGCTCAGTGGAAATGAATTTCTTCTCCAGTCCATGCTCCAGAAAATGCTTGTCTTTACTGAACTCTTGTGAAGATATTTAAATTTTGAAAAAGAAACAAAAAGTGCTGTTTGCTGGAATTAATTCAGGTATTCATGGAGGTCTTCCATTCCTGCTTACTGTCTGTAGGTGAAAGCAAAGGCCAGGATCTGGCCTCCTGTGACATCAGAGGTAGTTTTTAAAATAAATAATTTTTTATTGAACTCACAGGTCTATTGAAGAGGCCCAAATCATTTTCCATAGATTTAAAAACTTGTATTTTTTATCACCTCTCTGTTGCCTTGGAAAACTGCTGTGCATGGGAACCAAATTGGATAAGGCTGATGAAATAATGGAGAGCAGGATAGTTAAGGGACCTCGAGCCTTTCTTCTTGCTGGCTGTGAAGAGACAGAATTAATTAACCTTCCTCCTTCTTGCTCTCTCACATGTGCACTTTTAGGGTGCTTTGGGGAGGGCTGTTTGGGTTGGTTTCTCCCTGTTTCCGTCAATCCTTTATTTCATTTAGAGGAGATTTCTGAACGCCCCTTGCTCAGGCAGTGCCTGTGTTCTGCCCTGCTGGTGTTGGTGCAGGGACAGTGCTGGGACCATCATGCCCCCGGAGAATCTGAACACTCTAAAACCACACAATCGCATTTTTTTGAGATGCTACCTCCTCTAAAAAATGGTTGCTGAGGTCTGGCTGGCTGAAGTTGCCCCAGATCAGTGAGATCTCTTGGGAAATTGCTCTTGTGCTGTTTATAGCTCAGTATTGTCCCCTTCCTGGTGAAGGCAGGTTCTGCTGAGGTGGAGAAGGAATTTAGACATTTGCTGGCTCAATATAATGGATTTTTTAATGCTCTTTGCACGGAGAAAAGGTACAATGGAAGGTGTGTTTTTTTTTCTTGGGAGACAAAATTCTAGTTTGCATTCAAGTGCTCTGCCGTGTCCAACAAATCTGTTGGCCTAATCTGGATTAAAGCAGCTACAGGGACCTATAAAGAACTGAGAGTTTGTAGAGGAAGGCCTTTGCTAACTCCCTGAGATGTTTTCACTGGGACTGGATGTTGTGTGCCTTGCGCAGAAGGGAGCACTCAGGAGAGATTGGTGTGGGGAGGGCAGGCTCCCAGGGAACAAATCCACGTGGACCTCTTTGTCTTGATTTTGGGTCTGTCTGAGCAGCCTGGGGTGGAGGTTTGGGCACAGCAAAGCTGTGCTGTGATCCAAAGCTTTCTGAAGTCATCATGCACCAGCTGGTAGACCTTGTTTTCTCCTTGGTGCCTCTACAAAACGATACGAAGCCTTAAGAGACATCAACCCAGAAGACGTAAAAATTGATCTGTTGGAGTGATGGAAACTGGTGGCTGGGTGCTACAGGACCCGTTTCTGTGGTTCAGTTCTTCCTGTTGATCTCATTTCTTCTGGAAATGTGTGTCAAGCCATGAGTTTATTCCTTTTATTCTCTCCAATCCCTTGGACAGAATTTTTAAAGCTGGGTGGGTTTGGTTTTGCTGGGAGGGTTGGTGTCACCACTCAGCCAAGAGCAGACATTTCAAAGGCCACCTGTTCGAGCAGAACTGTGGGGGCAGTGGTGGTGTCTGAACAGCTTCACTCGAGGTGCTGCAGCATTGCTGCGCCTTTCTAAAACCATGTACTAACTAGAAAAAGTATTGCCTTTGATACCTGTCTTGTTGATTCTTTTCTAAATGCCTGTGAGGAAATTTTAATTGCATAAACTGCCAGTGTTCCCTTCTTACCTACGGGGAAGTATCTGGATTTTACTGATGGTGGATAAATCTTTGGTTTTTTTTTTTTAATGCCTGCTCTAAGGGCTTCAGTTGTGAAAAACTTAAATTCTCCCTGTGGTGGTTTGATGCCTGCTGAAGAATCTGGTTGAAGGCACTGATCTGAATGTTGCTTTTGCTCCAAGAATATCTCAGGAGAAGTATCTGTTTCCTTGAGTGAAATGACACACATTGCCTCTATGATGTGATTCATATAAAATGAACCAAAAACTGAATAAAACTCCAGTGATTGGAGTGGCCGGGGCCGTGTTGTAATTAAAAGCTGAAAGAACTCAAAGCAGGAAAATGAAGTGTTGCTATTCTTCAGCTATCTGTGTAGAAGGGATTCACTTTCTGGTGTTAATCTTCCTTAGACTGTGGAGGTACAGTTCACAAGTACAATAGAAATAGAGATTGGGACATTATATGGATGGTTTGGATGAAAAGTGGTAGAAATTGAGGATTAGTGGTTTTTTAAATGACTTTAAAAATACTTGTGTTAATTTTTGGGGTGTATTTGTCAGCACTGAAGGGCTTAGATTTCAAATGCTGAAATTACTTGGAAAAGAATTAAAATCTCCCATGGAAATAAATGTAAGTATTTTCAGTTTGAAGTCCAAGCAAATCTGTAATTTTCACAGCCAAGAGCCAGACCAAAGCTGTGTATATGAAAAGAGAAACATAATTAAGAGATGTAAGCTCAATAGTAATCTTCTTGTCCAAAATGCGTTTATAATCACACTGTAGTTGGAATAAGGACAAAGTTATGGAAAGTTAAGCAATGAATCCAGAATTGTTTGCTTTTGTCCTCAACTCAGAATTGTCTGCCTTAGCAGACAGAGTAATGCTTGGGGTTTTTTATGCACATTAAAAAAGAAATCCCCCAAACTGATCAGCATTTGCAAAAGAGGATCTGTGATTGAGAAGCAGCTCCTTGAAAGTGGGGGTTGAGGTGAAGCCTGGCTCTGCCAGCACTGGGGCACAGCCACGAAATGATGCCCAGAGGAAGATGTGATGCAGTGATCAGAACACTGTTCACAGGGTGGGATGCAGGAGTGCTCAGTTCTTCCCTGCTTTGATGAGGCTCTGAAAGGAAAATCCTTGTCTGGGAAGTGAACAGGGCTGGCAAAACAGGTTAGTGTAAGACTTCCTTTGAGCCAAAATGCAGATGAAGGGGAGTAACGCTGGAGATTGAACAGAAACAGGGACCTGCTGAAATAACAGCCTGGGTGTGTGTGGGTTATGCTGGAATCAGGGCAGGCTGTGTCATGGAACGAGGCGAGGCTTGAGCTGCCTGTGCATCACCTGCCCCGAGGTGACTGTTCTGATGTGTGACCTGGCTTGAGGGCACCCAGCAGTGAGTGAGTGTGACTTGGCTTTGCTTCTCAAGCTTTAGAAGAGAAAAAGAGGGGGTGTGGGAATGGCAGAATCCCGGGATGGCTCAGGCCGCAGGGAGCACAGCGGGCACCTGGTGGCACCTCCCTGCTCCAGCAGGGCCATCCCAGAGCACAGGGCACAGCACTGTGTGCACACAGCTCTGCAACAGCCCCAGGGAGGAGAGCCCAGAGCCTCTCTGGACAATCTGTGCAGGGCTGGGCACTGCCCAGGGCAGAAGTTCTGCCTCCTGTGCAGGGCAATCGCTGGGCTCAGGCCCTGCCCGCTGCTCTGGTGCCATTGCTGGGCCCCCGGAGCAGAGCCCGGGCCCTGCCCGGAGCCCTCCCTGCAGCCAGGGACAGCCGGGGCTGAGGGCCCCTCTCAGCTGGGGCTCCTCTCGAGGCTGAGCAGCCCCAGCTCCCTCAGCCTGTCCTGGGCACGGAGATGCTCCAGGCCCTTCCTCAGCTGCGCAGCCTCCGCCGGCCCCGCTCCAGGAGCTCCCTGGCCCTGCTGGGCTGAGCATCCAGAGCTGGACACGGCACTCCAGAGGTGCCTGCAGGGCTGCCCAGAGGGGCAGGATCCCTCCCTGCCCTGCTGGCAGTGCTCTTCCTGCTGCCCCCAGGATCCCCTTGGCCTCCTGGCCCCAGGACACTCTGCTGGCTCAGGGACAGCTCGGTGTCCCCCAGGGCCCCCAGGACACTCTGCTGGCTCAGGGACAGCTCGGTGTCCCCCAGGACCCCCAGGACACTCTGCTGACTCTGGGACAGCTCGGTGTCCCCCAGGACCCCCAGGTCTTTCCTCTCAGAGCTGCTCCAGCAGGGCCCCCCCAGCCTGTGCTGGTGCCTGGGGTTGTTCCTGCCCAGGTGCAGAACCCTGAAGAAGAAGAAGGTAATGAGGTGGTGCAGAATGGCTGATGTCTGTCTGCATCCTGACTCGACCCTGCTGGCTGGTGGTTGAATTTAGCACAAAATAAGCCCATTTTTGTTCCAGCCGCTGCTCAGAGATCAGTGGGGCTGGGAGTGGCTGAATTTCTGATTAGAGCCAGTTCAGCCCCAGAATTCTGATGGAGTTCAGGAGATGTTGCCTGAGCACAGATGCACAAATGGTGCAGGTACCAATGCACTCCTATAGGTCTGCTGCCATTCCATAAGGGCTTTGCACGATCCAGACCCGGGTTTATGGGAGCTATGGGAGCAGGTTTGGGATTGAACTCACCAACACACAGAATGTCAGTATGTGTCATGGCAGAATGTGAAGTAAGAGAGATCTAAGAGCACTTTCGGTGTAAATGGATATTCCTGGTGTGCTCCAGGTGCAAAGCTCATCTGGAGGTGTCCCTGCAGGAGAGGACCAGAGGCACCATCCATTGACCAGTGCTGAGCAGGCAGAGATGTTCTCTTCCTCCAGAGATGTTTTCCTCCTCCAGCCCTTTCTGCCCTCGTGCCCCTTTATGTTATAAATTTGGGCCTGTCTCAGCGGAGTGGAACAACCACAGAGTTTATAGCACTGAACAGAGGAGCTAAAAGCAAATATTCCTTTTGTCTCCTCTAAGAAAATGTAAGAGTGAGTTGGATTTTGGCCCTTTCTTTGAGCACATAAGCGTGATTTAATTTGGCAGCATGGCCATAACTGTGTTATCCCAATAGGCCAGCATCTCTGTCTCAGTTCTTTACTTTGATTTTTAATTTTTTTGCCCCCTTTGTTGCTGTTGTGAAAGCTTTAAAGCTGGTTTGGGCTGTTCGTTTGCCAGCTGAATGCAAGGTGTCCCCCTTTGCCAGGGCCCATTCACTGCCCTGCTCTGATAAGGCTCTGGTTTGTGTCTCATCTGGGGCACAGGCAGGACTTGCTGGGAACAGAGATGCCCACAAGTTCCTGGGCACGCCGGGCGAGGAAGCAATGAAGGAATTTCAAAGCCAGCCAATTTTCTCTCTCAGTGCTTTGTGGCTATCAGCCCGCAAAAGGGAATTGGCAGTTACTGGAACTTCTTAACAAAGAACAGTTATTTGCATCGAGCTTCTAAATCTAAATTTAAAGAGAGCTTTCCCCAAAAAAAGGCCCAAATTAGCCTTTATTACTGAAGGTAAATTTAGTAACTTTACAACATCTAAATGTAGGCTTCCAAATAAGCTCTCACGCTGAAGATATGGCTCCTAGGCACTTGGGGGCTCATGAACCCCTGACTGGGTTTAATTTTGCCAAAATTATCAGTGTTTGGTTAAACTCATCTTGGGTTTGCAGTTGCTATCGTGTTTTCTCAGTAGATCATGGTTCAATTAAAAAAAACCCAGATACCAAAATACCTCAAGGTTTATAACCTCTGATGCTGACATAGTTTCTCTTTTTCTTAAATACATGCTGAATTTGGTGCTTGAATTTGGACAATCCTCTTTTAGCCCATCTAGTCCTGTTCCAGCAGGAGCACTGGTGGTAAGAAGAGGTGCTGTGGTGAGGGTGGGCAGGCCCTGGCACAGGGTGCCCAGAGAAGCTGTGGCTGCCCCTGGATCCCTGGCAGTGTCCAAGGTCAGGTTGGATGGGGTTTGGAGCAACCTGGGATAGTGGGAGGTGTCCCTGCCCATGGCAGGGGACTGGACTAGAAGATCTCTATGATCCTACTGAGCTCAGAGTGGTCTTTCCCCATCTTGTCCTTCTACATGCTGGCTTTTCTCCATTTTTGCTCTGTATTGTAGCTAGAATTTTACAAGTTTGAAGTATGAAGGCAGTGTGGATAATCAGCACTTGGTGGTGGGCCCAAGCAGCTCCAAGATTTATAAATTGCGATTACTCGTGATCTGTTGTAGATTTGGGAACGCTGCTCCAAGAAATATAAATGATTTTTTTTACGGTTATGCTTCCAGTTAATGCAAATGAGTCCATTAAAGTAACAGCTGAAACTTGTAATTATATCCAAAGCAGAATTGGGCAATGCAATCCTTGCAGTACTGCTACAGTTGGGACAAGTCAGTGAAAAAATCAGCAGCATGACATTAAATAAGAGACCTTTCCCACAAGTGCTGGGTTCTGGGAATGCTGTGAAGGAAGTTTTGCTCAGTGTCCTTTGGTTTCATAGTTGGAATATGTCTCACAGCTCAAACTCTCCCCAAATGCTCAGTTCTAATATGCAATGGCTTGGGTTTTTTTTTTATTTCGTTGTTATTGTTTTTACTGTAATTGCTCGTTTTTCCATCTCTGTGGGAGTGGTTATTTGAGACCTGGTTGGTTGGGCATTGGATGTCTGCATGCCACAGCAAAATAGGTCAAGAAAAACAGGTTTACCTCAATAAAATTTAGAAGAAAAAGAAGTTTATTGAAATTGTGAGTTACTGGCAGAGGCAGGCTGAGACCCGGGTTCAGGATGGGTTGGTGGTGCCCTCGTTGATTTGCACCCTGTGCTGGTAGACTCGAGTTTAGTCAAACCAATACAGCTCAGAGTTGTTGTCCGCTCCCAGCCTGGTGTCTGAGTTTGTGTCAGTGCCACTGATCTTCCTGAGCTGCTTCCAGGACCTTCCCATGTAACTATTTTGCTTGTTAACCGTGTTTCCAGATGATGTTCTCCACCTGGCTTTTGGGAGCAGATGGCGGGTCAGAGATGAGCTGATTATTCCTGCACTGGGAGCTTCACTGGGGGCACTTTGGCACATCCTACCAAGACACTTCTCCGTTGGATAAAGCCCTTCTAACTCAGAAGAATGTCTGCTATTGATAAAAGCTCAGTGGTTTATGAAAGGAGCCCCAAATAGCTGAAGTTCAGTTTCTTTTCAGACCACTGAGTGAAAACCTTTCCTTTTCTTTAGTGGTTCTAATGAGAGCTGAGAAACCCAGTCCTTTAGGCATTCAGGTGGCTCCTGAGAGCCCTCCACTGCTCTGTGCCCTGCTCAAGTTGGACAAATAATAAATTATTCTCTTAAGATCTATTGATGTAGGAGGCTGCATTGGGGGTTCAATGAAACTGCTGCTGTTCCAAAATACCTTTTGGAGGCCACAGGTGAATTCTGTTCAAGAACAGGAGAGTGAAACCGAGCTCTGTTGTGAGCCTGAGTGCGAATTTTCATTGCTTTGCACCAAAACTGAGGGGGAAGAAATCCAGTTGACTGTTCTCCTGAAATGGTTGACTAACCTGTTGTATTAGGAAGAACCTAAACATTATTTTGGGTACTGAGGAGAGTGTGTTTAGGGCCAAACCCTTGATATGCTAAACAGTGAAGCACAAACTAATTTTTCAGCTTTGTCCCTTAGGTGGAGCGAGTTACTGGTGGTTACTGGAGTCTGCTGGGAAGCTGGGCTCCAGGTGTGGGACTTGGGAAAGTCCTTTCAGCAGGTCAGTGTGTGAGTTAAGCTTCTGATAGATTCATTTGGGGGTAGAGGGTGTTTTAAAGCAAATTAAAATTCCCTAATCACCTGTCATTGCTGCCGGTGTGCTTGGGGATGGCGTGAGGGCTCCCAGGTGAGGGAGACGTGTGCAGGAGTCCTCTGAAGAATTGGGATGTGATTAAGGACCAAGCCGGTGCCCTGCTTTGTCACTGTAATCTGAAGGAAATGCAGTAGCAGCGAAGTGAACACCTTCAGGCTGATGCTGTGGAGTTCTCCGTGCCTTTAAACTCCCCTAAACCTGAGGGTGTCTTTCGTACTCGTTCTGATTTCTAAGGTCCCTTCCAACCCAAACCATTCCACAATTAAAGGATTTCCTGCTTTTTGCCGGCATTTTCAAAGCTCCAGGTCTGTACTGCATTTTAGGAAATGTTTGTCAGCACAGGGCTTGTTGGCATACACAGTTAATTGTCTTGAAATACTGAAGCTTTGAACTTAATTTTGATGGAGAGGTTGTAAATAATAACAGCATGCCAGGGATCCTTCTGCCTTGCAGATACTGAGACACTGGTTATTCACATCAATAGTCTGAATTTCCTGAGACTGTAAAGGATGGTTATTTACAAAGAGTTGAGAGCATTTGAAGGGTTTGTGACTAAAAATCAACTTTCTATTAATTTTAGTTGCAACCATTGATGTTATCAAAGCTGAGCATATGAAAGGTGTTGACGGTTGGAGCGGAGAAATTGTCTTCCTCTGAGGGAATGAGCAGTGCTCATTTCATTGGGAGTTCAGACCCCAGAAATTCTAACTAATGCCTGAGTGTTCCTACTTCTGTGTCTTCCAAAAGGCTGCTCATGTTAGAATTCCAGAAATAGATGAGAAATAGGGTACAAACATTCTGTTGAACTGGAGAAAGAACATATGGACCTCCATGGATTTGGGGTGTCATGAAGATCCAAGGAACTCTCCCGTTGTGCTGCTTTGTCCTCTTGTGCCGTAACAAATAATGGGTGTTATTGCTTATTTTTATTTTTAGTTTTAGTTTTAGTCTTAGTTTTAGTTTTAATGTCTACTTGCTCAACAAGAACCTGGTCCTTTGTGGAACATCTGTAGACTTATGCTCTAAGGACCGGGCTTTTAAAACTCATCCACTGTAAATAACTTGTGTTTGGATGTGACATATTTTAACTGATAATTTATCAATTACATCAGAGCTGTTACGTCTTGAAGAAAATAAACCAAGGCTTCCCATGGTACTGGTAAAGGGAGGCTGCCTCAGTGCTGGGCTTCCTCCCCTGAGAAAGCTCTTTCTGCCCCACAGGCTTTGGAAAACTCTCTCCATAAATATCCACAGGAGGTCTCTTGGTTTAGATTTCTCCTTTCAAACGTTCTCCTTTGGTTTGCCACCTGCAGGAAGACTGGGCTATAAATAGCACAGGTAGTAACTCATTTGTTTTTCTTCTCACTTGGCTCATGAAATGCTGATTTGCTTGTACTTGCATTTTTGTGCTATTCTTTACCTTCCAAACGAGTGGCTTTCATCCAAATTTTCAATTAATGCTCTTTGTTCTGCCCATTCCTCTCACTTCTACAAATAGGACTTTTTTCCTTTGGCGCTTCACTCGTTGCTGTAGAAATTTTATAGAATTGCAAGGTGTGTTCCATTGCATGGGTGTTAATTTACTGGGGGAAAATCCATCTTAAGCTAGGATTTGAGAGGTACTTTTAGATTTCATGTGGGTCAAATATAAACCTGTTAAACTTGAAAATACAACTGATGGTAGAACCCATTCTTCTCCTTTGTAGTAGTTTGAAACTAAGTTTAAAGAAAAATTTAGATTTGAAACTTTCCTGATCTGACAGTTAAATATTTTTCTCTTGAATTCAGTGCCATTTCAGTGATCTGTCTGCCTGGCCTCCTCAAAACAAAAAGGTTTTTTTTTCTTTCCTTTGCTCTCCAAGTAGACAATGTTATTTCGTCAGGTAGCACCTGGAGGAAGCTCCCAGGACAGGGATTGGAGACACGTGACAATTGAAACTGGATTCCAAGGCTGGTGATTAAGTACTGGCAGAAATACCAAAAGTAAAATAATTTTTTGGACTTCTTGTTCTAAACTTGGCAATGGCCATTACAGTTAAAAGCTGTAACATCCCATTATCCTGACAAATTTTCTGAGAAAACTTGGGAATGATACCTTTGGGGTTGACAAGTGAATTATCAAATGGCTGCATTCCTCAGCTGACGGTGGATCTGTGGCCTGTAGCCACGGTTGCACCAAGCAACTCAAAAAGATACTTTATGCTCCTCTGCTAAATGTTTTTTTATTATTTCATAAAAAGTTATTAGTGAATAAAATCTCCTACATCTCGCTGAAAGACTGACAAATGACAGTAGAATGTAAAAGAGCCTGTCCCTCTCTGTTCTTTCAAAATGAAAGCAATTTTTCTTGCACAAGGTTTATGTCTTCTTTTCTTCTTTAATACAAATTATTATTGTGCCAGTAATTCATTGCAGAGGACGATGTCGGCCTCCCTGAGTGCATGGATATTTAATCTTAGTGAATTCAGTAAGCAAATCAATGAAATTACAATGGGAAAGAGGACAGGGAAATAAAGAAAATGCTCTTTTCACGTGTGCTAGTGTGCTTCTGTTGTGTGCTGCTTGGGTTATTCCTGCTGGTTTGCCAAAATAAAGGCTCTCCCTCCAGCTGAACACCGGGATTGTTAATAGAGCATGACACTTTTGGGTTTCAAGTGCCAGGAGATGAAGAAAATGAGAGAAAACAATGAAGTGCTTTACATTCCGCTTTTTCATTTAAGTACCATTTCCTTCCGTGTAATTGCCTTGGCCCAGCCATATGAAAATGACCACCTTGTGTTTATGCCCTCCTTAAAAATGTCATTCCCTTCTTTTTTTCCTTTTTGTTTTTAAGGGAGAACATTTGGCTTCTTAAAAACTTGAGTATTTGACGTTCATTATTTCTTCCATTTACTCCTGGAACAAATTAGACAAATTGCAGTAGTTCAAGAGAGATGGAAGCTGCCTGTGATCAGGACAAACAAATAAAAAGTGTGTGGTGAAGGAGCAGTGCCAGCTCTGGCTTTTTATATCTGCTACCTCCTACTCTAGTTTTAATGTATTTATTTTATTTTCTTTCTTGTGGCACTGGCCTGCGTTTCCTCTCTTAATTAACACCACTGGAGTAATGGTGGTTTTTCTGGTGGGAACTCTGAGCCAAGGACACAGGAAATCCTACAGAATTCTTCCAGCTACTTTCCCAAATAAAAAAGTAAAGTAAAGAAAAAAAAATTCCCCAAACCTTTGGATTGGTTTTCATTGGCAACTTAATGAACCACGTTTTGGGTGATTTGGGGTTTTTTGTTCCGAAAAAACAACCAACTCTCTCAATAGGTACATAATTATCTAATGAGCTTTTCTTGTTGAGCTGAACCTCAGTAGATGTTTGTGCCAAACCAGATCACAGGTCCTGATCCAGGAGTTTGAGGTATTTCTTTTATTTTTTCCCCCTCTTATGGCTTTGATCCTGGACTTGTCCATCTGTAATTGATGGTCTCCACTCCTGGGCTTTGAGCCCTGGTGGGCTTCTTCCCCTGACATGACAGAACTGGATCTTTGGTCTGGTCTGTGTCTTCCCTTGCATTTGGCATCCAGGAGTTCATTGGTCAGGCCATTTAATTTGTCATTTATGTGGTCTCTGTTCTTGACCACAGGGAATAAAAATAAATATGAGTCATAAACTTCTTTTTGAGCCCCAGGATCAGCTACCAGAGCACCAGACTTATTAATACACTGTGAGAAGTTATCAGCTTTTATCTGGAATAGAGAGATGGGTTTGGTTTGGTTTTTTTTAGTTTTCAGAATTAAGTTATCTTAATTCATGTTATCTTTGAGCAGGCAGGATGATGCATGAGCTATCTTTTTTTGGGAGAGAAGTCAGGACCTGCATGGCTTTCTAGCTTTTGTGTGTTGCTGGGTTTTGATTTTTGGGAGGGTGTTTTGTCTGGATTTTTAAAGTTTTGTTGTTGTTGTTGTTTTGTTTTGTTTTGTTTTGTTTTGTTTCAGCGGATTTTATTTTTGAAAGTGGGCTGATGTTTTGAATCCCCCTTCTCTGACCAGCAAACATAATGTTAACGTTTGGGGTATTTTTAATCTTCTGATGCATAAGTGAAGATGAAATCGCATATCCCATCTGTTTTCTGTGGTGTTATCCTGCAAAAGTAATAGGAAATGACAGGTAATAATTTCCTGTTTTAAGCTGGTGGATGCCATGTGCAGCCTTTCCAGCAGATCACCTTTTGGGACAGAGGGAAGCTTCACCCCAAACCCTGTGTGCAATTCCCAGTGCTGAGCTAACATCCCATTTTCAGACTGATCTTGCGCCAGGGCTGTCAGCTTCCCTCTGGAATGTAAAATTTGGAAGGATGGGCAGCAGGAGGCCTGAAGGGATGACAGGCCAGGAAGACCCAGTGATGACTTTGTGCTGGAGGGATGTGGAGGTCCCTTTGTGAGGGATGAAGGCTGCTGAGAGATTGACAGATGCTCTCAGGCGAGTCCAAGGTGATAAATAAATAATCCCTGACAGGATGCTGGCTGATGCTTGGTGGTCCTTTCTTCAGCTGTCCCTGGAAACTTGCAGACTTCCCTTTCCCTGAATGGTTTCCACTGGAGTTCTTATGGAAAAAAATTCAAAGAGTTTTCTGGGGTTTGGCCTCTTTTTGGAAGGTGCCTTTGTAGTGTTTTCTACGTCTTCAGAAGCCCCAGGTCCCTCCCTGCCTCTCCTTGTCCTTGGGAACAGAGAGGTGGAAGCTTTTGCTCTCTTGGGGAAGGTGTGCTCACTTTTGGGGTGATTTCTATGTGTTTGAGACAAGGGGAGAACATTCTGCTTCTTTCAGTCTCCTCTAGAAGTCTCAGCCTTTCGGGGAGAGGAACTGAAAGGGAAGAGTGAAGAATAATCTCAACTTTATTCGTGCCCTTGGGTTTTTCACTTCCTTGCCCCTATGTGTGAGGTGACAAATTTCCTTTGGAAGATTGTGGGGTGCACTGCATTGTTTCTTGGAAGAACTGGGAAATGCTACATGCTTGTAGTGGTGTCGTGACAAAAATTTCAAGTTTCATACAGAGCAGCTTGTTTGGATGGATTGGAGTCAGAGTCCTCGTGTCCCAGGTTTTCTCTTGATCAGGGGTTTTTACCATCAGGGAAATGAGAGTGTGAAGGTTTCAGCAGGGACATGTAATTGTGGCTTATCCCCAGCCTGGGCAGTGAAAAGAAGTGACTTTCTGAAGGCCTTGACATCCAAATTACTCGTTCCCTCCTGGAAATCCTGATAAATAAATATTTGTGGCTGTTGTGAGTTTGCATCCCAGCGACCTCCTGAGTGTTTCCCATTTTCTGAGAGGGGTCTGGCCTTTCTGTACACTTAACCTCCTGCAGCAAAGATGAGATGGTGCTTCTTGAGGTGCAAAAGGCAGAATGGTTACTTAAAAAATTTCTTTAGGACATTGTGGGATTTCTTATAAGTGCTTAGACTGATCAGTGTGGGTGGTGCTGGTGTTTTAAGGATGCTTGAGAAGACAAAGGCTCAAAGCTTGTTCTTAAAATTTGCTC
The DNA here is from genome assembly GCA_013397865.1 of Struthidea cinerea. Lineage (NCBI taxonomy): Eukaryota > Metazoa > Chordata > Aves > Passeriformes > Corcoracidae > Struthidea > Struthidea cinerea. The sequence goes on along the minus strand of VZTI01001177.1, from coordinate 147,963 downwards.
ATGGAAAGATCTAGATCTCATAGATCCAAAAGATGATCAGCAGGAGTTTTGCTTAGAGCAAAATGTAGGACCAGCGTGTTTTACAGCTGAAAGCTCTGATAGTAATACTTTGTTTTTTAACTTAGGTGAGGGTGTAAGGAAATACAGTTTAACCCTGGATTTAGGTGGTTGCAGACATTACTGCTCAATCTGTTTGGATGCTCCAGGTTCACTAATGGCAACCTTAAAGGCTCCATTTTTGTTTATTTATTGAACAAATCCTCATTTAAAAAAACCAAAAAAACCACACAAAAACCCCAACCACACACAAAAAAGAGATAAACAAGAGGTACCAAAGCACTGTTGAATATGCTCTCAGCAGCAGATCTAACTTGCAGAGCAGAGTAAGGGACAGGTACTGGTAAACATCAAGTGAAGGATACTTTGGATGTATGAATTCTAATTTCTAGTGCATGTCTAAATTCTTATACTCCTAAATTCCAAAGGAGTTGCATTTTAGTGAAGCTTGCAGCAGCATGTGATGGAGAGAGCAAGGTTGTCTGAGTAGTTCTGAAGAAGGAGAACTTCAGCCCTGTAGCTTGGAGATGGCAAAACATTTTTTTCCATACTGGGTGAAGACTATTGTTTTGTCCTTGAATGGTTTCAAACTTTTTGTTTTGTTTTGTTTTGTTTTGTTTTGTTTTTAAAAAAAAAGATGAAAAGAAATGGTGCTGTGCTGTTTGTTGTCCTTCTTCCCTATTGTCCCTGTGACCCACTTTTTACACTGCAGCATTCTCCTTTGTTCAGCCCAGCAAGGAAGGGAAGGAACTCTGGGAAATCAAGGTGGATTCAGTTGGCACAATGTAGGTGTGTATGGGCATGGAGCTGGGCAAATCAGCTCAACGAGGGCAGAGGAGCTGCTAAAACCAGGATGTATCCTGATGGGAGATGCTTTCCCTGGGATGACACCTCCCTTTTTCTAGGGTAAAGCTTGATCCCAGTGCAGTGCAAAAGTCTGAGCCTGGGGGGGACTGTGAGGACAGGAATTCTCACCTGAAGGTGTTGCCCAGCCTTGGGAATTAAGAGCTGCTCTTCCCTGGGGATTTTTCTCACCAGAGGCAAATCCAAGTGTGAACAGGGACAGTAGATTTTTTCCTCCTGGCTCACAGGAGCAGAAAGGAAAAGCAGGGGAATGAGAACACAATCTTCTTTGGGAGGAATATACAGAATTTCTGCTTGCAAGTCATCCCTGCTCTGACAGATGCCACTTACACCGTCTCTGTGTACACAAGTGTGTGCTCTCTCCAGAAGGTTTCTGGAAATCTCTTCAAAATTAAGAACCCTGAAGTAATGCCTCTTGAGGCCCTCTGTGCCTATGAATCTTCCAGGCAAAGTGAAATCTTGTTTTGTGCTTAGGTGAATTTAAGTAGGACTAAAAGAAATACCTGAATTACATGACAACATTTCTTCTCAGCATTCCCAAGCACCTTTTCGGTTCAGCTTTTCTGCTGAGTGTCATTAAATCCTGAGGATGGTGATTAAATCCCAGCCCATTTAATCCTTCTTTCAGAGATCAAATGGCAATAAATAAGCACTGATATAATGGCCCTGGCAGAGCTGGAGCTGCAGCAGAACAAGTGAAGGCAAGTGTGCTTTAATAAAGGCTCCTCAATCCTGTGCTCCCTCCAGCTGGTGCTTCCAGGGGTTCCTAGGGGTGGCCGTGGAGAGGCAGGTGCTGGAGCTAGCAACAGGCTCAAGGCAAAATCGAGAAGATGCTGCACTAATTCATTATCTGTTTCTTAAAGGACACCATTTGCTTTCACAGCAGAGTTCCTCAGAGCTACATGCACACCTTGCTGCCCCCAGAATTCATATCAGACATGGATATCAGCTCAATAGCAGAGGAAGGAAACAGTTCTCTGCACATCAGTGCCATCTCTTCATCATCCTGCTGCAGGGAAGCACCGAGTGTAATCACAGTGATCCCTTTGCTCAGCTGCAGGAACAACACGGGGCCTGATTTGTGCTTGTCGAGTCTGCCTACAGAGCTCAGAGAAATATCGAATTGAGTGGTTTTTGAGGTTCCTGTAAATCAGAGATTGCTTCATAACAATTGATCAGTATGTTTGAAAAGACCCAACAAAAGCCCAAACCCCAAACCTTACCATCTGCTACGCTGTTACCCTTGTGGCTTGAGTTCTCAGATGTTGTGAAGCAACCTTCCATGCACATCAAAATACAATTTTTGAATCCAGAAGCACAGCAGCCGTTTCTGTATAGGTGAAAGGAAAACTGAAGAAACAACTGGAAGCAGCTCTTCCCAGTGCCTGTGGTGCACCTGATTTACCGTCTGTGTGGAAACAATCACCTGTGTGTATTTGTACAGATATCATGGAATTATGGAATGGTTTGGGTTGGAAGGGACCTTAAAGCCCATCCAGTGCCACCCCCGGCCATGGGCAGGGACACCTTCCACTGTCCCAGGCTGCTCCAAGCCCCAATGTCCAGCCTGGCCTTGGGCACTGCCAGGGACCCAGGGGCAGCCACAGCTGCTCTGGGCACCCTGTGCCAGGGCCTGCCCACCCTCCCAGGGAACAATTTCTTTCTAATACATGAGATTTCTACAGCACCGACTGTAGTTCCGCAGCTCTCAAGCCCTCCTGTTCCCTCACCTGTGAGGAGCAGCTGTATTTTGGCAGCCAACACACTCTGCTCTGCACTGTGCTCGAGCGTGAAGGTCGGATGTGCCCGAGAACCCCATTCCAGGGATAATGCATTGGGAGAGCCTGTGCCTGCCACAGTTTGTTACCATTCTGCTGATTCCCCCTGTCAACAGCAGCTCTGCCAAAGGATGGCCTTTGTCGTGCTCTTGCTGTTGCTTTCCTGTCCTGAATTTCCCAAACCTGTGCACGTGGGCACTTAGGAGGGTGTCAGCATCAGAGCCACTCGGATGCTGTGGAGGGGAATGGCCACAGTCAGACAGCAAATGTGCTTCCAGACTCCTGGAGCAGGAGGTGACTGAGTCAGCAGTGCTTTGCACCAGCTTGTGCCAATCAATTCGCAGCTCAGTGGTTCCCTTCAGCAGCTCAGCTGTTGTCACGCTGAATTATAAGGTGGGCTTTGCCTTTATTGTCATTGAAGTGCTTCAGCTTTTGATTTAATTTAATCAGCCCCATCAGTTTCCTTCCCAAGCTGTGCAAGAGTCTCAGTGCAGCACCACGTCCAGCCATGTTCAACCCATGTTTCATTTGGCTCTATCATGTATAATTGCAGTATGAGAAAGTTTGTGGTGTTATCATCGTGTTAGCATCACTTCTGTGGTCCTTCTTCTTAATTTCTTTCTGGTTATATTTCAGGTGAAGTACATGAGAGAAATAAGTCCAGTTTTCTCTGAAATACTAAGGGTCTGCACTGAAAAGTTGTCTTTTCACAGAAATTTTAGTAGTCTTATTATAATCTAACATGGTTTAAGTTTGATCCTTGATGGGTGTAATGGGCTAGTCCACCTCTCCATAGCTGTTGCATCCCTTGGCACAGAAAAATGACACGCAAATATAAAAGTACCAGCCACTTGTCCAAGGGCATTCCTATAAAAGATGCTTAAAAATTAAAGTGGAACAAATGCTACATTAAAAAAAAAAAATAATCCAGGTTTGAATGCTCAGATGCTCTTGTACAAGTTTGGAAGTTCAGTCTCGAATTAGTTATTTAAAAAACTGCCATGGCATTGGGATTCTAGTCCCTGTTTTGCATAGTGGGAATTACCTCTGTAGGAATAAATAACTCGGCCCTGCTGACTCCAATGGTGCTCCTTGCACCACTTTAATTGAGAGGAAAACCAGTAGAAATGGTAGTTTTGGCAACAGATTTCGGCAGTCTTTGCTAAAATGTATGATTGCAATACTTGTTCTACTTTCAATTCCTCCATTTCAGTTTCATTTTCCTTTGTGTATCGTTTGAGAACTTAATTTATCTCCAAGACTCCACTGGAATATTTCTATAGCAGACTAATTATTCGCCAGATAAGATTTTACAGGAGCCTTTCTCTTACTACTCTCAAATGACTTTCCTGGAGGCTTTTTCTATTCTTTTTAGACAGTACCAGGGACCACAAGAGTGCTCTGGGGTTGGGACTGACTTCCTTACTGCCACCTTTGCCTGGGGAGAAGCTCTCTAGGAGCAGCCTAATCTTCTAAAGCAAAATCCCAGCTGACTGGGGATGTGGTTCCCTCCAGTAATTAAAGTCGTAACTTCACGCCGAAAGGTGCAGGATGCAGAGTCCTTGAGCTGGGTACCGGGTTGTTGTTTGTGATTAAGTCCTTAGATCTTGCACTTACTGCGCTCATCGCAGCAAATCAAAGGATTTACTGAACGTGTGGGCAGGGAGGGGAGCCTTGCAGCAAAGGCAAAATCCTGCTCCCTGCCTGGGAGAATTGGGAGGGGAGAGCTGGGAGCTGTGTCCCTGCCACCAACAGGGACACAGGGACACGGGGGTGCTGGCTGCATTTAAATGAGTGTGTTTAGATTTATCTGTGACAACTCAGTGACGAGGCAGCTCCCTCGCCAAAAGGTTTCCTGCTCTGTCAAGTACCAGAACAGGGCACTGTGGGCTGTGGGAGGGAGGTGTTATCTGGGCTGGGATTCAAGGAATTGCAGAACCAGGCAGGAGTGGGGATGCTGCTCGCCTGGAATGCAGCTGCTGTGAGGCCATTCACATCCCCAGCCAAGGGGATGCCTAAAAGTGGAATGGTTTGGGTTCGAAGGGACCTTAAAGACCTCCCATTCCACCCCCTGCCATGGGCAGGGACACCTTCCACTATCCTAGGCTGCTCCAAGCCCCGGCCAGCCTGGCCTTGGACACTTCCAGGGAGCACAGCTGCTCTGGGCACCCTGTGCCAGGGCCTCACCATTCTCAGAGCCAAGAATTCCTTCCCAATATCCATCTAATCCTGCCCTCAGTCAGTTTGGAGCTGTTCTCCCTTGTCCCGTCCCTCCATCCCTTGTCCCAAGTCCTTCTCCAGCTCTCCTGGAGCCCCTTTAGGCCCTGGAAGGGGCTCTGAGGTTTCCCTGGATTCTTCTCTTCTCCAGGTGAGCACTCCCAGCTCTCCCAGCCTGGCTCCAGAGCAGAGGAGCTCCAGCCCTTGGAGCATCTCCGTGGCCTCCTCTGGATTCACTGCAGCATCTCCACGCCCTTCCTTTGTGGAGAGCTCTGGGTTCTGGCCATTTTCTGCACCTGAGACATGACCAAACCCTGTTAGACCAGTAAAGAACAGTGAAGTGGTGACTCACAATGTTCATGGTGCACGATGGAAGAGCAGGGCTGTTTTCAGTGGAAATGGGTTCCTCAGAGACCTTGGGGATAGCAAAGGGCTTGTCCTTCACCACTGCCAGACTGCCCAAGCCCAGGGCTGACGGACTCTGAGGACAAGGGAGAAAATGGTGGTTCAGAGATTACAGACAGGGAGAAGTCCTTTTCCTGCCATGCTGTCAGGATTGCTCTGAAATCCTCCTTGGAAGATTTTGCTGTCTGAGAGATGACCCACAAATCCTTGTTTTCTTTGCAAGGCAGGAAAAGGCAGTTCTGTGTTGCCTGAGAAGCAGACCTGTGCACCACAGTGGAGAGCCAGGGAAGAAAGGGTCATGTGTGGAGACATGGATTTGCTGCTGCTTCCCTTTCCTTTGATTCTTCTCTCCCTCAGGCCAAGGAAGACCTTGCTCCTAGCAATTCCATGTTGAAACCCTTGTTGGCTGCTCCCTTTGCTGCCCCATTTGCACCTCTCCATCCCTGTTTCTTCCCAATTCTCTTTTGCCCTCTGGTTCGTGTATCTGTAGGGGTTTCAGGATTGAGTTAATTTGGGAACTGGCTGCCATTCCAGGTGAGGCCAGGGCCCTCTTTTCTTGTTGAGCTCTCCATGTGTGAGCATTGCTGTCTATTTTGTTTGCTACCTTTGAGCATTTTGAGTTTTCTCTACTGCCTTGGCAGAGTTGTGGGCAGAGGAGGATTTAGAGCAAGGAGGGAAACTTTCCCTGGAGCAACATGTGCCTTTTATCTTCCTTTCCAGCTGCCTGTTGAGGCCCATCACAGCTTTTAGTCCATTTATTATCTCATGGCAGTGCTTTTGTTTTCTAATCAAGGTGGCCTGAGGCACCAAGTGCCCAAGCCTGAGATTCCCACTGAAAAACAGCACAATGATTTATTTTGACAAGATCTATTTACCATGAAATCGTGACCAGTGATGCTAATTTTACTGTCATTTTCAATTCATTATTAGATGAGCCCTTATTAGCTTTTCTAGCACATTTTGCTAGGAATGCTCTGACAAGCCTAAAATCGCATGGCTTTCAGATTTTGGCAAATTGTGGGGTTTTTTTTCCCTCTCATCCCCTGGGACCATTCCCACTCAGAATTGTCACATGCAATGACACCAGATCAAATGAGCAGAGCACTCTGTTGCTCAACACAGAGGGTTGTTTAGGCACAGATGTACTCAAAGTCATTACCTTACAAAAACAATTTTTTGAAGTAGTTTAGGATATTTCAAACTCCAGTGATGGTTTCTGGAGAGTGTTCCAGCAGTATCCTTGCCTGGCTCATTTGAGCTTTCCCTGCCGTGGGCTGACATTGATCCTGACTGACAGGTTTGAGTGGTGAGGCTTGGTCTTTTCTGAAGATAAGTGCTAATATTTTGTAAACCAAATTATTTGAAAAGGCTTGTTCAGCACCTTCACTCGAGGAAAAGTTCTCCCTACTTGACTTGGAGTGATGCTTTGATTGCCACTGCTCTTTCTGGTGGTGTAATTCATTTATCCCCACTCCTCCCTGCTCATGCCTCCCACAGGCATTAACATAAGAGCAGTGTTACCACTAGATGGGTCTGTTTCTTTAATAAGCCATTGACTACCACTTGGAAAGAGAAATATTTTAGGACTCCTCTGGTTGGTATCAAGCACACGTTATCTAACTGCTCCTTGCCTGCACTCACTTGTCAGGCCATTAAAAAATCTGGCTTTGTTTAATCCATCAGCCTGTCCCACTCTACTGCTTTCCATGTATGGAATTAGAAAGATCTCTGGGACTCCGGAAAAAAAAAAAATCTTTTGGTTTGTTTTAATTCATTTTTTTAATTGGGGGATCAGCACTAATAACACCTCACTCAAATTCCTGTATGTGCATTTGAAAAATGTATCAGAATGTTTCCATCGTATCACCTGTGACAAATGGAAACGTTCAGCCTCAGTAAATTTATTAGACATGGTCATTGGCTGTTTTTATCTAGGAAATAGTAATTTATTGCCCTATAAGTATTGAAAGCAATAAACATTACTTTGTGTTATTCAAAACCAATCACAGACCCATTCCTAAACAGCTTTCAACAAAGGCAAACCTTAACTATGAGACACAAGGGGTATTTTTGGAAGCAGGTGCTTTGTCAGGTCAAAGATGTGATGGCTGCAATTCACTGAAGCTTTCACTCACCACAGCAAGAAAAGCAAATTGGTGTTTGATGCTTTGCTCGCTGTCTTGTGCCAGGAGGCACAAACCAGAGGCTGTCCCAGTTCAAAGGTGACTGGTTCAGGCAGAGCAAGGGAAAGGGACTTGTCCTGAAAAAGGAGAAAATTGACCCAGTTTGGTGCTGCTGTGGTGGGGGTTGGTTTGGAGATGTCCCTTCCAACCAGTGCTGTTACAGCTGAATAAAGCCACATAACTGAAGGTGCTCATGAACATTTCTAATTCCACAGAAAGGGAAAAAGCCCAAAAACAAACCCTAAAACTTTTTTCTAAATGATTTTTTTGTACGTAACACGGCACAAGAGAACTCTTAGATCTTCCTTGCTTATGTTGGGGTCCTTTTCCTATGGTTATAACTTTATTTATTGACTTAGTATTTGATTTAACACCTCTTCAAGTTTTCTTTTAAACTCCAGCCTTATCCTGGCAATTTAGATTTCAGCTCAGCCTGTCTGTAATGCCTGTCTATAACCTGTCCCAAAGTTATGATGATGGTAATTCACCATCATAATGTGCAAAATTTGCAGTTCTAATCAACCTGCAACTGGAAATCTGACTTACCAGTGTGTTGGAACTCAGCATTCACGTGTACAAAGGTGTTTCTCTAGGGCTGATTTGCCTCAGCAGTTACACACTTGTGCCACTGATGGCGGTGACCTTCCTCCTGCTCCTGCAGATGTTCCAGCGGTGCCCGAGACAGCCGTCTGTCTCCTGAGGTCCTACAAGTGTTTCAAATACACACAAAAATAAAATCAATGCAAGCATTTGTTGAATCTCATTGGGCTGCTTTGTTTCTTGTTTGCTTCCACATCGACAGCACTGAGAGCCTGATCCTTCCAATGATCTTAATTAATGTGGATACATTTTAGGGAGCCCATTTCATGGCGTGGTAACAAATAATAATAGCAACTTTTCTGTGTGTTCTCAGGGCCTGCTCCTAACATCTGCTTGATTCTAGCAGTTGGCAGACACGGGACTTGTGGGTCTGAGTTTTCGGAAGGCACAGAGAAATGGGGTGACACAAGAGGAGTAGATGTCAGCGTGCGATACAGTGAGACCTGACCTTGAGCTACCAATATCTTGGCCGAGTAAATCCTGTTTCACGTAGAAGTTGTGCAGGTGTGTTCACCCTGACAGCTCTGTGCTGGGATTAAGTGCAGTTGCAAACCACAGAACTTCCATGTGCATTTGCTTGGTTTTTAAGCTGTCAAACAGACAAAAAGCATCAATCGCATCGGCTGCTTTCACAATTTTTCAAACAAGCCCCAAAGGGTTGGAGTTGCTGCTTCCTTCTATTGAAGGAATTGAAAACAATTATTGTGAAGTTGTATTCAGATCTTCCTCTTGGTACTTAATTGGTGATTTATGCCTAGGAGAGGGATTTTGGTCGGGGTTTATTAGCTTGAATTATGGTTTTATTGTGGAGCTTTTTGTTAAAATTTGCAGGCACTCTAATTATCGATATCTGAAATCAGTTCATTAATGAAGAAAATCATAAAATAGAGCAGGATAATGATACCTAATTGCAACAAGCTGGATTGCAACCTTTTATTTACAGGTAGGCATCAATGAGCTGGGGGAGGAGAACTTGGGTAACACAAATTCTTCTGGGGTTTAAGATGATTTTCTGGATTTAATTTTTTTGTTCTAAATAAGTTATTCCTCAGCAAGACACAGGCAGGTGTGTAAATGCAGGGCACTCCCTGCACAGGCATGCTTTGTATTCTTAGTTTTGCTTTTAGATCAGACTCTATAAAGAGGTTGTAGTTTGCTGCTGTGGTATTTGCAAGTTGTTTTAGGTGTGGGAAAGTGTTTGGTTTTCTCCCCATTAAATTATTTAAACGAGATGAATGTTTTTGCATTGCATTAGGTGTTAAAGCTGTAATTTTAGCTAGTTTCACAGCGGACAGTCGGAATTTTCACGGTGACACATGGCGATGGGTCCGCTCCATGACATGGCACATCAGGAATTTCCCTGGCTTTTGTGGAACAGCAGTTTAAGGGGGATGCACAGGAGAGCTGTCATTAAAAATGTAAGCACAGTGGTTGAGTAAAAGGCAGGTTGCTGCTCAAACTGCAGACTGATTCCAGTCCTGTCTCAATTCTGACATGGATTTTACATAAAGCAAAAGCCAGAGGTTCCTTCTAAACAACCATGCAGTGGCTGGAGTGGAACGTAACTGCTCATTTTCACCTCGCAAGTGCTGAGTAAGAATAATAATTTTCTGTCTGCAAAAACTGCTTTTAGTTCCCCAAAACTTCAGTGCTTTGGCTGAAAATGCTGGTGCCTCTGTAGCTGGGTAGTTTGCTTCCATGGAGTCATTTAGCTGTGAGTGAGGATAGGATTCCTAAGGGGCTGTTTCTTGGGATGCCTATCTGTCCTGCGTGTATCTTTGTTTGCTGGGGATCAAGGAGGCTCTGGCACACCCAATTTCTCACTCCAGTGAGTGACTGCTGCCCTTTTATCCTGGGAGAATCATTTAGGTCAGAAAGAACATTTAAGATCATGAAGTCCAACTGTTCAGCCGACATCGCCAAGCCCACCACTAACCCGTGTCCCCAAGTGCCACATTTATGTGTCTTCTAAATCCTTCTAGGAATGGTGCCTCCACCACCTCCCTGGGCAGCCCCCGCCAAAGCCTGAGCACCCTTTCCATGGAGAAATTCCTGCTGCTGTCCAACCTGAGCCTCCCCTGGCCCAGCCTGAGGCCCTTTCCCCTTGTCCTGTCCCTGTTCCCTGGGAGCAGAGCCCGACCCCCCCGGCTGCCCCCTCCTGTCAGGGAGTTGTGCAGAGCCACAAGGTCCCCCCTGAGCCTCCTTTGCTCCAGGCTGAGCCCCTTTCCCAGCTCCCTCAGCCGCTCCTGGGGCTCCAGCCCCTTCCCAGCTCCGCTCCCTGCCCTGGACACGCTCCAGCCCCTCCAGGGCTCTCTGGCCGGGAGGGCCCAGAACTGGACACAGCCCTCGAGGTCCCTCAGCAGGGCCAGCCCAGGGGACGGGCCCTGCCCTGGGCCTGTGGCCACCCCATGGCTGGCACAGCCCAGGGGCCCATTGGCCTTCCAGGTCCATAATCTACTGTTCCACTCAAATTCTCTCCAAGAACAGGCAAATGGCACCGTGGAAGGTTTGGGTTGTTCTTAACAATCCACCCCTTCTGTCCCAAAGCATCGCTGGGGGAAACAGAACCCTTTTCCTTCCTCCACACCTCAAGCCTGAACAGGTTTTGTGTAAACCAAGCTCTGATCAAAGACCCCCGGATTCTGCGGGTGACACCAAGCTCACAGACAGGTGTCAATCCGCTCTTCCTGAAACTGGAATGACAGAGGAGAATGCTGCTTCTGCTCCCGATCCCTTAATCAGTCATTCCAAGGCTCTGAAGTCTCTGGGTTGCCCTCAGACCTCCGGCTGCAACTTCACTGCTGCCTCCCTGAGAAGTCAGTCATGGATTATAATCTGCGGGCTGTACTGGAGTAGGAACCTGTCTCTTCTCATCTTCACCCCAAGCCCCAGGGAGGCAGGAGACTTCCCTGAGGATGGTCTGATCTGCAGGTGGGGCCTTTTGCTCCCTTCAGAAGGGACTCTTGATGACACTTTATCAAGGCTGTCATGGGGGCTGGCACAGGCTTGGCCTCGGTGTGTCAGCTGTTAATCCTCTAGTCTCCTGCGGGGAAAACCAGGGCAGCTCTAGGGTTCAGCACGATTTAAAATCCGTGTGCCACTTTTAGGGGAAAAGCTCACGTGTCTCTGAAGGAGGTAATGAAGTTGCAAATTGCTTCATCATTCTAATGCGTGCACATTGCCCTTCTGTTTGGCAAATCTGCAATCAAGTCATTGATATGGCTTTGCTAATGCTGGCTAATCATGCAGAGGTGGAATTGGAGCTGTGACTGATCAGCTCTGGGAGCAGCTCTCTGGGGCTGACAGATTGGGAAAAGCAGGAAGCTGGGAGAACAGCGCTGTGCTCTCCTGCTTTGCACGGTGGTGTTATCCTTTAAGTGGATTTAAATGATCCCAGCTGGCTGCTACCAGAGACAGTCTGTGAGCCTGTGAGAGAATTCCGTGTGACCTGGGCTGGTGTGTGTGTCCCTGGGAAATGAATATCTGCCAGGTGGTGTTCCTTGGAATTCCCTGAGTCCCTCAGCCTCAGAGCTGTTCATTGAGTTGGACTATAAGTAATGTAGGGACTCAAGCCCAATTTCAGTGGGTGAGTGCCTGGAGCTGTTGTGTTGCTTTGAGTAGTTCCTGAGGGACACCGAGCTGTCCCTGAGCCAGCAGAGTGTCCTGGGGGACACCGAGCTGTCCCTGAGCCAGCAGAGTGTCCTGGGGGTCCTGGGGGACACCGAGCTGTCCCTGAGCCAGCAGAGTGTCCTGGGGCCAGGAGGCCAAGGGGATCCTGGGGGCAGCAGGGAGAGCATTGCCAGCAGGGCAGGGAGGGATCCTGCCCCTCTGGGCAGCCCTGCAGGCACCTCTGGAGTGCCGTGTCCAGCTCTGGATGCTCAGCCCAGCAGGGCCAGGGAGCTCCTGGAGCGGGGCCGGCGGAGGCTGCGCAGCTGAGGAAGGGCCTGGAGCATCTCCGTGCCCAGGACAGGCTGAGGGAGCTGGGGCTGCTCAGCCTCGAGAGGAGCCCCAGCTGAGAGGGGCCCTCAGCCCTGGCTGTCCCTGGCTGCAGGGAGGGCTCCGGGCAGGGCCCAGGCTCTGCTCCGGGGGCCCAGCAATGGCACCAGAGCAGCGGGCAGGGCCTGAGCCCAGCGATTGCCCTGCACAGGAGGCAGAACTTCTGCCCTGGGCAGTGCCCAGCCCTGCACAGATTGTCCAGAGAGGCTCTGGGCTCTCCTCCCTGGGGCTGTTGCAGAGCTGTGTGCACACAGTGCTGTGCCCTGTGCTCTGGGATGGCCCTGCTGGAGCAGGGAGGTGCCACCAGGTGCCCGCTGTGCTCCCTGCAGCCTGAGCCGCCCCGGGATTCTGTCTGTTCCTGTTCTTTTCCTACAGAACACCAAGGATTCATGGCACTGCAAATCTCCCAGAGAGTGAATTTCCTGTGTCCTTTGATGACATCTCTACATCCTGTATTTCTTCAGCTGTTTGGTTTAGCATTGCTTTAAACTGTTCCTTAACGTGTTCATCAGCCTTGTAACTGTGGTTGTGTGCTGATCTAAATTTGCATGAAAAGCACTGATTTTTATGCTTGAGAGAGAGAATATCGGCATCCTGGAATCATCTGTTATTTGCAGTATGAAGTTACTAACACTTGATCAGTATCACCCCTAACACATACACACAAGTCCAGCTTCCAGTTCTATCACACTCCTCTTGGCTCCTTTGCACCAAGGTTTCCCCCCAGAATTTCCACAAAAAGCTGAATTCTCATCCCCTTTCTTGTAGTTTAGCTTATCTTACTTTTGATTGTACAGTACCTACAATCTCCAGTGCCCTGACTGATGCCAGCCCCATCAGGACATCTTCAGAAGAGAACTTTATCCCATTAATAGCTCTAGGGCCGGTTTGGTCAGCAGCTAAAGCTGTTCTAGATGTTGCTGGAAGTCAGGCAAAGCAGACCCAGCACAGTTTAATTTGCAGCGTGGTTTTTAGGAGGATACTGCACTTTGCAAGTAGGTCGGCAGCTTTTGTGTCCGCCTTCATTTGTGCCCAGCTTTAAGGCTTCGTGGCCATCAGCAGAATTTCTATCCCTCATTGCTAATGAGAAATAATAGATGCTTGAACAAAAATTAACCTCCCCCCCCCCAAAAAAAACCCCAACATCATGGATGGTTTAGGCCATGATATTCAGGTTTCCTTTTAGCTGAGGATATTTGGTGGCAGACGTCTGTGCCATGAAAAGATGACAGATAAAATGTGTGTTGTCCCAGCGAAGTCAAAGAAATCACTCACCTAATAACAGTAATTACACTGTGCATCTGTGATGTTCTGCGTGCTTAAGACTGTAGAAATATTAGCTAATTAATCCTCTCAACACTGCTGTGCAGTTGCTCTAGCTGGTACTATTATCTTCCTACTGTAAGGGAAGGAAAAACCAGAAAAGTCTGACTCATGTGCTTTTCAGCAGTGAACAACCTCAAATTTCAGGAATTTATTCCACTGCAGTGCCTTGAAGGCACGAGGAGAATGAAGGCCCACCTTGGCAGGCAGCTCAGAATGCTGGCTGCCCTTGCCCTTTATTTTGTTCTGTTTTAGGACTGCATTACCTACCAAAGCAGTTGTTAAGATGGTGGTAGACAGGACAGCTCTTGTGGCACAGGAGCTGCCCAAACGGCTCCTGATGAACACAAATTCATCCCTCAGCAGCACGTGGAGGGGAATTACCACCTTTGGTCTGCCAGCTGCTGAGGGGAGAAAAGCAGCTGCTGGCAAGTGCCAGCTGTGAAGCTCACTAGATCTAGAATTAATTTATAGACTGAAAGAACAATCAGTGCTGACACAGCATTTTCTGTGAAACAGGTGAGCTGTGGTTCTTGTGAGAAGTGGGTTGGACACGTCAGCTCCAGGTGGTGTTGCTCAGTGTTCTCAGCAAACGAGTTTCTTTCAGCACTTCAGGCAGTAGATATTTCACATTCATCTCCTGGTTGAACCCTGTAAAAAGTATGAACTAATCGCAGATTAAGTTGGAAGTGTGAGTTAGAGTTGTTGCTGCCGTTGCACCTTGATAAATCTGGTGACGAACCTTGCGTGGAGCTCCCAGTCCTTGGAACTAGATTGTGTTTCAGTTCTTAGAACTGCAGTGGCTTCGGGAAGTGTCAGCTGTCTGTAAACCCCAGAACACGAGTCAGGATGCGTTGCCTTCACGCCATGACCTGTATTTTTGTGAGCAGTTCTGCCGACCCCGCTCAGGACCGTGACGTGCCACAAAAGCTCCTGTGCAGAAGGCTGATTTCCTGTCACCCAGCCTCCTCTGCCCTTCCAGTTCAGAGGTCTTGCAAAGCCACCAGTGTGTTCCTGTGGTGCCACAGCGAGGGGAACGAGGGAAAGCACATCTGGAAGCTTGTGGTTGTTGGAACAACCTCCTCAGCCCCTGAGAAACAAGGCTTTTCTCTGTACCCATCTGTAGGGCAGCCGAGGGCTCCAAAGTTATGAATGCTCCAGTCGATGTTCTTGGATCTCTTTTAGGGTTGCAAATAAAGACATCGCTGGCATCTTTCAGAGTCCAATTTTTGCTCCTTGGCAGCCAGCACAGAACAGGCTGCTGTTGGGCAGTGCTGTGACGCCTCCCTCCCTGCGCTCAGAGAATACTCAGCGCGTGGTGTGCAAGGGAAGAGCCTAGAAGAACACAGATACTGGAGATTGTCAGGCTTTGAAACCTCAGCTGATCCCTCCCTGCTGTGCTGAATCAAGGACAGAGTTGTTGGTCATGGCACAGACAACGTTTTTACTCTCACTGCAGGCTTAAATGCTTTTTATTTTTTTTATTTCCCTTTTCACTTGTCAGCATCTCTGCAGTGGTTTTTGACCCCATCATGTATTTCTGATCAGCTCTGACACAGGAGTAGAGCTCCCACAGCTTGTTTACTTAGTTTTGAAGGAAAGCTGCAGCTGGCTATAGAAAATAAACTCAAATTATCTTCAGTGAGAGAGACTGTGCTGTGGGTTCCACAGTTCCTGGCTGTATTTCTTTTTTCTGACCACTTGGAATCAGGCACACTTTATGCCACCTCTGACAAGGGGCAATTTCTGGATGTCAGAAGGAGCTGAGAGTACCGGTTATACTGAGGGAGTTTGGGAAGAGGGGAGGTTAGAAAAGCGTATTGGAGAAATTCACGGGTATCGTGAGGGAAGTTGGTGATATTGCAGGGGACAGCTGGAGCAGGTCCCTGAAGTCTGCTATCCTAATTTTCCATCACTTGGAAGACATTTGCTTCTTTTTTTAGTTGATGAGTGTGAAGGGAAATTGATTCTTGTCTGAACTGTCTCATGCTCGTGAATGCCAGTGGATGTAGCTTAATAACAGCACAGGGATGAGCCTTTTAATATTCTTTTCCTTCTGTGTGCCCTAAGCTGGCTGGCCCTGCTCTGATGCTCTGCTTTTGGGTGCTGGTGTGAACAGAGATGCTTTTAAGTACTATTGGATGGCTTTGTAAGGGTAATAATATTTTTCCCCCCTCCTTGAGATATTTTATTGAGTTCCTGTTCAGCTTTTTCTGGCAGTTTGAAGGCTGGGAGTTCATCTGTCAGTGGGCACAGGGGCTGTTAGAGCTGTAGCAGATTCTTCACTTAGAATTCCTTCTCCCCTGCGGCAGGACTTGCTGTACTAGTTTGAAAACTAACCAGTGGGAGGCACCAAGTCAGAATAACAATTTAATAGGGAAATAAAAAAAAGTAAAGGCAGAGAACAGTGGGTTAAACCGACAGAGTCAGGGTACAACCTGACACCCTGTTGATCAGGGTGGTAATAGCAGTCCAGTAAGATGGTGGCTGCCATCCTCCTGAAGTGGTGGATGTGGCTCTGTCGGTGGTCCAGTAGAAGGATCTGCTCCTCCTCAGAAGGTCCAGTGGTGGCTGTGTAGCTCCTGTCCTCTGGGAAATCCAGTGGAAAGGGTGTCTGTGGTGTCCAGAGTCTCAGATTATATGCAGGATGGAACGCCTGGCTCCTCCCCCTGGGCGGAGCATCCCACAATGGGATGATGAGCCATGAGGCCAGGTGTTGATGGGCTCATTAGCAGAAGATAGGCTGGGGGGAGTTATCTCTGAGTCATGCGGCAAGGCATTGATGGGCCATTAGCAGAAAGATAGACTGGAGGGAGGAGGCCAGGAAACACTGCCCCACCTGGTTTCAACAGCTCATGAGGATGGTAATAGAATACACTGCAACCCAGGACACTTGTCCACCAGCCTCAGGAGTGCAGCCTGTACTGGTGTGGTGGGGCACCCCAGCTGCCTGTGTTTCTGTACCTTCCCCGGGATTACATTCCTGTGGACAGGACATTTTTGCTTGGAATTTGAACAGTCACTGCATGCGTGCCTCACCTGTGTGATGCCCTCACTCTTTCACCCTCCCTCAGCAGCACTTGGGAAGGGATTTGTGGGATCTGACCACAAAATAGAGCTTTTCTCCCTTTTTCCCTGCCAGACCAGCCTTCTGCTCACTGCTGCAGAGCAGCCAAGCTCAGGGCACACTGCACTCCCAAACTGCTGGGACTTTGGCAGTTAATTGAAAATATTAATTAACATTTGCTCTGCTGATGAGGAGCCAGTTTGCTGGAAAGCCCCCCCCCACCAAAGTGAATATTCACAGCACTGCACCATTTGTGGATGTAGAATTCTGGGCAGAAAGGCAGAATTTCATAGGCAGTGTTGATGCTTTGGAGGGTGGAAAGGCCACCAAAACCACAACTGGGAAGATTTGGCTCTGACCAGTGGTGGAGGATGTGCCACAGGGGAAACTCAGGGGAAAATTTATTCCAGACAGAAGGAAAGCTGAACCTGCCACACTGCTCTGACCTGCTACTTCCTTGTTTATGTTTCAAAAAGTGCCTGTGATTATAAAAGTTTCTGGATTCTGAAAAGAAATGGTGCTAGGATTTTTCTCTTAGTATTAACTCTGCTCCTTGTACTGTTTGGCAGGTCTGGTGGAAGGCTCATTTTAATGTTTCACCGAAGTACAAGATTCAAGGAGATGTGTTAATTAATAATTAGGTTTTTCTGTTGGTCTTCATCTGCATAGACAGCACTTGTTAATGTAATTAGGCAAATTATTTGATTTTGCAAGGCAATAATAGCCACTGTATCTTTTTCAAATGTGGTGAAAGGTCACAGGTTGGACTCAATGGTCTTGGACGTCTTCTTCAACCTTAATGATTCTATGAAATTTGCCTCCACTCAGAATTTAAAGGGATTTTTCTCATTTTACAGGGTTTTTTCTCCCCCCACCTCCTCGCTGCCTTTCCCACCCTTTCAGTTGTGTTGCCCATCCAATTTACATTGTGTAACACAAAAAGAGGCTCTGTGTTAAAACAGCTTGGGTTTTGTTGTTGCTAATTAGTGTGAAACAGATAATGGGACATGTTACTGCTGGGTTGAAAGTGGGAGTAAGAGGAGAAAATCAAAAATTATTAATCTGAGCACCTGACATTTTCTAGCACAGAGGGAGAATTCCCTGTGTACCAGCAGTATTAAATGAGGATACGTTTTGAAGGTGTGTTCAAGTGGAGTGATTATTTTAGGATTGTAGCTTTTATTACTGCATGAAAGCCTTTCTCCCCTTATCCAATATAATTTTATGTTCTAAACTGTCAAACAAAATCCTGCTCTGCTTGCATTATGGTGGTGTACCCAGAGTGCGTTTCACCACTCCCATGAAGAGGTTTTTTCTTTAAATAAAGATATCTTGCATATGAAACCCATGAGGATGGATAATAATGGTTTATATCACCTAAATAATTGTGCTGGGGGAGTAAAATGCAACTTGGAGTAAGTAGTGCTTAACTGAGTGTGGGAGGTGAGGAGGTAGCAGCGTTCATTGATTCCCTGGTGCTGGAATCTCTCTGTGCGCAGGTGTTGGAGCTGTTCCTAAGCCAGGAAGCCAAGAGCAGTGATTGTCTCATGATTTCAGAGAGCTTTTGGTTCCTTCCTGTAGGCAATGTCTCTATTTCACCTGGCCAGTGTTGTCACAGCCACAGCACTGCTCTCCTTTGCTTTGCAGCCCCGACTTCATTCTGAACAACGCTTCTGGAGACTGGTGGGTGGGAATTGAAACTTCTATAAACGTGTGCACACCTCTGAATCCTTCCTGCATTTTCCTGAGGGCACAGAGCGAAGGCTGCTGTGCCTGTAGGTGGGGGGAGGCAGCCTTTCACCCGGCCACAAAGCACAGGATGCTCCATCCTGAAAATCCTCACATCTCCTTGACCTGAGGGAGGTGAAGGGTTTGGTCACAGTGAAGTCATCTGAAATGGAGGCAGGGTTCTTCAAGTCCTTGGCTTCGCTGATGTTTGCCAGATTAACACGTGGGCAGAGGCTGCCGGAGCAGTGCTGGGGTGTGGGTGGAGGCACATCCTGGTGCCTGTGCTGGATGCTCTGCAAGGCTCTGGCTCCATGCAGGAGCAGCTGCACAGGGAGCCAGGGGCAGGCAGGGCTTTTTCCAGGGCCTTGCCTTCCCCAGGAGAGCAGGGAAGCAATTCCTTTTTCCATGGGGGAGGTATTTGACTGCGGTACAACATGTTCAATATTCACATGCAAATACAGTGCTCTTGTGCCTCTGAGATCCCTCAGCACCATGAGGAGGTTGTGATGGGCTGCTGGACCAAACCTGTTTCATTTCCCTTCTCTTTCCAAGCCATCCAAATCCAGTTTCTCCTTTCATTTTAGTTAGACACAAGACAAGTGTCCTGTAAATAAAACCTGTTTACAATTAACATATTTCTGCATTGCTCTCGCTTGCTTATCAGACGTGAAGGAGCTGTTAGGCCTGTGATGGGGGGAAAAATGCAAACCTCGACTGCAGAGCTGTTGTTCCGTCAGCCACCTTCACATCTTCCTGTATCAGAACTCAGTGCTTCGCTCAGAATTCGCAGTTTTATCTCTGGAGCTGTTGCTGTGAGGGGCCTGTGCTTTGGAGAGGTTTTCCTGCCAATTTTGTCTAATAGCACGTTCCATGAGGCCAAATGTTGTCTGCTAAGGGATGAGATGTACTGATGTATTTCATTGATCTGCCGCTAAAAGTTAGAGACCTTTCTTTTCTTCGTCACTTGTGTTTTTCCCTGCAGGATCTTGTTGACAGGAGCTACAGAGCTTTGGCGGCTTCTTGAGGGCCTTTTTGATGAGCTGCTGCTTTGAATGATTGCCTTGACTAACCCGAGACATGGGTTCTGTGTAATGATATCTGTGCTGCGGTGCCTTTGGACTGCACAGCAATCTCTTCCTAAATTCCAGAGGTGCCCGTTGGCAGCGCGACACCGTGGTGTGCACACAGAAAGCTCAGAGTAATTCTGTGCGTGTCACAGCGCTTCTCCTGGCACATCATCTTTTATACCCAGCACCAGCTAAAATACTGATGTAAGTAAACCTGTTTGCCAAATAGCAAAAAAAAGAGACAGGATTTTTGATGGTGTGGAGAAGTGGGGAGCAGTAACGGGCAGAGAGGACGAGATGGAGAGTCCCTCCTTCGGAGAGATACTGCGAATCCTTGCTATGGAAAAGAAGAGGGATTTTGGATGAGCGGAGCACACCTCGTCCTTGCTATCAAGGAAGCCATGTGGAGCCTCTCTGGGCTCTCTAATCACACTTTTGTTTCTTGCTGTGCTTGCCCAGGCTCTTGCCCTTCTCAGCAAAAAGCTGAGGAAACCCACGAAGATAATCTAAGAATATTCTGCAGTACTGACGCATGGGCAAGGACCTTGCTCATCAGACGGAGAAAGGCAAAGCCATTTATTGCGCAGTCAGAATTCCCTAAATCCCAGCACCCAACAGGATATCACATCCTATAAACAGGAAAGATGTTCCCCACAGTGTCCCCCAATCACCTGGGGCATTGCACAGATTTTACCTATGATGGTAACAGGCAAACAATGCCCTATAAGGCCCCAAACTGCAATGAACACTTCTCACAGGCCCAGTCTGTCCATAAACACACAATCCTCTCTCAGTCCGTCCCCGGTGACCTGGATGCACTCCCAGGGTCACCTCCGGGCCCAGGACAGAGCCCCTCTCTCTGATCCTCAGGGCCCGTCTCTCTTCCAGCACCCAGTGCACTCCGACATATTCTTTTTGAGCAGAATACTCGGATGGTTTTGATTGGTGAGAAGAACTATCATGTATGGTAAACAGAATGTGGTTTGGGTTTTTTTTTTTCCTAATTGTGACAATTCCATGGCAAACTGCTGTTAAAACTAGGAGCTAAAACGCAGGTGGTGGGCTGACACACGGAGTGATGCTGTGAGGTGTTCCCTGGTCACTGACTTGGTCTGATCACGTCACAAACCCAAGGAATCATTTGCCTGTATAATCCTGTTTTCCTCTGGCTCAGCCTGAGGTGCATGTGCCTGCTCTGCCAGCCTGCACAGTGTCACAGGGACCTGCCGTGGGGTTCTTCTCAGTGGGTCACCATCCTCAGCACCTCCCAGCCCCTGAGGAGCTGAGCTGCAGCCTGAGCGGTGTCTCTGGTTTAGTAACAGGACAGAAGGGAGGGGATTGTACCTTTTCTAACACCACCACGATGCCTTTCCCCTGCCCAGACACGGACTAGCATGAGTTTTATGCAAAAAAAAATGAACTGATAGACACTACCTCCTGCAATCTTTCTGAGTTCTCTGGCTGAGATCTGCCAGCAGAGCTGTTAAGCAAATCCTAGATTTTTCAGTACTTGAAATACATCAGAAAACTCTTCTTTTGTGATAAAGACTATTTTTTTCCTTCAGTTCTTTCTTGAGCTGTCAGTTTTTATCTCCCTAGGAAGACACCTGTCCTTACTTTCTTACTTTCAGAAGAACTGGATTTTCTGGATTACATTGGTTTTCATTATCTCTGTGATGTACTTACCAGAGAATCTCTCCATATTTCTTGCAAGCTCTCGATTTGTGATACAATTTCAAGTAATTTGAAAGCCTGAGCTCCTGGCAAAGCTGTGTTAGGGCAGGATTTTTTTTTTTAATGCATCTTTAGTGGAAGAATTCAGAAATCGCAACCGGCTGAGTTAAGCCGTGGAGGCACAAAGTGAATTTAGGATTTTCATGTTTGAATTCCAAATCTCTCTTATTGAACTGTTTATAGGGTTTTTAGGAACCTTTGTTTCCTGGAGCAGAGCTCTTTTGGCTGCCTTGAAAAGCAAGTGATGATGAAAGCAGCATGCCTGTGTCTCTGATGCTGTTTTAGAGTAGCACCAGAAGCTCTTTTACGACAGATGGCAGAGATGTTTGCTGCCACCTAAATAAAAGAATTAATGCTTAATAAAAACACTTTTTCTCTTCTCCTAGCAAAGCACATGAAGTTCTATTAAATAACATATGAAATCAAAATAATGAGAAGACAAAAGAGTGCATGAGATGCTTGAAGTTGTTAAAATCAGTATTTAGGCCCCATTAAAATCTAATTATTCCTGGTTTTTGGCTTTTGTTGTTTCAGGTGATTCAAGTACGATATCCTGTTTCCTTTCTCTGTCTGTAAATTCTAGTTGGCTTTTTTGGAGGAGTTGTTTTTGAGTTGATTTTTTTTTTTAGTCGGTAGAGTTGCATTTTTGGCGTCTGAAAGTGCAAGGTTTGTATTCTTTGTAAATTTGCTCTGTCTGCTTTGGAGGTCTGCATTTTTAACTGGAGGTGGGAAACCTGACCCTGCCTACCCCCTCAGGCTGGAGTTTTTGTAATTCCTTTGTTCTAAAAGCACTTCACAATCCACGAGGACAATGCTCTTCTGAAACGAAAGCCACTCCAAGGACAGAGCAGTGGATTCTGTGGGGAGATGTAGGGGCAGAAGGTTGGCACTGGAGATGGGACCACCTTAGGGCACTGCTGACAGGGCTGGTCTCAAGATGTGTCTGCAGGCAAGAAGTCTTCCAGAAATTGCTGTGGCTGTCCCTGGATCCCTGGCAGTGTCCAAGGCCAGGTTGGAGCAGCCTGGGATAGTGGAAGGTGTCCCTGCCCGTGGCAGGGGGTGGCACTGGATGAGCTTTGAGGTCCCTTTGAACCCAAACCACTCTGTGAGTCTGATTCCATGAAATTGGTGCCATATTTTTGAACACGAGCTCGAATATGTTACCATTTTTTAAAAAAATGTGTTGTGAAACATTTCGTTCTTGCTGTGGTGCCCTTGAGCCTTGCGATTCTAGGTCTTGTGGCTTTTTTCGTTTTTTCCACACTCTTCCAGTTAATGGTTTTTCCCCTGCTCCCATGTTAATGTGATGGCTTAGCTGAATAAATTTCCAGACTTCCCAGCTGCAGCTGCCTGTTCCCCCTGCTGCCATCAGTGCTGTAGCACTTCTTTCCTCTCTGGCTGCTCTGCGTAGGATTTAACCAGGACCCAGCTCCTCCTCCTGAGTGTTTTCCTGCGTCATCTGTCTGACTGCTGGAGTCTCCTCCTGTGTGAGGAAGGCTCAGACTGCTCCTCCAAGGCCTTCGAGGGCAGGGAATTGTCTGTGAGGTCCTCCCCTTGTCTTCCAGCAGGGAGTGAGATGTTTGCTTTCCTCTAGGTCGTCATTGCTACATGCTTGAAACCAGTTTGACATGTGCTGGTGGTCTCATGGGGGAACTCCTGATGTGTCCTATACTCAAATCATGGAATCATGGGATGGGTGGGGTTGGAAAGGACCTGAAGAACCACCTTGTTCCAGGTGGTGGAACAGCGGGCAGGGACACCTTCCCCTAGGCCAGGTTGCTCCAAGCTACAAATCCAGCCAGGCTGTGCGTTTATTGACAGACACCCTAAGCATGAGCAGCTGGGTAAGGCATGCTCTAAACAGCCTTCCTTTGTTTTGATGATGATTTTTATATATGTAGATTTTGGTTATTATTATCCACCTTATTCAACCATGCTCTCAACGTGGAAGGTCTTCTCCCTAGCGTTTGCTTTCGGAGAATCCCTTTGGCTGCCAGCTGTAACATCAGGTGTTGAAGGGAATGAGGGTTCCTGTTTCCCACAGAAAACTCCGTAACTCCATCAGGGAGCCTGAGGGCCCAGCACTGCTGTGGCTGCTGGGGCTCATTCAGGTCATCCGTGGGACAGCCCAAACCACAGCAATTTGTTGGTGTCTCAGAGCAATAAAGAAGAAACACATGGTAGGAGGCAGGAATTTGCACCATTTTGTGAAGTGAAAGGCATCTCAAGTCAAAAGAGAGAGAAAAACCAGAGGCTGATTACAGATGGGGGTAATCAAACAGTCTAGACAAGGTGCCTACACTGGAAAGGAGGAATACTGTAGGTAATTAGATGTATGTGCCAACCAGGTGAACATGTCCCACCATCACACCTGTGAGGAGATGGATCTCCTCAGGAATTCAGGGACCACGCCACGGTCTCCTCTCTGTTCATTCTCTTATTGTCTATATCCATTTTGTGGGGACGTGACAGTGAAGTCCAGTAAGGTTTTCCATTCACCTTTCAATCCCATACCATGGAAAATAATGCCTTTGGTATTTCTGATTTTATTTTGCTAGCTTGAAAATAGAGTTAGGAACTTGACTGAACTATTGTCCTGATTGTGGGAATGGATTGTGAAATAAATACAACTTGTGGTTATTATGTTGTTGTTCTGTATATATTCCTTGTTTACCAATTATATCTTACCTCTAGGGTAATCAGCTTTAAATATCCACCAATAATTTGAACATCAAATGGCACTTATCCTGCAAGCACACCCCAGTAATCTATGCACATACATTAGGAGGGTGCCAACGTGTTTACTTAGACTTTAATGTGATTTTCTGTATAATTTTCCCATAGATTAGCTTCAGCAGGAAGTTTGCGTGTATTTTTTCCCCCCTAAAAGCTACATTCAGTAATAATGGGTCGTATTTATAGCAGTTGTGGTGAATTAGAAAACTGATTGGGTGAACTACTTGATTGCTCCTCATTTAGCAGTTACAGTCCTGCCAAATATCTCTGCGAGGGTTTTGCAGGGAAGTTTGGGTGATGGAACATGCCTGCCATGGCCGGGAGCGTCTGAGGACAGCGGGAATTGCCCAGGCAGAGCAGAAGTCAAAGCAGTGTTTGCAGCATGGGCAGGAAATGTTGGCTGTTTGTAGAAAAGTCTCATCAGCCTCGTGTTTGAAATGGCGGTGTGCTGGTTTTCAGCATGGAAAAAATGACTCCTCTGTCTCTGCACAAGGAGCAGACGCTGTAAGGACAGAGGTGCAGCCCCATGGGCACCTTCTCAATCACAGAACTCAAATCTTTCGGATGCTGCAGCGTCTACAAATGCTCCTCTCCTGCTCCTCTTGTGGTGCCAGCAGCAGGATGAGTTTTCTCTGTTGTCCCAAGGTGTGGCACAGGTCCTGGGTGATGCAAAGGGAGAGTTTCTCAGTAGGAATTGCTGTCATGCAGTTCAATACCTGCTCACTTTATGTCCCATACGTATTGGATAGAGGGGGCCTTGAGATCCTGAGGGAAAGAAGCAGCCAAGTCTCTTGATCCTTCTTCCAACATTAGGTACTTTGGTCCATTTCAGAGACTGCTTTTGAGAGTTCTCTTCACAAGGAAAAAGTCATTTAAATTTCTTCCTGTCCCACAAGGGTTATATGATGTGTTTGGGATATTTTGAGCACCATAAAATCAGCAGTGCAAAGAAATTTCTTGAGAAAAACAAATGTTTTCGTGTTCTCCTGGAGGGAGCACAGTGCTTACAAGGTGTAATACACAGTAGTCTTTCTGTAATTTAAAACTGATTGGAGCTGCATTTATTCTGACAGGCCTTGCACAGTGCAGGGGGTTTCCTCTTACACACTGAAATCCATTATACGTTCCCCTTGTGTTGCCTGCTGAGGAAGAGCCCTCCTTGAATATTAAGCGAATGTTTGTTATTTTTTAGGAAGAAATTCCTCCCTGGGAGGGTGGGCAGGCCCTGGCACAGGGTGCCCAGAGCAGCTGTGGCTGCCCCTGGATCCCTGGCAGTGCCCAAGGCCAGGCTGGACATTGGGGCTTGGAGCAGCCTGGGACAGTGGAAGGTGTCCCTGCCCATGGCAGGGGGTGGGACTGGATGGGCTTTGAGATCTCTTCCAACCCAATCCCTTTTGTGAGTCTGATTCCATGTGCCAAAAAATACCTGTGACTGAGTCCTTTAAATACCTATGATAGAGTCCTTTAAATACCGTGATTGAGTCCTTTAAATACCTGTGATTGAGTCCTTTAAATACCTGTGACTGAGTCCTGCTGAAACGCAGGAGCACAAAGCACAAGGGACACACTGACTGCTGTACCAACACAGGAGGTAACACGTTTCAGCACAGGTAAAGCAGGTCACAGGGTTTTCCATTGCTGCAGGTGTGGGGCACTGAGCCTGCAGATGGATCTGATGCTCTTGGTTGTAAAACCTGGGAAGGAGAAAAAGAGGAAAAAAATGATATTTTGCCCTGTTTTTGTTGTCCTAAGCAGTGGTGTTTCTCACTGGGACATCTCTTTTTCATCTCACTACCTGTTAGGAACGGTTCACTGATTGCGTTTGTGCTTCACTGGTCACTCAGCAAGTTCATGTCTGCTGGTCATGGCGTGTCCCTGCTCCTGCCTCTCCCTGTCCCCAGGGCAAGCCTGGTGTAGATAACCTGCTGGGATGTGTCACTGCCCCCTTTACTGGCACGAGCTGTCACCTTTTCACGTTGTGCCACACTGACACCGAGTCGGAGGATTTTTGGGTTTGAGAGAGCGTGTTGGGAAGGGAAACAAAATAATGGGGCCCAGAAATTTGAGACTAAGAAAAGGATGGGAAGTGTCGATTGTTTAGCCTGGAGCAAAGGAGGCTCAGGGGGGACCTTGTGGCTCTGCACAACTCCCTGACAGGAGGGGGCAGCCGGGGGGGGTCGGGCTCTGCTCCCAGGGAACAGGGACAGGACAAGGGGAAACGGCCTCAGGCTGGGCCAGGGGAGGCTCAGGCTGGACATCGGGATGTCCTTGTTTCCCTCATCTGTCTCAGCAGCTGGTCCTGTGGGGTCCCTTGGCTCTGATGTTGATCAGGAAGGCTGCAGAACGCTGAGATTTTTGGTTGCCATCAGTGACTGTGGCTCAGTGTTGCAAGGAACTGCTGCTTAATGGGTAACTCATGATTTAGTGGGAAAGGCTGTCCCAGGCTCCTGTGCAGTTCTAGGGTCTGGTTCTTGATAGATCACTGAGCAATTCGCAATTCCTACCTATTTTTAGTGTCCCAAGAAAAGGTGAAGGATTAAAAGTGGAGAGGCCTGTTAAAAATGAGCAGATCCCGTTATTTCTTTGCTTTCTAGTGGAAGGGAGGTGTAAAAGCTTCTTTTGGCAAGAATTTTTAGGATTCTGCCTAATTGATGTGATACTGTTTTAATGGAAAACCAGTTATGAGTGAGGGTGTAGTCTTGGGAAAAAAATGTGTAATGAAAGGAGTAACAATTCGCTTCTGGCACGTTTGCAAGATAGCATCAATATAATTTAAAATAACAGATAAAGTGGGTACAGGAGGAAAGTTACGCTCTTGTCCAGAAGGCTGCAGAAATAGCAGCTGCCAGCTCCTGGTATTAAGCCCTGGATTAGTGAAAAGGCCATGCAATAAAAGCTGCAGGAAGGAGACCAAACGTTAAGATTTATTGAGGGAAGAGTGTGCTAATGGGTATTATGTGGGAATTGTATGGTTGTGGTTGCAATTGGAGGAGTGAGGGGTGATAGCAGTGACACAAACTGTCAGCTGGGGGAGAAAAATAAACAAAACAAGCATTTAAAAATCCTGTCATAGCCTTCACAACGGGGCCCAGTGGGTAATGGATGTTTGACTATGATGAAGCTGTAACGTGATTTATGTCAGTAGCTGTATCCAGCTAATTGCAGGAACCGCAATAAAACTTATAAACCAGGGCTGCATCGTAATTACTGCTGTGTATAGCGATGAAATTTATCTCACAGCGTTCTTACAAAGTTTGGTTTCTGGGTTTTTAAGTCTCGAAACCCCAATTTTTCTTAGTATTTCACGAATTTGTGCAGGACACCTGAGGCATGTAGCACTGCCTGTGTTGATCTGACTCAGCGCCTCTGTTACCCTCAGTTAATGGAGTGATGATGAGACAAAAATATCCTTTTCCTCTGAAAGTGGAGCCATGAATAAAGTCTGTTGCATCATCCTCACGGTCTGACAGGGACGTGGTGATGTCAGAATATGATGCAATAATTGCTGAGTCACAGGGGACTTAAAGGAAGGGTCGTTGAGGGCGGCTGTGGGAAATTGCCTGGCTTTACTGCATTTGACAAAGAGAATTCTCTCAAAACTCTGTGCCCCTATAATAAGTAATTTCTGTAATCCAGATATTCCAAGATGAAGTCTAATGCTGGAATTTCAGAATTATAGGGAGGCTTTTTCTCTGCAAATATATTTCCAAAGGGAGAGGATATAATAACGAAGGGTAAACTACACAAAAACCCTCCTTTTGCCTTCAGCCCACCTTGAGGGACCTGCTACTGAATTTTAGGGCTTTCATGGCATCAAACCCTGACTGATGGCTGAGATAAGTGAGTTTCTTTTCTACTGTGCATATCTGCAGAGCTCTGTGTGTTGGTTGATGTGTGGACCTGGAATTCCAGCAAAATACCTGGGATGGTGTGAGTGGCTTTCTGCTAACACATCCTTCCACGGGGAGCAAATCCTCCTGCTTATTTTATAAAACAAAACAAAAATGAAACAAACAGAAACCCCCCCAAAACCCCCACACGTGAGTGCTGGAGTGGGCATGAGCAAAGGCTTTTGGCTGCCAGCATGCATCAGACTGCTTTTCCTGGCATGTCAGATGCCCGTGATGGGGACAGTGTGTGAATGTCACTTTGAAGCACATAATCAAAATAAAACTTACTATGCTTTAAGCTTGGAGCTGCCAAATACATTTTTATATTTGTTTCGTGAGAAGTCTGCCAAAAAAAAACCCCAATGGCAGCTGTGTCCAGGAGCACACAGCAGTAATTTATGGAAAGAGATTTATTTGCTTAAAATTTGCCTCAGAATAAATTGAATGTGAGGTTTTACAAAATCGTATCCATTTTTATGTAGCCTCCTGCCCCTGTGGGAAGTAGCTTTTCAGACAGGGGTAGCTTCCCATCTTACAGTGCCAGCCAGCTGTCAGATTTGGGAAAAGGGAGCAGGAATTATATGGATTTTCAGGTAGAAGTGAACAGTGTTTTTGACCATCCCATGGAGTTCTCCATGCTGTCCGATGGAGGTCGGCGCTGGTGGATGCAGGTACAAGGACCGGAGGAAGAAGGTTAAATGATAAAATGTGGCTTTTTTCATCCTTGTTCTCCAAAAAGGTTTGATTTGCTGCTCTCCACAAAGTCTTAAATACACCCCTGGTGGTACCTGGCCTCTCCAGACCTCTCTGACCTCAGCTTTGCTCTGTTTCCAGGGGGGATGAGTTTGGTTTGCACCACCTCACTGGGGAATTGTCCTGGGAGCATTGCTGAGGAATCCAGAGGCTGAATTGAGCAGTGGCCATCCTTGTTTCTGTACCTAGAGCCCTGCTTTCTGGTGGCTCCCTCCCTCATGGTCTTGTTCCTTGTCTTGGAGTTTGTCGGGGTCATCTGGTGTCACTGTCACATCTGAGATGGGTAAAGAAAACAACAGAGTTCAGGCTCATGAACAAGTGGAAGCGCTTTAATAATTTTCCAACTACTTTTATAGGATAGATCGCAAAAGTGTGTTGAGTGGCAATAGGTAATTGGTTCCTCAGCCATCCACCCCTTGAGAGGATTGGCCAAGTCCTAAGATACCTATTCCAAAATATTTTCAAAGTCAAAGCCATAACAATCTTGCAAAACAGCCTGCAGGTGCAAGAAGTTTATGGAACTGTGACCTTGTTTAAAATAGTTTACATAGGAAAGACAGTCTGCTCACAGAATATTGAGAAAAGGCTGAGGAATTTCTCCACTTCCAGCTTTTTAGCACCTACAGTCTGGGGCGGAACTGCTGAGGGCCTCTGGTGGAGACTAAAATGAATTAAATAATGAGGCCCTGTGGCCTCCTCCTCATCCATCCGTGGCTGGGGCTCAGTGCCCAGCACAGAGGGCTCTGGCTGTGCTGGGGGAAGGTGACAACCATGGGGACATGCAAAGCAGCCAGCTGGGGGCTGCTGTGGGGCCCCGGCGGTGTGGGGAAGGATGACAGGGGTTACAGCGACTGAGCTTCTCTCCCAGCTTGTGGGAACAATTAAAAATTCCTGAGCAGCAGCCATTCCCTCACGCTCTGCTGCATTTTTGGCTGAGTGTGCCCTGCCCCTTTTTTTTCCAGCAGGGCCACAGCTGGTGAGTTGCTGATGCTGTCATGTCCTGGCACTGTCCCCACAGCGTGCTGCTGGCTGGGACCTCGGCCAGCCTCCACGGGACGCAAATCTGTTACAGAGCACGTGGGGAGGAGCTGGCCCGCTTGAGGTATTCTTTGCACTCACACCTTGCAGAGGCTCCACCTGCAGCAAACCGACTTTGATTGCCGCTTAAACGGCAAAGCCGCTCGCCCACGGGTTGGGTTTTTCTCCCCAGAACCAGGAGAGCACAGGATGATTTCTGGAGCTGAAGGGAAATGCTCTGATCCCTCATGTTCAGCTGGCTGCTTTGGGATGGGGTTATTTAAATCATTCAAAACCTCCTGCTGTGCCTGTTCATTTTGCTTTGGTTGCAATACCACGTTCTGCTCAGGCTTGGCCTCCAGATGGGATTTAATGATGGGATTTAAAACTGCCCAAGGAGGCTGCACTGCAAGGTAACTCTCTTAGCTGAAAATTAGTATGGTTAACGCTAATAGGTTAAATACTAATAATGCATTTTAAATTGCATAACAGTTAAACAAACAGAAGAAGGGTCTGTACCTAAAATGAAACATCACCTTAAGGAACACTAATGGGGAATTTACTTTCTGGGACAGAACAGCTGCTGTATTTAAACTTGGACATTCAGTGAAAACTCTGTAACATTTTTAATTGAGAATATCGTCACCCATGCTGCAAGTTCACCATTTGGTTGCAGAATCCTTCTTTACTGCTAATGTAAAATTATCTGAATTTATATAGCGCAACATAGAACTCAAATCATCTTCATCAGATAAAAGTTGTGGCTTTTCCTGCCTCGTACTGAAGGTGCTTCTCAAACCTTTTGCCAGTGTAAGGCACTGACTCACTTCTGTTGTAAAACCCCGGCATGGTTTGGGTTGGAAGGGACCTTGAAGCTCATCCCATCCCACCCCCTGCCATGGGCAGGGACACCTTCCACTGTCCCAGGCTGCTCCAAGCCCCAATGTCCAACCTGGCCTGGGACACTGCCAGGGATCCAGGGGCAGCCACAGCTGCTCTGGGCACCCTGTGCCAGGGCCTGCCCACCCTCCCAGGGAACAATTCCTTCCCAATATCCCATCCAGCCCTGCCCTCTGGCACTGGGAAGCCATTCCCTTTGTCCTGGCACTCCAGGCCATTGTCCCAAGTCTCTCTCCACGTTTCCTGTCGGCTCCTTCAGGCCCTGCAAGGCCACAGTGAGGTCACCCCAAAGCTTCTCCTCTCCAGGCGAGCACTCCCAGTTCTCCCAGCCTTTCCTCTCAGCAGAGCTGCTCCATCCCTCTGCTCATCCTGGAGCCTCCTCTGGGCTCTCTCCAGCAGCTCCAGGCCCTCCCTGTGCTGGGCCCCAGGGCTGGGGCAGCTCTGCAGGTGGGGTCTCAGCTGAGCACAGGGGCACAGGGGCAGAATCCCCCCTCCCCTGCTGCCCACGCTGGGGGCTCAGCCCAGGGCATGGGGGGGTTCTGGGTCCCAGCTCTCACCCACAGCACCCCCAGGTCCTTCTCCAGGGCTGCTCCAGCTGCTCATCCCCAGCCTGGATCCATCCTGGGGATTGCCCCCAGCACTTGTTCTGTCACCAGAATGTCCCCTCTGGCGTTTCCCATCAGTTCTCTCTTAGCCCAAAAGCTGTGCTGAAGCTGTGCCTGTCACAGGTCTGATGTTTGCTCACCCGAGGTGATTGGTGTCACTGTCACTCGCTGTCTCTAATGGTCACACTGCAGTTTGCAGCAGTATCTTTCTGACAGGTAACACACAGCCTCCTAAAAGAGGTGGAAATTAATGATGGAGTTCCAGCAGTTGTATTTTTGTCTGCAAAAGCCACGCTGTGCCAGGTTTTGACATCCTTTAGTACTTTGTAAGTCAATAGGACAGCTGCGCAGTGAAATGATTTTTAATGAGAAATGATGACAGGACCTGGCAATGAAGTAATGCTGAGTTAATCAGGAAAGTTGTGCGTGTTTGTAGCAGTCTCTCCCGTGCTGCCTGAGTGACATGATTTGAAACGGTGTTCAGAGCGAGGCCCCGAGAGCTCTGCATGTAGATCCAGCTTTATTTCAAACAAAGAAACCCCTAAAAATCCCTTTCTGTTGCCTGTTCAAGGCTGATCCTGTAGCATTATGTGTTTACAAAGACATCAGGGTGGTCTTCCCTTGGAGCGGTGGCTCCGCCGGAGGTGGCACCTGGGGACATGGTTTAGGGGTGGTTATGGGTTGGGAGTGGGACTCAATGGTCTTGAAGGTCTCCTCCAGCCTTAATGGTTCTGGGATTACCCCGAGTAGGACATGCTCTGGGAAATTAAGTGGAATACATTAATTTTATTTTTTTTTTTAAATCTTTAAACTGGTACTTTTGTTCTTTTTCTCTCTAAATCCTACTATGTTTTGCTAAGTTCGTGTCTGGAATTCTCATTGTGTGGATGGAATATTTTTAAAGTAGCCTAAAATTAATAAAAATGTGAAAATATGTTGGTGGGCTAGGCACGGCTGGGGAATGGCACGCCTTTCTTTTTTCTGCTGTGCCAAATACATGCTTTACTGGAGAAATCCCTACATTGGAAGATTTGTGATCAGTGCAGAGAGAAACCGTTTCCAGTGGCTTTTGATGTGAATTTAATTTTTTTACTGAAAAGTTCAAGTATTTTTTTTTTATGTTGAAAAATGGCCCATTTTGTACATGTCAGAATAACTGTGTTAATCCTGCCACCAGTGTAGAAACAGATCTTCTACCTTTCACTGGAATGTTAATTTTTCTGGCCCACTATCATGCTGGGTGACTGAAATATTTTGTTTTAGCTTTCCCGGGATTATTTCATCAGTTCCTCTTTGCCCAGAGAGGCTGATGTTGAAAGGCAGAGTTATTTTATTTCTTGACAAAACGCAGTAAGAAAAGTGTTTTTGGAATGTGTGAACTGGTCTGGAAGCTGATCCATCTCTCCCATCTGAAACTTCCCCTTCCCACAGGCAACTTTCTTTGTGCTTCCCACACTTCCTTCTTCCCCTGCCTGTTTGCTTGGAGCAGTTCCCCGGGTCCAGCACGGCTCTCACTGAACTGTGCCCGGAGTTTCTGCTGGGTTTTAAGGAAACCCCTTGGTTCCTGGGACCTCTGAGGGTGGGGGAAGCCTTCCCAGGGGTTTGGAGCCAGGGGAATTTGTCTGGATGTGTTTTGTTAAGAATTGTGCTGGAAACCGAACTGGCTCGGTGCTTATCTTGGACAGACAATTTGTTCCTGCAGTTAGGAGGAGCTCCTCACCTTTTTGGAGAGGAAGAACAGAAAAGTTGATACCAGGCTATCTGCTGAGACGTTGCAGAGTTGAATTAGGGATGAGAATAAAATGAAAATTTCCTTTAATTGGGGTTGTCCAGCCTGGATAAGGAAAGTCTCTGGGAAGACCTTAAAGTCCCTTCCAGTGTCTAAAGGGGCTCCAAGAGTGACAGGGAGAGGGACTTGGGACAAGGGCCCGGAGTGAGAGGACAAGGAGGAATGGCCTTAAGCGGAAGGAGGTCAGGGACAAAAACAACTCAAAACCCCAGACCCTTGATTTTTCTATTTTTACTTTGTATTTAATATTTACTCTGACATACTAGATGGCTCTAAAAGAAAATCATGCTGCAGCTACGATTCTTCAGCCTTTACAAAAGCAAAGATTAATGTGAAAACCATGAAAGTAGCCCTCAGAAAGAGTGACTCTGTCAGACTGCATTTGCATGTAACCCAATTGATATTATGTCCTGCATTCAGAGGGGAAGGGAGTTCCCTGTAAACATCCATGAGTAAAAAGTGTGGAGTTTAAAGCTCCTGCTCTAATCCAAATCAAATTGCACAAGATGTGTGTTCTCATCTGAAGATAAGAATAGCACTCAGCCAGACTGCATGTGGGTGCTAATAAAGGCTTAGAAATCAACCCAGACTTGTTGGGGCTGAGGAAAGAGCTGGTTAATGGAGTTTTGTGATTTTTTTTTTTTCTTCTTTTTTTGGTTTTTCTTTTTGATAAATGAACTCCTCAAGGTGTCGTGAATTATCAAAATGCAGTGTTTTCAATTTTTATTTTGAGATATTATTATTAAAAACCACCCAGTGCGCTGTGAGAACGTCACTGATCGTTGTCTTCCATCTGTTTCTGAGTAAAAGGGAGGGAAAAAATGCTCTGGTGGAGCAGCAGCAAGGCAAGTGAGTTCTTGCAGCTGGTTAAAATGACCGGAAACCTTGAACATACTCTAACTGATAACAGGAACTTCACATGTTTTTGTGTTTTTAGCACAGTTACAGGATGAAAACAAAAAAAAGCTTGCAGCTGCTTCTACAGTGTCTTCTGTGCATTTATATTGGCCCATATATATAATATTAATATATTAATATACGTAATATTACATATCTGATACCGTTTCTGTTGTTACAAGTCACAGAGCAGAAGCTGTAATCAGGACAGGCATTTCCAGTGATGCTGCTGATCCCTTTTCCCTGCGTTTTTCCTCCGGGTACCAGCTCAGGAATCGCTGTGCTTGCCAAGCTGGGGCTTCGCTGGCTTCTCCTGTAAAAGCGAGCGAGTCCCTGAAGACATTCCCCTGCTGTGTTCTCTTTCTCGGAACCAGCTCCTCCTGTGCCATGGGAGTCACCTGGCTTGGGGCTGGAAGGCTCTTGGAGAGTTCAGCATGGCTGGCCTGCCTGTCCCGAGGCAGGAACACAGGCGCTGACAGATGTTTGCCTAAATTTGCTCTGATGGAAGAGATTTGTGAGCTCCCCAGGTGCCTGGTGCTGGGGCTGTGCTGGCCCCTGTGCACCGAAAGTTCTGCCTGAGCTCCGCCCTCACTAACCTCTCTTGGCTTGTTTGATCAGAGTTTTGAATTTCTCTTCCAGTTTCCCAAGATAGCTTCAAATTTTGATCTTGTTTTTCAGAGCTATTTTTACCCTTTCCGTCATCATCTTCTGCATATTTTTGTAAATCTCCTCTAGAATTCATTCTCTAAATCATTAGTGAAGGTATTAAAGAACACAGGACGTATCTCTTCAGAACTGTGCTTGAAACATCCTTCAGGTCGAAAGGGAACATTTTAAAAACTACTCTTGTGCCTTTTCACCTAATTGAAGAACTTAGCTCACTTTTCCTAAAGAGAACTGGTAGTAGAGAAGTCCTTTCATATTTATACCCTGGTTACTCTGTCAGAGGTGGAAATGAGGTTGGTTTGACATGACTTGCACTTGACAAATTCACACTGGCTGTTTGCTACCCATTTAGTATCCCCTAGGTACCTCTACATTGATTAATCATGTGTTCTGATGTCTTTCTGGGGAGCAAAATTAAGCTTACTGATCTCTAATTCCTTGAGTCCTCCTTCCTCTGATTTTTGAGATAATCCTTCTGGAGCCCATAGGGACATCCTGAGTCCTCTCTCCGTTTGGGGTTTGCTTTTGGTAGTTCCTAAGGTAAGGAAAAATAACTTTGACCTAGCCCTGCTGATCTGACTAATTCCTATAAGCCTGATATGCTGCAGCTGGGGTTTCCCCCCCACATTTTTGGGTTTTGAGCTTCTAAAACTGGCCTGAATACCTTGTCATGTCTAATATTTGTGACAAATGGCATTAAAAAGGTGTGAGCATTTCAGGCTGGCAGATGGGATTATTTATCTTCCCTGCTAAGCATTGCTTATTTTATTCTTTGGCTTGTTTCCAGTATCCTCTGAATTTTCTAATGTTCATAAATTCAGGAGTTTTCAACCTCTGAAGCTTTATAATTGACAGAAAAGTTTTTTTCTCCTCCCATACTCTTACAATGTAATAAGAGGAAGGGGGGGACTGAGTGGATCCTGACTGCTGGCAAGGAAGCCTGGAGTGGAAAACCACTGGAGCACGGGAGCTGCTCTCGGCTCTCCTCCAAACCTGCAGCTTTTGGAAGGTGTTCAGAGCAGTTCCCACAAGTTCACAGCTGATGCACAACCCAGATGGAGGGAAGGGTGTCTTTTTCTGATCCAGTCCTATTCAGCTTTTTAATGAATGCCATTCCTAGCGGAATCTGCTTTTTTGAACGCTGAGTGTTGAGGAGGGAAGAGATGGGAGTGTTTTGAGGATATGGCTTCCACATCAGGAGGATTTTCCCCAGTTAAGAGAAGCCTGGAATAAACGGGCTGTAATTAAAGAGGGATCTGGGCAGGGTACTGAAGTCTGGCAAACACAACCCACAGAAATGTATTTGGGGAGTGGCTGCCAGGCCTCAGTTTGAGGCAACAACCTTTGGAGGCACAGTGAATGAAAACTCATGCAAGTCAATGGTCCAGCAGCTGCCAAAGCCAAATGTCAGCCAAGACTCCGAGAAATCTAGAAAATCTGGAAGAGTTGTGTGTACTAATGAGAGGGAAAAGAGGATAAGTTAGAGATGTAAAGCTGTCCTGGAAGGCAGAGCTCTGTTGTTTTGGCAAAGAAAGAAATAACAGGTGGAGGAGGGGTAAGGGCTCAAGAAAAAGGGTTCTGGGTGTTGGCAGGGCGAGGCAGGGAAATAAAGGATCACGACTGTGGGATCTCTGCTATCGGTGTTTTCAAACAGCGTGTTGGACAAATATTTGTGGGTTGGTGTTTCTTTGGATGCAACTTTTCCTGCTTTTAAAGAGCAAGAAATAAATACCTGAAGGTCCCTTATAGCCCTGCAGGTCTCCTGTTTTCATTCTGTTCCTGTTTATATTTTGGCAAACCTCCGGTGATTCCTAGATTCCATTCTCTTAGGCTACTTTTTCACTCACCACTAGGCTTTCTCTGAAGGTAGAGGATCCTAAAAAGTAAAATAAATGGAGTCAGACTACTGGTATGCATCTTTATACAGAAGTAAAGCAAAATGTCAGAATGAATTTCTTGGCCAGTGGATTATGTGGCAAAATTGCAAGGAAGAAAGGGAAAGAAAAGCACAGAAATAGGAGTGTGGCAATCTGGTGTCTGAATGATTTGTAATGAGACACATAACTGCTTCTTGAAGTTAATTATTATATGATAATTGCTGAAGAAGGAATGAAATTCGTTGGAATGTTCTTTCAGTGCCTTCTGATTTTGTGAACAAAAGTGTGTTAACACTCCTGATTAGCATGTAATCCAGAATTAATTGAAGAAAGAAAGGGCAGGCAGAGTTTTGCAAGTGAAATGCTGCATAATGAACTTAAACTGTAGCTCTTAATTTCATTTGTACTGGAACATGTTTCAGCTGCAGAGAAATCTTTATTTTCCTCAATCAGCCCAGTGTGGAAAGTAGGAGCAGTAAATTTTGATATGTGCAATGAGGTATTGATTTATTAGGAAGCTTTATTGCTTCATGAAGTCCATACTTCAAGAGAAGGCACTGATTTATACTTTAACATAAACACGCCTGAGGAACGTGAGGGGCCGAGGGCAGACATGACCCAAACCAGCACCAGCATCATTTCTAGAATCACAGAATCCTGGAATATCCCGAGCTGGGAGGGATCCATAAAGATCATCAGCTCCTGTTCCTGCCTAGACACCCCAACAACCCCACCCTGGGCATCCCTGGCAGCGCTGTCCCAACGCTCCTGGAGCTCTGGCAGCCTCGGGGCCGTGCCCATTCCCTGGGGAGCCTGGGCAGGGTCCAGCACCCTCTGGGGGGAAGAAGCTTTCCCTGCTATGTGTGCATTTGTGTTCATATCATAAGATTTTCTTGATCTGCTGATTGTTTGGGTTTGCTTCCAAATGGCCAAATGATGCCTCTGAGTCGGAAAGACTCGGATAAACGGCGGAGGGTTTATGTAAAGGCCTGCCTGAGGGAAAGGCTCACACGGAAATGCCAGGAATTATCCAGTGTTTCCCAGATTTGCAAGTGTGCAGCTTTATCCTCCTCCTGCTTCTTTCTCGGTGAAACATTCCAGACATTAAATAATCTTGCCTTGGAACAAAATATTGGGTTGGGGCATCAGATTTTGGGATGTTGGGTTGAAGTGGGTTTCTTGTACTCTTTAAGATGTTTTCTAGTGAGGATGTCCAGTGTTAAATCTGCCTGCCGAAAGCAGGATCTAACTGGGTTAATAGTGGGATTTGCATTATTTATTTTTATGCAAGTTGGGGTACTACCCCTGTGTTATCTTTGTGTTAGTTTAGCTTAAATGAGAAAAAAAAAAATCATGTCCTATTAATATTGATAGAGTTTAGGCATTTGGTAAAGGTACAAATAAGGGTCAGCTTTTTTATTTTGTAGCAGTCATGATTTGTATTTATATCTTTTTAAACATGCTGATGTAGATCTGAATAACTATAGCATCCCACACTGTGATCAGCACTGAGTAGTGGTTTTATTTCCTGTTGCCTTTTATCCTGGAAGGGCTTGGCATTAGAAAGTTTGGGCACGAGGTTTTTTTAGGGATATGGACTGCAGCAGGATTTTTACAGAACCGGCTGCGAGTGTGGCATGGTTAAAATTTAAAAAAAAATAGGTTCTACAAGATATAAATGCTAATGTAATGCCATGATCTCAAGCTGGAGGAGTGCTTTCCCTGGAACGTGAGAAATACTTGGTTTGTTTTCTCATAAATCAGAGTCTCCAGGGAAAAGGGCAGGAAGAAGGGATGTCTTCAGGGGGGCTAGATCACGGAGCTTAGCTTGCTTTGGGTGTATGAAATCCTTCTTCCTTTCTGAAGAAAAGATGATGTGGAGGCTGCCAAGATTGGATACTAGGAAAAAAATTTCCCTGAGAGACTAGTCAGGCATTGGAATGAGTTTCCCAGTTCAGTGCTGGAGTCACCATCTCTGGAAGTGTTCAAGAGGCATCTGGATGTGGTACTTGAGGACATGGTTTGGGGGTGATGATCTTGGACTTGATCACCTTGACGGTCTCTCCCAACCTTGATGTGATCCTGTGAAAGCTGCTGGCTAATCCCAAGGATTTTATCCATACATTGTATATTATATATGTATTATAGTAGATGTATTTGTGCTGAGGAGCACAGTGCAGCCTCCACAGATGCAGGTCAGGAATGCTCCTGCTCTCTACACATTTGCTCCTTGAAGGGACAGACCTCAGTGGGTCTTGCTAGCAAATAGTCTTTCCTTTTGGGATTGGCATTTGTTTAATAAAGGCTGTGGAATGTAAAACTGCAAAATAAAGCCAGGAGTGCACATGGGTTTTATTCTGAATTTTGGCTGCAAACGTTCTGTGTCCCAGAGATGTGGTGGGGAGCCTTAGATTGAGGGGAAATTTTTGCTTTGAATTCATTGTAAGATGTTGGAGTGCACTGGGTGGTGGTAGAGAGATGGGCCCTGAGGATCAGAGAGAGGGCCTCTGTCCTGGGCCCGGAGGTGACCCTGGGAGTGCATCCAGGTCACCGGGGACGGACTGAGAGAGGATTGTGTGTTTATGGACAGACTGGGCCTGTGAGAAGTGTTCATTGTAGTTTGGGGCCTTATAGGGCATTGTTTGCCTGTTACCATCATAGGTAAAATCTGTGCAATGCCCCAGGTGATTGGGGGACACTGTGGGGAACATCTTTCCTGTTTATAGGATGTGATATCCTGTTGGGTGCTGGGATTTAGGGAATTCTGACTGCGCAATGAACGGCTTTGCATCTCTCAACCTGATGAGCAAGGTCCTTGCCCATGCGTCATTACTGCAGTAAGAGAAGAGTAAGAAAAATTGTGGCTGCCCCTGGATCCCCGGCTGTGTCCAGGGCCAGGTTGGATGGGGTTTGGAGCAGCCTGGGATAGTGGAAGGTGTCCCTGCTCATGGAATGAGATGGGCCTTAAGGTCCCTTCCAGCCCAAACCCATCCGGGATTCTATGAGTAAAAAATAAAGAATCATTTCTTTCAGTCTTAGAAAAGTACTTTGAGCCGTGTTAGCTTAGAACCTAAATCTGAAAGTTGCACGACGAATGCTGCTGGGTCTCAGGGCCCCGTTCCTTGGGCTGGCTTTCACAGTGGCAAATCAGCCCCACTGCAACTTAAAAACAAGGACAGCACCGTGCCCCCCAGCAACGGCAGAGCACCCAGGAATTTTGATTAACTCCATAGGGTTTTTTTCTCTATCATGTTATGGAGTGAATCGTTCTCCCTATTGAGAGATGCATTCAGTGAAAGTGCTTTTTGAGTTTTGCTTCAAATAGATTATTAACGCTGAAAAAGAGAATCTATTAGGAGGTGGGTCCTGTCATTTGGTTTGAGAAGAAGTAATTTTTTCAGTCTCGCTGGGCTGGAGGTCTTTAATGCTGTTCTCCCTGACAAAAAGCAAATTGTTTTTCCGAGATCTTAGTCTTGTTCAAGTGTTTCTGCAGCTGGTTAGGGAAGGGTTTTAGGGTTTCAGGAATGTCTGTCAGTGGGAAAAGCTGGAAGATTTGCTGAGAAAAACGGGTGAATCTTCTTCCACCCAATGGGTGCTCCCCTCCCCTTCCATCATGCCAGTGCCACTGGCAGCCTGTCACAGCCATCCAATAATAGCCCTCATTTCTGACATCTTTGAGGGTTTGAGTACAAATTCAGCAGTATTTTTATGGTTCAGCTCCAAGCGTGTGTAACTCAAATGATGTTTTGACACCATCCCATCTCCTTTCTGGGTTATCTTGGGAATGGGTTGCATGACACAAACCTGAACACACATCCTGGGATGCTTCCTGGGCCATTTGTTCCCACCTTTTATTTTCTGCTCTTGGCAGCCTTTTCAAACCTGACACCAGTTTTCCTATTTTTTTGGTAAAGCTGTCCAAGGCATTTAAGATTATTAGTAAGATAAGAATAACGTAATGGATCTTTCCAGTGATATTTGACTGACTGATTGTGAGGGTATAACTCATTTAAAATACTTCGAATTACCTCATTTTTAAACGAAGAATAATCACCGCAAGCATTGTGTGTTTTGAAGGTGTCAGAATTTAGGAATATGTAATAATTAGGTATCTGCACCCCTTTTCCAACACTGAGAAAAACTGTAGAAAAGCTGCTGGCAAGTTGAGAAATTGAACTCCGGGCGGCAGCGTGGGCTGAATATTTGTAGAAGGAGGCTTCAGCATTGTTAGGTTTAACAGTAGATATTATCCAGATGGGACTTTTAGCTCTGGGGTTTCCAGAGGTGTGACCTCTAGCCTTAACAGTCAGTCCAATAACACCAGGTCTGTGGCGCAGTGGCGCTGGCGCTCGAGCAGCACAGTGAGCTGCTACTGCAGTTTGTTCACATTTTCGTGGGTCTGACATTGACTTAAAAGAGTACTGGCAAGGGAATGAATTATTCAAACCCAGAGATGTCATCTGCAATCCAAGCCTTTTGCTTGTTACACTGTCCCAGCAATGCTGAAATGCTGAGATGTCTTTCACCATCAGATCTCTTCCTACTACGTCCTTTATTTAGGTGTTTGGAGGTTCTTTTCACAGTGCACAAGTGAAGAAGCAGAAAACTGATGAGTATGGTGAAAATAATGCTTTGGTGGTGTTGGTTATTGCTGAGGAAGTTGCTGTGAGGAAATTGTTTTACTTTTTTTTTATGTTATCAAGACCACAACCTTCCAACAGCTCTGGAAATGTAGCTTGAAGTCCATGTGCCTTCCTAATCTTTCTCATCTCTTTTGAACAAAAGAAAGCATAAAAGGCGTACTGCTTCACAAGGCTGCTCCTCCTTACTGAGGAAGGGAAACATAATGCATAAAAATCTTGACTCAAAAGTAAAACCACTTTCTTCACTCATTTTAGCTGGGAATTGCAGCCCACAGGCACAACACCATCCATTTTTGATGGGCAAATTCTAACTGCAGCCCTGCAGTGTAAAACAGTGAAAAACTGGGCATTCTTTCTCTCCAGCCTCATTCTTTCCCCGTGTTAGTAATCCTTGCACAGTACTTTTGGTTATGTATGTGTTGCCAATGATCTTTAAAGAAAATACGAATTGAAAGGGAATAAAAAGGAGCATCCCTGGGAAACTGGCTCAGGGTGGCTGATTCCTTACAGGAAGTAAAATCTCAATTTGCCCATGTTAGGTTAACAGTTGGACTTGATGACCTAAGAGGTCTTTTCCACACTAAATAATTCTGTGATCCTGTGCTGTCATAGCAAAGGCCTTGCCGTAAGTTAAAAAAGGGGAGGCTCCCAAAAATTAAATCCAAACCTTAAAACAAACGAGTTTGTCAAGTTAGCATCAAATGCCTCCTTTTTAACTTAAAGTACGAATAAAACTTGAGGAAGAGGAAGCTTGAACCATGAATGAAAATGTTATTGTGGCAGATGTTGGTACCAAAACTGAAACTGGGAGGAAGGTCTCTGCATCCCTGGAGCCCTAAATGGAACGTGTGACACGAGCAGGATGTCCAAAAGCTTTGACCAAAGCCTGGCTGGAGAGCAGATGAATCTCCTGAGTTCTGTTCTGGCCCAAACCCCATCTTACAAAGGTTGGAGACCCCTATTAGGGAAGGGCAGGGGATCTGCAGAGCTTCAACGTGGATTTTGGTCATGTTGGGCAAAAAGAAGACCAAAAAGACGTCTTTGAAATTATTGGGAGATGGGTGGAGAAAGGATGGAGTCTGCCAGCATTTTTGTGGTAGGAGTGGGGACTTGGGCTGGTTTGAAAGAGGAATTGGGACAGTCAGAGGCCTCAGTTTCAGGAGACACAAGGAGTGTCATGGAAATGGTGGCGCTGAGGGCTGGGCTGTTTGTGCACTGCCCTCTGGCCACGGCACCGGCCCAAAGGGGCACATGGGAGTGGGGTTTGGGTGTGTTAGTGGGGGGTCCTCACCCCTTCTTCGTGAGGAGACACAAGGGGTCTCCTGGCAGAAGCCCATGGAGGGAAGGCACTTGGATCTCTGTTACAACCATGACAGAGCTCTCCCACACCCAATTAATTTCTTTTTCTCATCAGCATCACTGCTCATTTGGAAAGTTTCCGCTATACTCCTCCAGTGTAAATAATTTTTCTCTGCTATGTTGTTGCCAGGCCCTTCTCCTCAGCCATTTTCAGGCCCAGGACTGTGTTGCAGGGCTCTTTGTGCTCCTTCTCCCAGATTCCAGTCTGAAACAGCCTCAGGTCAGCGTGGAGACCCAGGCTTTTCCCCTGTTCTTCACTCCACTCAAGCCTGGAACAGGGCATGGAGTGGAGCTGAGGCTCTGATGTTTTTGTGGGATCTGAGCACCCCAGGTTGTTCTGTTGACAGTGTAAGAGAAAAAATTGTTTTATAGGAAAAGTGTCTTGCACAAAATCATTCCTGTGCTTACTACACATATTTATGTCTTTGTTGTTTCTTTGGTGAAAAGCCTGAATGGCCATACAGAGGAGAAAAATGCTAGGCTTTAGAAAATTAAAAAGCTCACAGAACCAA
Source organism: Struthidea cinerea (assembly GCA_013397865.1). Lineage (NCBI taxonomy): Eukaryota > Metazoa > Chordata > Aves > Passeriformes > Corcoracidae > Struthidea > Struthidea cinerea. The sequence goes on along the minus strand of VZTI01001177.1, from coordinate 105,300 downwards.
AGCAGAGCCACGTTCTTTCTGCAGGGAAGGAGCATGACCACAGACCCAAAGAATTGTCTTGGACTGGGTTTTGGAAACCAGAAATCAAAATGGAATTAGGCACCAAGGAGGATGGTTTGGTTCCCCTGCAGAGGACACTGTAATAAACCAGAGGGGAGTTGTGTAGAGGACCAGCTGACATCAGAGGTGGCACCCCAGCATTTCTTTATTTAGGCTTAAAGGCTCTTTGGCAGAGCTCTGCTTTGGGTGAAGGTTTGCATTTTGGAGAACGGCAGTTTAAGCTGCTGAAGCACTTGGGCATAATTTTTCCCAGATAAATCTGAGTTTGCAGTGTTCTGAACCTGCCTTTGTTTTGGAAAAATGTGGGTATTGGCCAGATGTTAGCAACGCAGGTCAAAGGGAGAGACAGGAGGGACACTTTTCCAGTGTTTACTTTGGAAAAGGTTCTAACACCTGATGAAGTGTTTATCATCAGCTCTCTGGGGAAAGCCAACACCAACCATTTCTGCCCTGGTGATGCTTTACAGGTCACTTTACTGGGTTTGACTGGTCCATCACTGGCATTTTCCTCCTGTTTTACTGGGCCTTTCAATGACTTCAGCTCAGTTTTGGCTGGTTTAGAATGATGGCCACCATTAACACCCACATAACCTCCTGCACCATTTCCTGTCACTTGTGTCATCCTAAAGATTGCAGCCTTTGTCATGGGGGAAAAAAATGGGTGTCCTGCTTTTTGTTTGCTCTTTGTTAAACCTGCTCACAGGGCATTTATATAGAGACAGATACTCGCAGTTATTTATTGTTTGAGTGGAATAATTTTAAAAGGTGTGTTTGCTAAACTGATGCTTTGTCAGAAGGAAAGTGCTGGAAGTGTGTTTGGTGTCTTTTGCAAGATGGTTTGTTTATTCTCTTGAGGAGGCAGGTAGGCTTTCCTCATTATTTGTAGACAGACAGGTTGAAAGATTATTATTACTATTATTATTATTATTATTACTATTATTATTTTGCTATTATTATTGCTGTTATCATAATTATTAGTTATTAGCCAAGTAGTATGAGTCATGTTGGTAACCCCTAGAGGCCTCTTCTATAAACTGTGCCCCTTTTTATATGAAACATTGTCAAAACCACTGAAACTGTAGTATAAAAAGCTCCTGGAAACTCAGCATGTTTTATTGTTGGGTTTTGGGGGGTTTTTTTGTATGTGCTTAGTGAAGCATGAGAAAGGGGGAAAGAAAGTAACAGCAAAAAAGCATTGCTACATTTCATGCTATTTCTTCTGAGATCTATGGATCCATGATTAAAAATGTGGGATTTTTCCTTTGTTTCCTTTTTAGCTTTTCCTTCGAGCTGAATGTTTCTAGGATTTTTTTTGTTGGGGTGAGAAGAGAGATGTCTCAATTAAAAGAAAGGGAGCGGTTGTTGGTTTTAGGATATAATACTACTTTTTTGGTTTTGCTTTATGTTTTCCAATAGTTGTTTCTTCTTTTCACCCTCTGGAGCAGGAAGGTGCTCGTGATAAGGAAAGTGGATAATTTCCTTGAAGGCTTCAGCATGGGGAAGCTGGAGCAGACTGAGGGTGACCATTAATTTGTGTGTGTGGCAGCAACACTTTTCTTTTTTCTTCAGAAAGGGGAGTTTGGCTTCCATTTGAGAGCTGAAAAAGGAGAGGATTTGATTTGGCTGGAGAGTCTTGCTGCTGTACTGATGTGCTTGGCATTACACCAAGTGGTGGAATTATTTTACCTTTTCTTTTCTTTTTACCTCAGTTCTGTGTCATGGGTTATTTGATGTGAAAATCTGGCCAATAAAGCTTCAGAAAAAAATTCAGCTGAGCATTAATTGAGACCTAAAGATCTTAACTAGTTTTGTCAAACCTCTGATGTGTTTTTCTCTATATAACTTGACAGTGAACAATGGAAGTTCATTGGGATCTGAACCCAGAAAAATGTGATTTCTTTAGACTGGCAAACCACAACATTGAAATTTACTCTTTCAGCTCTACAGGTTCAGTTTCAGAGAAGTCCATAGTGTATGTCTCAGACTTCAACAGGCCTCAAGCTCGCCTTGTTCATAACAAAACTGATTTAATAAGATGGTTCCTGTCCAGTCTATTCTCCTGTGGTCTTTCTGTTTTTCCTCCCTCACGCTCTCCTGGTTTATTTTATCTGTGGAAATACAACTTATGTGATCATGCAGCCTCCTGTGTGTCCTTATCTGTTTTCATTTCTCCCCCTCACACTGATAGATTTGGAATACGTTGAACAGTTCCAACCACAGCTGACAGAAAGGTAGACATTTTAAAAATGGATTTACTGAATTTTTTGAGGGCAAAGAGGATGCTCTTAGAGTCCCAGCTGATTTTGACACTCAGTCCTTGACTGTTTTCCCCCCTGCACATGCAGCTGGTTTAGTGCCATGGAATTCGGTGTGAGATTTATGCTCAATGTTTTCCGAAAAATACATTTCTCGGGGTGAGTGTCACTCCCCTGCTTTGGCAAGCCCTGAAACCCTGCCCTGGTGGTGCGATGATCAAAGTCTGATGTTATCAGTAATGTCAAAATCATTGTTAGGCCAAGAAGGGTCCTTATGGCCAGTGGGACCGCGGAGAGTTGCTCCCAGGAGAGAGGGAATGTGTTTGGCATGGTTCCAGTTCTGCTCTCTGAGTGTGAGCCCTGTCCAGCCTGGGAATGCAGAGCCAGGTTACCTGGGGGATTTCTGCAGCAGGAGTACCTGCCTGGGAATCGTTTTGACAACCTCATGGTTGACATTCTTTGTTCAGGAAAAGGTTTTGAGGGGCAGAGAGTCCCTGGCCCATCTTGGTGCCTCCATCCTGTTGGGCTCTGCTTGGCAGGCTGCTGGTTGGCTCTGCTTGGAAGTGCAGACATTGGAAGGGAATATTTCTGCTCTCTTTTCCCCTCAAACCTGATTAACTCAGCACTGGATTACAGCTTGCTCTCCCTGCCTTGATCTGTTCTTCGTGTGGGAAGAGCCAGGCCTGGGGCATGTGTTTGATCTCAGGGATCCCAAAGGCCAAGTTGACAAGTGTAATTTATCCTCCTGGCCAGTGTGAGTTCTGTTTTCCCTGCTGTGCTCGACCAGGGAGGGTGGCACAGATGTTTCCGTAGGACATGGAGTTAATTCCGACTTGACGGGCCGTAAATGCGGCCCCGGGGACGCCTTTGGTGCTCCGTAGCTGCCCCTGCAGTGATGCCCCAGGGATAACGCTGTGCTTCTCCCTAACCGCGTGTCCTCGTCCCGGCCAGCGGGATTTGGGATTGCAGTGAGGGAGGTGGGTTTGAACCTCCCCCATTACCTAAACAGGCACTCCCTGAGCACATTTGGGAAGGATCCTTCCTTGTGGAAGCGCCTTTTCAAGCGTTGATGGTTTTGATGGCAGTAAAGTATGTCTGGTTTTTATGATCTGTTAAACATCTGCTAGTCCACAAAATTTCCATAGCTGCTTGTTTGAAATGAACCATTTTGGTAGGCAAAAGTCTCTTTCATACCTTTGCATGGAGGAATTAACGCTCCACCACTTGCATCATTAGATGTCTGCTTTTATTGGATGATTTTGTTTTTTATGCTGAGTGCATGCTGCTGAAAATTTCCATTTACTGCATCTGGGGATGTTGCAGCAAAGACAGGAAAAATTGTTCTCGCCCATCTGAAAAGTGAAGTTATTTTCTTGGTGTAAGTGACCAAAAGCCCCCATATTGTATCATTTTTATAGGAATTTTCAGGCAGGAAGAATTTCAGAGAGCTGAATGTAACGAGTGACAAGTCTCCTTCTAGAAACTTATTTTTTATTTTATTTGAAAGATCACTTAGAGGACTTTGAGTCATACTTTTCTATAATAAATAATACATTTTATTTTCTGATTTAACAGTGGGGGAGTTTTACAGTAAATTTAGATGGTGTTGTTCTGTGTTCTTCTATTCCTTGCTCCCAGTACTGTTAAAGTGAAAAGCTTATGGTATTTTTTTCTTGCTTTTGTTTTATTTTTTAAGGCCCACATCCTTCCCATAGCCAGCCTCTGGTTGGCTTCTTCCTGGAGGGTGTTGTTAGACATCCCTGTCCAGCTGTGGCTCTGTTGGCTTCCTCATTGTCCTTCCACCTGACAGGAGGGGGCAGCCGGGGGGGGTCGGGCTCTGCTCCCAGGGAACAGGGACAGGACAAGGGGAAACGGCCTCAGGCTGGGCCAGGGGAGGCTCAGGTTGGACAGCAGCAGGAATTTCTCCATGGAAAGGCTGCTCAAGCTTTGGCAGGGGCTGCCCAGGGAGGTTTGGAGTGCCCATCCCTGGAGGTGTCCAAGGAAGGGCTGGAGGTGGCACTCAGTGCTCTGGGCTGGGGACAAGGTGGGCATCGGGCACAGCTTGGACTCCATGGGCTGGGAGGGCTTTCCCAGCCTCGGGGATCCTGGGATTCTGTCTTCTCTATTCTGAGTTTTCATTTAGTTTAATGAAAATTCCCGTTGTGGACAAACCCAATGCTAAAATTGTCAGCACTTTTTCTCACCAGCGGCTTCGGAATCTGCAAGCAATGAAAGCAAACAGCAGACTTCCTTTTCTTCTGCTGTTACTACCTGGTGTTCTGTGGCATCGTATATCACAAACTGTTGTTTCTCACCAGTGGAGTCCTTGATAATTCCTTTTAGTCTGTTTGCAGAAAGAGAGGCAAGTTCAATATTTTCATGCTGTGTGCAATGTTTCAGATTTTTCAGCAATGTCTGGAGTTACTGCCCAAGAGAAATTTTCCCCACAGGCTGCAGTGAGTAACTGCCAGCATTGCTTGCTATTAATAATCACATGCAAAAATTAATCTTGGAGCTGTCCTAATTTATTCCTCCTGTTGTGTGCAGAGGGCAAATTGTTTAGACCTGGTGCATTTTAGGAGGATTGTTCATCCACGGGCTGTCTGTGGGTACAGAAGCAAGAGGAACCCCTCGGTGTGTTATGAGGTGTCAGGAAAAGCTCTGCTCCATCCGTGTGGCGGGGAATAGCTGTCGCTGTTACATCCGAGGTGCATAAAGAAAACGACAATAATTTAATTAAATTTAATAATTTTCTGACTATTATATAGGATAGATCGCAAAAAGTGTGTTGAGTGGCAATAGGTAATTGGTTCCTCGGCCATCCACCCCTTGAGAGGATTGGCCAAGTCCTAAGATACCTATTCCAAAATATTTTCAAAGTCAAAGCCATAACAATCTTGCAAAACAGCCTGCAGGTGCAAGAAGTTTATGGAACTGTGACCTTGTTTAAAATAGTTTACATAGGAAAGACAGTCTGCTCACAGAATATTGAGAAAAGGCTGAAGAATTTCTCCACTTCTAGCTTTTTAGCACCTACAAATAGCCACTCCGCAGATGTCTGGAACCTCCCAGCATATGCAGGGAGGGCTGCAGGAGCTGCAGCACCGAGCTGAAGATGACCTGGCAGCTTCTGAGCTGCTGCCTGGCCGGTGGGTGGGAGCCGGGATCAACTCCAGGTGAACCTTTCCTCACCTCCACGGCAGAATTCCTTGCTGCTGGAATTCCCTGCTGCTCGGGACTTGCTGTGGCAACCAGAGGAATGGTGTATTTCAGGTCTTTAGTCTCAGGTTGCTGTTACATTGCTGTTGCTTGATGTAATCTGAAAAATCAGAGCTAAATTTGAATGTGTTGCTTGAAGTAACTTAAGGAGTTGGAGCTCAGTTTAAGTGTATTTATTGCATCAATTCCATTGTTTTTAACACATACAGCCATGAATCCTCTGTGGAACACCTGGGGCCATTCCAGTCAGTGTGGAGAGGTCCCCAGCTAAAGACATCTTCCCTCCTAGTAATGAGAATTATAAAAACAGGTTGCTAAAGAGCTTTCTCGAGGCCTCCCACAACCAGGAAGCCTTCAAGCGCCTTGTGAGGTGGGAATGGGCACTGGGCAGGTTTTTTTGGTGGCTGACTTTGCATGTGTGTTTTATTTTCAAATATGTGGCTGCTTTAGCAAAGGAGAACAATATTCAGGATTGAGAACCATGTGTGTGGCGTGACGAGACCTGGAGCTGGTTTAGCTCGTAGCTCTTCCTCAGAGACAGCTCTCGATGGCACTTGGAATTTCATTCTAAAATAGATGCACTTTCTGTCGTTGCTATCCTAGCTAAATTCAGATCAATTTGCCAGAATTGTTCGTGCCAAGGAGTTTCTAGTATTAGAAATTACAGAATCCATCAGATGGGCTCTTTGCTGTCCAAAAGTGTGGATATCTGGGGGCCCATCCCAAGCCTAAAAAACCCCAACCAACTGAAAAAAAAACCCCAAAATATCAACCAACAGTACCAAACCAACACTGCTGAAAAACTCACCCCCTGAACAAAAATAAGAAGTGCCTTGCTGAAAATATTTGGGAATGGCACGTGTCATTTGAGAACATTATGCTAAAGCTAATTCCTGCTGTACACATAATTTATTAATGGCTGATGTTGTAAAGCATTAGGCGGAGGTTAACATTTTATTAATGATCTTCTGGGGAAGGTTTTCCCAGCAAACATTAAATATTTGTAGACGGTTTGTATTGGTTCATAGTATTCATGATGGAAGTTTCGGGGTTATTATTATTATTATTATTACTAGTGGTAGTTATTATTGAACCTTGCCAAGTCTCCAAAGAGAGTTTGAAGCACCTGAAGGGGTCCCAAGAGAGCTGGAGAGGGACTTTTCACAAGAGCCTGGAGTGCCAGGCCAAGGGGGAATGGCTTCCCAGTGCCAGAGGGCAGGGATGGATGGGATATTGGGAAGGAATTGTTCCCTGGGAGGGTGGGCAGGCCCTGGCACAGGGTGCCCAGAGCAGCTGTGGCTGCCCCTGGATCCCTGGCAGTGCCCAAGGCCAGGTTGGATACTGGGGCTTGGAGCAGCCTGGGACAGTGGGAGCTGTCCCTGCCCATGGCAGGGGATGGAAAGGGATGGGCTTTAAGGTCCCTTCCAACCCAAACCATTCTGGGAAATGCAGGATTGTAGATAATAAACATTTTTTTAAGTAGACAATGCAAGTTCTGTGCATTCCTGTACTTCCATAAGCAGAAAGAAAGGGATGTGTGCTTTGTTCTGTTCTTCCTCTGCAATTAGGTGTTAATTCTGCTGTTCCTTAGTTTCTGTTAAATATTTTGATCACCTTTTCAGGTTTGTTGGGAGGCTTGAACTTACTTTGATTGCTGTGGAACATAAGCATCCTTCTTCTCAGAGGGAAAAAAGCAGGACACAGAGGATATCAAACACTTGGTATGCATCTCTGGGGTGGGGGAGCAAGACTGGTGCTGCAGCTGGGCTCCCTGTTTGAGCTGGCAAACACAGCCTGCTGTTCAGCTGAGCTGAATTTGCTGCAGTGGAGATGTGTGTGGGTATAAATACATAACGATAATTATTGCCTGGTGCTTGGATGATATACACACACCAGTCCACCGTGAAATTCTGCTCCTCAGACATTCTCTCTGATTTCTAAGACTTGGGGAAGATGAGAAATGTGTGACTTGAGAAACTTCCCAGGGCTGTATCCAGGCATAAATGGGCAAGGGAGTGAGAACTGCGGAGAGGAGCAGATGTGGAGAGCTGCAGTCTGTGTCTGCACCCCTGAGGCTCACTCAGAGCCAGGGCCAGGCAGCGGAGGCACCACAGCTCCTGTGCATCCTTTTCCTTTCTATCTCCCTGAGAAGGAAGAGAAGTAACACTTTGTGTCCCTGCAAGCAAACTTGACAGAAATTTTGATTTGTTCCTCGCCTGAGCTTGCTTGGGGCAGGGAAGGTTTTGGTCTCTTCAAGGGTTGTTTGGCAGCAGAAGGAAACAGCGAGGAAGGGCTGTCGTGGGTGGAGTGGGAGCTTTAGACAAAGTTTGAGAGAAGCTCCTGGTGAGTCACAAGGTGCAGAAAGGACCCCCTGGCTTTCTAAACTCCTTCTCCAAGAGGAGCCTGGGACCAGCTGGATCCAGTCCTAGATGCAGACTTGGTCTATGGTTTAAGTCACTTTGTCCTGCAGGATTAATGATGACAAATCAGATCTATTTATATAAAAATGAATTACTTATTTTGATAAATGATTAGACAAAAAGAACTCAATCAGAGTATTTACTGTATTTGCTCTATTTACTACACAGCATAAAAGCTAAAACTATTATTATGGTATAAGATGGGGTAGTGCGCTATAGAAAAGCAATATTTAAGCAATTATATTAAAACCAGCAAAAAGAAACAATTATCAGAGATTGATGTAACTCACCTGGACCAATGCTCATGGGCAAATCTCTTTCACTCAGCCTCGAGGGGTAGCCTTGGGGGGCGTCCCCAAAACCCAAGGGAGGAATCTCCACATGCTCCAAGGAGGAATACATTGGAGAACCCACCCTAGGGAAAGTGGACCGGACTTTTATAGGACTGACATCTGTCAGATGTCTCCAGGTCAGCTGGGTCAGCTTAGCAATTTCAGATCATACTTCACCACATCTGCCACATCTTTACCTCTCCATCAGGATAAGCCAGACTGATTTTCACACAATCCAACGCCACAAGCAGCACACGATGCCCCTCTCAGCCCACCACTGCTAGCCTTGCACAGTGTTGGAGTTGTTTGACCACATTCCCAGGCAGAGCATCCCACTCCAGGGCCAGCTGGTATTCTAAGGCCACCTGTGTCACCCAGCCAGGGTGGACAGTGTGATTTAAAGGCTGCTTCTGCCCCGAGTTATCCAAGAATTCATATCATGCCTGGTCAGGTGCAAACATAAACAGCTTCATGCTCCTTTTCTCGCCCCCCAGGATGATGTTTGTCAGGGATGCTCGGCTGCTGGGTGGGTTTGGGATGCATGGACTTGGTCTCAGCGTAGCCTGAACTGGAGCTGGAATGTGCTAGTTTATTGTACCAATTATTCCTATCTGTTATTCCTTCTCATCCTGCCCGACTCCCCTGTCCCGGCCCTGCTGAATTGCTCGTGCTGGTAATGCTCCTACAGAAATAAATGGAGAAGAACATAAATAGGCAAAGAAGAATCTGATTGCCACAAAATTCATGGGGAGGCTGTGTTTCAGACCATGGAAATCACCCTTGGCAGAGGGTAGCTGTGATTATTCCACTTATTCCAGCCACAGCAGGAAACACACTGTTCACTTCTAAAAAGAGCAGTTGCTGAAACAATTTCATCTTGGCCTCAGAGCTGGTCACTGAGAAGTGATGTGATTTTTGGTGCCAGGGAGGCTTGACCCTGAAGTGACAGAGTCTGTCCTTCCCCCCTGGCTATCTCAGGGCACATCACTGCTTCGAAAACATCTGCAAGAGTAAGACAGGGCTGAATTCCCAGGGCCTGACACAGCACTGTCCATGCACAGCTGCGTGCTGTGCATCTCCTTCGGCTCTCTGGGAATAATATCCTAGCAACAAAGTCAGGCCTGGCCCTAAGCTGCCCGTTTGGTGAGGGGGATGTTGATGGGTGGCAGAGTGGCACTTCCAGAGACCGGCGTCCTTCAGTTCCCTGGCATTAAACGTGCCCCCAGGGTGGAGGATCTGTGCCGTGTGCTCCCCTTGCTGGGGATGGGATTAGCAGGGATTCCTCTCAAAGTTCACATGGTCAGCCAGAGTATTCATCCTTTCCTGAAAGCACTCGGAGGTCTGGAGCAGGAATAGGTGGATGAAGGAGGCACACAGGGCACTGTAACAGAAATGACCCAGTTTGATTGTCCTGCTCCCTGCACTGATTTCGGGGCTGCCTGAAGGTGATGTCCCCTATTGTGGCTACACTCCAGGCAGTTGGTGCAGATGTTTCTTGGCCTGGTGGTTTATGAGCCTTTTCTTTCCAACTCTGCACGGTATCACAGTAAAAACGAGCTTCCATCTCTTTTCTGCTTCAGGAACTGTCATATGAGACCTTTAGGACATGCCCTGGGTCATTTCATGAGGGGTTTTGTAATTCTCCCTGGTACCTCGTAATAAAAAGGGATATTTATTAACAATTTGATGTCTCAACTACTGTATTTTTTTGTGCCTTACGGAGGAATTGCTTGGGGCTCATGTCCATGGCCTTGATGGACACAACACCTGCTTGTTCCTGTCTTGTGCTTTGCCAGCTGCGTAATTCAATGTGCTGAAGAATCCCAGTGACTGTAAATACTTGTTCTGCTTCTGTGAGGAAATCAGTGCTGTGATCCCTGGAAGTTAATGCCCTGTAGACATCTCTGCAGAAACCAATTGGCTAGTAGAGCACTTTAAAACTAATTTTTTTTTAAATTTGTTTTTTTAATATTTTTCATTTCTCTCTGGTCTTTGTTCATTGATTCTTCTCCCTGTACAGGTGGAATGTTCTGTTATTGTTCCAATAGTGGGTTTTAATTGTCTTTTCTTTTCTGTCAAGTGGATGGGAGAGATTAAGAGTGTGATTTGGGAAATTTGCCATCTCGATATGACATCTTAATTTGAATGGCATGGTGCATTTGTGCCAGCAGGGAAAATGTACCCTGAATAACACAGGTGCTACCATCATTCTGTGCATTTTACTGCAGCTTACATGTGAAAGGAGCTGCAGAAGCACTGAAATGTGAAGTGTTCAGGCTGCCTTAGCCTTGAACACATTAAAAAACCTGACATTGAAATTGGGCTGGAAAGTTCATGGCAGCTGGGAGGTTGCTTTTTGAGTTTTTTCTTGCCATTTTATTTCAAAATTTCTTCCAAATTTGAACACAAATCATGAATTGTAAAACTCTGTTAAAATAGGATTATGAATGTCGGGATTTGGATTGGGAAGGGTAAATGAGCATTTCTGCAGCACAGGAATGTGGAGTCCCTCACAAGGGCCATAGCTGGGCTCTGAGATGCTGGTTCTAACTCTTAACTATAAATGTGATTAAACCATGAAACAAAACAGGGTTTTTACTTCAGCTTTTCTTTCCAGCTGCTCCTTTCTTTTTGCGTCACCTTCTTTCTCTTCCCTTTGGTGCTCCCTCAGGTTGGGAAAGGGAGTTTTCCTCCAGTTCTCAACTGCTCCAGTGTCTTTCTTTATGAAGAGTTAGAAACATCATGATCTGTTAATTGCTTTGTTGCCCAAAATGTATCAGTCTAAAAGGCTGCAGCCAGTCAAACTTGTCTGTGATTTCTCTGGTGGATTTAAGAACAGGCCTTCGTGGATTTGTGTAATAATGCTAAATAAATACAGGGCAATATCAGCCTGGGCCCACAAGCGGGGGTATTTCCATAGGAAGTAGTGGCAAAATCTTTCCTAGGCTGGAAAATCTGATTGAAGTTTCAACACCGTGGTGGAAAGAGGCACAGAAGTGATTTGAGGGTGCTCGATTCGCTGCAAGGCAAAAATGAATTGTCCGTTTTGTTGAAGGAAAAAAGGCATGAAGTGATTTAATTCAACTTCTGTGGGCACGAGTGCTTAGGGATGATGTGATGCTGAAGGACTCTTCACTCTGGGGGACGAAGGCACGAGGAGGCCTCTTTAATGGGAGCCTGAGAGACTCTGATTGCAAATAAAGCCTGAATTTTTAATAGTTGTGCTGAAATAATTGCTGCCAGAATTTACCAAACGATGATGTGCTGCTTCCCCCACCAGTGGATGTAGTAAAAAATTAAGGCATTCACTGCCTCCATCTTTCTTGTTCCCAGTGGATAATAGGAAGAAAATCCGTCCCCGGTGCTATCAAAACGTTAATTCAGGTTGGTCATAACGAGGAATTCTGCTTTAACATATGGGCATCTCTGTGAGAAATAGGAAAAAATAAGTTAATAAAAAACCAAGTAGACCCATTCATCAGCAGCTGGAGCGGTAGAAGTTTCCCAGCGTGCTCCATCTTGGCTGTGATTCTTTTCAAACTGAGCATAGAGATCTTGCTCAGGTCCTTACAACCGAGTAGTTAAGGCATTAATTTTTATACAGGAGATAATATTAACATCTTAAAGTACTTGTGATAGAGGCAGGTGGAAAGGCTCTGTTTGCGTGAGATTGACCCTGTTTTCTCCCTGGCAGCACGAGGGAAGATGGGCAGCAATCTCCCCTTACCACACCTGCTCCTTTATCAGGATCACAGAATATCCCGAGCTGGAAGGGAGCCACAGGGATCATCGATGGCCAGCTCCTGTAAATGTGACCATTGAATCGTTCAGAAGGAAAGAAAGTTCTTTTTCATTCCTTGCAACCCAAGTCATGGGATCAGTAAACCATAAAGTGGCTTGAGAGATGAGGGCAGGCATAGAAATAGAAAATGGGTATGTGTGAGAGGCAGGCAGTGGGTTTCTTTGCTAATTAAAATGCATTGACTTTCAATTGCTATTTGCATTTGAGCCTTCATTGTCCTGCACTTCAGAGTGGTTCTTTATCTGTTATCCATATCAGGTTATTCAGGATGTGGCTTGGGCACCCTCCCTTATTAACACTGCAGGAAGTGACTCCTTTTCTCTGCCTCTGCCAGTGCAGGGTGAGAAATAGGCCTGGCAATATCACAGAATCCCAGAATGGTCTGGGTAGGAAGGGACCTTAAAGCCCATCTCATTCCAACCCCCCACCGTGGGCAGGGACACCTTCCACTATCCCAGGCTGCTCAGGGAATGAACAGGATAAAATCTTTGTAGAACTGGTTTAAAAAAAAAAAAGAAAAATTAATCCTGTGCGTGCTTGGTGTAGTAACAGGTTGAACAGGCAATTGACAGAGAGATGCTTTCATTTCAGAGAAATGAGTGCACGTTTTGAAGGGAATGCTTGTGCTAATCGTGAATTTATGGGAGGTAAAAATGCATAAATAGGAGTTGTGTGGGGTTTGTAATAATTTCCCCTCCATCAAGGCATTTCAAGCAAGAAGTCAGAAGGAAAAGAACAAGGGGAAGAAATGGCACAATTAGCAGTTAATTTAAAGTAACTAAAGTGTATTAGGCCCAGTCAAATGAACCATTTAATTTTTGTTCCTTCTTGTTTGTAATCTCGTAAGGATGAGTCATTGAAAAGCCAATCTGGCTCGGTACAGTGCGTGCTGTTTTATAGTCCTGCTCCTTGCCAGCATAAGCATTTCCTTGTTAATGTTTCACATCTGTTCTTTGTAATTCAGTGATTATGTGCGGGCCTCTGAGTCCTCCTTGTTTGTTTTAAAAGGACAGCGGGAGGCTTCACTTGCGTGAGATTAAATCAATGCCTGTGATTTATCGAAGTTTGGGTGTCCTGGGCTGCTTCTCTGCTGCTTTGGGTAAATTAATATTTTTAGCAGAAGATGAAAATGGGGATGGTTGGAGAAAAGTCAGCAATCTGCAGTTGGAATCAGCTGAATGTTTCAGAATTGAGTTGGCAAGTGGCTGCTGGAGATATACACAGCTCCCTTATCAGTCACGCTCAGGCTCCTTGCAAGCATTTCTGATGGCTTTTTGTTTTATCCAGTATTCCGGGAACAAGGTTTCCTTCTGTGGGGATCTATATCCACACAGACACGGGGTGTTCATGTCCAAACAAGAATATCAGTGTTCAGTAGAAATCCTCCTTACAGCTGATGTTATTGGCCATTCAGAAATAGAGAAAGTGGAGGCATCCTGTACTTTAGGTGACTGATTGCATTTAGCAATACGCAGAATGGGAGGGCAAATCATGTGAAAATAAATTATTTACCTGGTTTGTAAATGCTTTAATACCTTCTGCGTCTCTGAGGTGCTCAAACACACAAAAGGGCAAACATAATCAGGTAACTGAATAATTATGAAGGGTTTTACTGAGGCGCATAATAAGCTCTCAGGTGTTATAGAGGGAGGTTTATTATTTATAGTAGAGTAGAACCAAGAGGAATAAATCTGTTTGTGCAGACGATGCTTCGCAATTAAAACTTACACGAGAGTGGAGTCTGACTCAGATCTCTGTTAAAGATGTCTGGGTAACCTTGAGCAAATTAAACCTCTAGCCTAGAATTTAGACGCTGAGCTATGAGAGGCAGGGATCCTGCAAGGGAAGACCCTACATTCCCACCCAAGCTGTCTCTGCTCAGTGTTTGTTCATTCCCATGTGCCTGTGTATTGACTGGCCTTAGGTGCTGCCTTGGGTGAAGATGCTCTGGCCCATCAGGGGTTGCTGATGGGATCGGGAAATTGTCTTGATTAACAAAAAGGGTGAGAGGATGTGCCAGTCCTAAAGGAGTGTAAGAGGGCACTTGGGTGAAGACTGGAGTAGGGCTGGGCACAGAGGTCACAGAGGAGGGTCTGGGACAGCACCAGCCTGGGGCACTGCTGGGTCCAAAGGGTGTCTGAGTGGGTCCTGGGGCATTCACCCCTGCAGTCACAAACCAGTTTTCCAGTTCCCTCCAGTGATGGGGCTGGCCAAGGACAACCACAAGGCTGAGTGCGAGCTTTGCTTTTCCATTCCCAGTATTCCTACCCCCACATCCCCAGGAATGCCCCAGCTGCCTCACAGCCACTTTGAGCTCAAGACGAAGAGTTCTTCTCTGCTATTTTTCTGCTTTTCTATCATTTTTAGGGTTCTTCCTTTGGAAATCAGCATGACAATGTGAGTTTAGATCGAGCATGTATTAAAAATTCCTCAGCAAAATCTTTCAGCTCCACATGCTGCTGCAGCTGCGGAGCCAGAGGTACATCCAGGAGGTCCGGCTTCCACATAAATGTTGAGAGTCCTTTTAGGGGCATGGAAACTCACGGTGTCTTGGAGCAAAGTTTCTCTGCCTAATTACAGGCCATGCAGCAAAGTCCACGGCCTTTTGTTTGTCTGGAACCTCTGCGGATGCTCTGATCCTGAGGCTGGGCTGTCACTCTTTGCTCTGGGTGTGTCAAGCCTCTCTCATCCTCTGTGAGTCATCTCCCTTTGCTGACTGGAAGGTCTCAGCTTTCTTTCCTGTCCTTGAACCCTTTCTAAGTCCCTGATACACTTGTTGAGGTGGGGGAATCAGAATTATGTGCAACAAGTTTGCACTGTGGATTTTACCAAGAAACACTTGAGTTTTTAATATTTTTTTTCTGTTTTCTATTCTTTTATTTTGCTTTTTAAGTGACTGTCAAGGAGTCTGAACCAATTTCCTCCCAGCATTAATAACTGTAGCCCCACGCTGTTGTTCCTGCATCTCAGCATCCAGCAGGTATCCATCATTTTGTGTGGAAAGCTGGGATGGTTCCCCCGGGTCCATGACTCCACATCTCTTTCTGTTGCCTGCCATCCATCACAGTGAATGCTCAGGCACCGAGACAGGGAAGGTCCATCTGCAGATCCTTGCAGGTGGCCCTCAGCATTACCGTCTGGACTTCCTTTGTCTCATCCACGGAATGTCACCTTCCCAGCCCTTCTTCTCCCAGACTAATTCTGGCTTTTTGGGCAGAACAGCTCCTGGCTCAGCTGGCCCAGGGCTCCCCTGTTGCTGTGAGCAGCACAAACGGCGAGGAACGGCACGACAAGTTCAGGAGAAATAATAACTCATTTATTTAATTATAAATCAATTTATATAACTTGGGTAGCCAGCATGGCATAAGGTCATGGGTCACTGACCATCCGCCTCCCATACCGGTTGGCTAAAACCTTTCAGAATATTTTCCCAGACAATATCATAACAATATTACACAACAGCTGCAGGTGCAAGATAGAGAAAGTTTTGCTTACAGAACTATAGCTCCGTTTTTCATAGTTTCTGTGAGAAACAGAGCTCTCACAGAGTGCTGCAGAAAGCTGGAAAATTTCTCTGCTAACACTTTTCAGTGTTCACACTCCCCGGGTGAGGCTGCCCCGAGCACTCACCTCTCCATCCTACCTTCAGTCCCCATCTCCACAACCAGTTATTTATCCCTGCAAACACCCCAACTTTCCTCCAATATCTTTTACAAATGGAAGCATTGCTGACTTTCGTGGAGGATCTCAGATGGGGAGTTGATGATGAAAACACATTTCTCCTATTACTGATGCAAGATAAATTTTGATTTAGTGATTATGTCTTCCTTTAAATTATCCTATATGCCAGGGATATAATAGCTTCTGGTTTATGGTATTTTAAAGTCTAATATGGCTTTGATTCCATCATGTTTTTGAGGTTTTATGATTACAATAAAAAAGGGTCTTGTAAAATTATTTATATCTGTAATACACATTTCCTTTTTTTAGAGGGGCTGTTGACATCCTCCACTGTAGGGTTCAGTATTCTCACACAAAACAGATTTAATTGTGTTTCTTATCCAAGCCGTCACATTAGATACACAGTGCACATACCTCTTCTCTTCATGATATTTAGGGTTTTTTACACCTAAACTGACATTTAGATAGAAGGAATAAATTTACTTGGCTATTTCTTGATATCCCATGAGAGGCTACATCAGGAATCACATTTAGAGCTCTGACATTTCCAGCAGCAATACCTGTATTGTAAACCCACTGGATATGATGACAAAATCACATTTGGCTAGGAAAACGTGTATGAAAATTATTTACAATAAAAGCAGGGAGAGGGAGGGGCATTAACAAAGCACTGCCAATGCCACCCCCTTGGCAGCTGGGTGAAATCTGGCATTCCCCTGCTGAATTCACTGTGTCAGAGTTAATGCTGGAGCAGTGCCAGAACATTATTTGAGATCTCTCTCTGAATATGGGATGTGGAGGCACCAGGCAGAGGATTCCCTGCAGATGAGGAGCAGAAAAGCTGCCTCTGCAGCAGACAGAGAAATCAGCACTCTTTTCACTGGGGTATTTTTAGATTCTCTCAACCTGGTGAATAGACTCAATATAGAAGATATTAATTGCTGGTACAGTCAGAAGTATTGAGAAAGTCTAGGTTTGCACCCATGATGATTGGAGATGTCAATAACCTTAATTTTGATCATTTCTTCCAGTAAAATTCAAGTTAAATATCACGTTAGAGATAAACTTTCTGTGTCTCTGCACCCAGCTGACTTTATAAAGTGTTTATGAGCTGGCTAAACACCACAACCATAGGAGGAGATTTCTGCATCTTTAATACTTTGTTTACTTCAGAGCACTGACAGCTAAACTTAAACCCTTCAAACTTAGCTCAGAAGGAGGCGGGTGGGGGTGTGTCTGCAGGAGATTCCAGTATTTATTTTGATTCATTGCAGCTTGGATGAAAAGTTCCAATAAGAAAAGATACCATGGACAGTTTTATGTGAGCTTGCAGGAGGTTAAGTATTTTCAAGTTTCTGAAAAAACTGGTTTTAGTTTTTATTTTGAAATTTTATTTATTTATTTATTTATTTATTTATTTATTTATTTATTTATTTTTGAAATTGTGGTTCCAGGTTAAACTCTTTTTTCTGGATAAAAACCGGAAGTAGAAAACATGCTAACAATGTTAAAATTTCGAACAGAATGCAATAGAAATGGTGGAGTCCAACTTGGAGATTTCCATAAAAAACTTCATGTGCCATAACTTCAGTGTTTTGTGTTATGGGTGGAACACACAGTACATTTAACAGAGGAAGTGTAGGTGCTAAAAAGCTAGAAGCGGAGAAATTCTTCAGCCTTTTCTCAATATTCTGTGAGCAGACTGTCTTTCCCATGTAAACTATTTTAAACAAGGTCACAGTTCCATAAACTTCTTGCACCCGCAGGCTGTTTTGCAAAATTATTATGGCTTTGACTTTAAAAATATTTTAGAATAGGTGTCTTAAAACATGGCCAATCCTCTCAAGAGGTGGATGGCCGAGGAACCAATTACCTATTGCCATTCAACACACTTTTGTGATCTATCCTATAAAAGTAGTTAAAAAATTATTGAAGAGCTTCAGCTTCCACTTGTTCATGAGCCTGGACTCTGTGTCGTTTTCTTTATGCGTCTCCGACGTAACAGGGACAAGGAAGTGCTGAATACACTCGTGGTGCATTTCATGCTGCTCTTGAAAACTCAATTTTTCCTTGTCTTGCTGCCTTTCAGGTGTTCAGTCACAGGGCAAACCAAGTGTATCTGTATTTATGTACACAGGCCATCCCATGGCTCCGTGCGTGCTCTTTGGAAATGCTGTCATTTTCCGCTGTTTGTGAAGCAGAAGATTGCCAGGGTGTCTGAGGTGCAGCTCTTAATTCTGCTGAGGGGCACGAGGAGAAGGGAGCTGGTCGTGCCACTTCAGGGAATGTGGCTGCACAGCTCTGGATTTGTCTGTAAAATGGGTTATGACTCAGCCTGCCTCATCTGTATCTCAAAGTTTTCAATTCATTTCAAAATTCTTCAAGGAAAAGTCTGAAATTTCTAAGCATGAAACAGACGATGTGCAATGGATTTGAATTAAAATACCCGAGTATGTTCAGGTGTAGAAGGTATTGGAAACCAGGTGCACCTGAAAACCCTTTGCCACTGCCTTAAATAACTTCATAGGCTGACTGGAATTGGTTATTTCTAAATTGCACAGTACCAGTCGAGAGCAAAACCATCGCCATGAAACATTTAAATAGCATGGCAACCTTGATTATGGAATTGCATTTTCTGCTCTTCCCTGGGAGGGTGGGCAGGCCCTGGCACAGGGTGCCCAGAGCAGCTGTGGCTGCCCCTGGATCCCTGGCAGTGCCCAAGGCCAGGTTGGACATTGGGGCTTGGAGCAGCCTGGGACAGTGGAAGGTGTCCCTGCCCATGGCAGGGGTGGCACTGGGTGGGCTTTGAGGTCCTTCCAACCCAAACCAGCCTGGGATTCTGTGAAGGATGGCTCCCTTTAAGCAGACCCAGGGCATTCATATAAATTTTGAAAAGCTTTAAGTATAGGCCCAGCTTTCAATTTTCTGCTGGGGCCAGAACTGAAGCATTCCCTCACATACAGAGTTTCATAACGTATGACGTGCTCTGAGGAATTCCGGAAGTTTCCTGATGAAATTTTTGCCAGTGGGATTTCTTCTAAGAAATGTGAAAGTTAGGAAGACAATTCCTGTGTGTGTGAACAGGATTCTGCTTCCAGGGAGCAGATCACAGCTTTAGTTACAAAACTCAGGCCTAGTTTGGAGTTAAAATGGGGGAAGTATTGTAATGGATCTGTCTAATTTCAGCTGCTGCAGCCTCCAGCTCAACATCATTTCCATTTTGACAATTGTTGACCAGATTGTTTAAAAACACACTAATCCAAGCTAACTTTGTTAGCTGTGGCAACTGAAAATATAACTACTGCTATGTTTAGTTGTAAAAATAAAGTATTGCTGTGATTGCACTGACTGGTGCTGTAAGTCAAGCATTACTCAAATAGATAAATTCTTTTTTTCTGGGTTGGTGGCGGGGAGTTAAATGTCTGTGATGCAGGATTAAGAAAGCAGGGATGACAGCAGGGAAAACCTGGAATGTGGAGGTGTTATAAGTAGGATCAGCTAAATAAGAAATCGAGTATGCAGATTGGTCACCTCTGAGGACAAATGGATCATTTGGCATTTTTCTGCTAATGAAGATCTTTACATTAAGATGAAGGAAGCCTTGGCTTGAAGCAGCTGTATCAGCGATAGGACGCCAGCAGCACTCTGGGCGGGAGATTTCTTGCCAGAACACAGGCTTGGAGAGGAGGACAAAGCAGAGATGGAGGAACTGAGTCAGAAAACTCCTCCTGGAGAGGGTTTCTTCCCGTGTAGCTGCCACTCTTTACTTGGATTTGCATCCACCACCAGGGTCTGCTCCTGGTCGTGTTCACATCTCATTTCTGAGCAGGACAACAATGGTTTGTTCTGACCTCAGGAAATCTCTTCACAAGGTTCTGTTTCTGTGATCTGAAGACACCCCTGGGTGTCCCCCTGAACGAGGTTCATTCCTTGGCTTTGGGAAACTTTAATTCCTTCTTACAGGTGATAAGGGCTGAGAAAATAAATCAATTAAAGGCTACTGGTTGGTGCGGTTCTGTTACAACTGAATCCAGGAATGTCACCAGGCTGAATGAGATGATTTGTCTCTACCAGTGAAGGGCTATTTGTTGTAATTTATATCCATTAACCTTTTACTTTAAAATTACTCAAATTATTGTACATGTTCTCATTGGAAACACCCTCATTAATACAGTCAACTTTGTATAGGAAAAATAACTTCTGATATTTGGGCTGGTTTATTTGGTATACTTTTAGCCAGTTGTTCTGAACCCCTGCTCTTTGAAGCTCGGCAGCTCCCATCCTTAAATCTGAGCGTTTTAATGTGGTTTCAGTCAATTTTAAATGTACGCAGGGCTCTTGTACTGTGAGCACAGTTAAGAAGTGCTCTGATTAATGTGTTCGTAAATGTTAACGAACAGGCAGGTAGTAAAACATTCTATGCTGTGTTTACTGGGGTCCAAAGCATGTGTATTTCCCATTTGGGAACCCCGGTCTGCAAAGTTTTAAGCGCAAAGCGTTTTAAGTTAAGGTTGGGCATAATTCAATTTTTTCCCCTCAAGTGCTGCGAAGCGCTTGTGTTAATTTTTTATTCTCCCTTTTAAAACGAATGACCCTACCCCTGAGTTTTGTCTGATACTTTACATGATTTCAGCAATCCTTCTTAATTAACCGGAGCCCTTTATGTCCTGGACATGTGTTTGATGGAAATAGGAGAGGATGGGACACGCTGAACTTCGATTCTTAGTCGTAGAGCGATTTGATGGTTTAATTAAGGTCACACCTCTGGATTTAGTGGAGCACCTGAGACTTTTGAACCTTTGCACTTTGTAGGCTGCTTAATCTTTTATCTCCTGCCCAAATTTCTTGCTCTGGGGTGAGTATTCAAGGACTTTCTTGACCACTTCCTTGCTGCATCCAAAGCCTTGAAGGAAAGTCGTGAAGGAGAGGGAAAGTTGGATCAAACAGGGAGGAAGGGAAATTTTTGGAAAAAAGGCCTTAATATTCGAGCCGTTCTTTCTTTCCACACACATTAGGTACACACGCACTTCTCTGGAAAACAGGGGGAAAGTATGTTCACGTGTGGATTGTAATAGAGAAAATGCCTGGAAATATAATTAAATTTCTCTATTTTTTTCATATGTTATTTGAATTCCAGGAGATTTTCAGGTGCTTCAGTACTGGCTAGGTCTCTGCTTCTCCGAATTCCACCCCTTTTATTTTTCTCCTTACATGCCATTTAACAAGGCAACTTGGTTGTCCTGCAATGTGAGATTCACGGTCGGCTTGATCTTGCTTTTCATTTTTCTAATGGATTTTCCTCCCTAATGCTGCTTTTCTCCCCCAGTCCTTGACATATTCTGAGGAGCTCTCGCTCACCTCCGAATTCTATATTAATTCTTTATTATTGAGCACACTGGAGCAGGGGAAGATTGCCAGCGATGGGAGGAACACTGGGCTAAATGTCACTTGTCTGAGAGCAGCTTCTGTGCAATTGGTGCCGCTTTCCCTCTGCCACCCGAGGAGGAGAGTGGGGAATACTCGTGATAGAAAGCGAGTCTTGGAGAGCCAGCCTTTGTTTTGGGGAGGAATCTTTCTCTTTGAGCTGCACAGCCTTTGACACCGGGGTGATCCGTGTCTCTGTGTGTACATGTGCATCCTGTACAAAGGCTGTAATCAAAGAATTCTTTTTGAAAGTCAGGAATCCAAGCATTCAGAAGTTCTGTCTGTACCATTTACTTTATTCTTCCCCCTTTGGTGTTGAGCCTAAGGCAGGAGGCTTGTGGAGCAAAGGAGGGATTCCAGATGGTTTCATGATAAATCTCTGCATCAGAGGTGAATTAATCCCGCCTCAGTAGCTCCAACACCGGTGTTTCCGACACCTTCACTTCTCACATGTCCTTTTTGTGGGTAACTTTGTTTCAGAAGCTTGAGAAAAGTTCTGGTTTGCACTGCTGAAAGCCAGAAGGAGCATTTCCTGCTTTGGAGCAGGACTAGCTTTCTCCCGAAGTGTTGCTGAATTCCGTGAGCACTAGAATGTGAAGCACGTGCCCCGTGGCCGAGGGAGGCTGTGTGTCACTCAATGGCTCCAAGTCCCTGCGCATCCCAGGGGATTATTACTCCTCAACGCCAGCTCCTTGCACAGCCCTCTCTGCTTATCCCTACGACAAAGAATTAAAGAACTCATTTCTGAATAACTGCAGAACATTTATATTTGTGTATTTGTGGCTCTAATTTGGAAGACAGAGATTTGTTTCAGCCATGATTTCCTGCGTGGTTAAAGGAACTCCACTGTTCTGCGCTGCTTCCTTGCCAGCCAAACCCATCCCATAGGTTGTGGGTCCCAAGGCTTTCAGCCATGGCATTGCACAGATTTTTTTCTCACCATTTGGACCAAAGCTTTATGTTATTTATCTATGTAGTGTTTCTAATTGATTTTTTTTTTTTAATTAAGAAAAAGTTATTTGAAGACGAGATCTGTTGGTTCAGATCATCCTCTGCTTCCACCTTCGCTGGTGCAGCAGCTCCATCTCTGCTGCTCAGCTCGAGGCTCCTGTGCCTGCTGCAGCTCCCCAGGCTGCTGCTGTGGCTCTGTGCAAATCATCATCTGCCCATTAATTGGATATTAAACATTTATTCCACTGGGTTTCACTTAGTTTTTCCTGGAACCTATTACGGTTGTGAAATGCAAGCTTTTCTGATGTTTCAAAGAAACTTGCGATTTTCATATCTTGCTGGCATTTTCATTTGAAAAATAAGCCTTGCACTTTCTATTTTCTTTAGTATTTTTGCAATCTCTTCACAAAATGGTCTTCAGTTAAAGTGCCCCCTTGTTGTGGTGAGAACAGACAAGAGACATCCCAGTTGTGTTTTCTGCGTTCTGGTGAATGCTCTTGAACCTCTGTTTAAGTTCACTTGGTGTTTGCTGAAGGCACATAAGGTTTTAAGCTGTAATTAATGAAGAGTAGTATGAGTTTAGGGGCTTTTTTTCCCATCTGAGGAACAGTGCACTGAGCAGGACTCTTTTTCTAGGAAATATTTCAGGAGGGCTTTGGAACAAGATGATATTTAAGGTGCCTTCCAACCCAAACCATTCTGGGGATGGTTTAAGGGGTTGGCACCAACCCAAACTATTCTGGGGATGGTTTGGGGGGTTGATTCTAACCCAAACCATTCTGGGGATGGTTTGGGGGGTTGGTTCTAACCCAAACCATTCTGGGGATGGTTTGGGGGGTTGGTTCCAGCCCAAACCATTCTGGGCTTTTTGTAGCTGTTTACTGCCAGTCTAAAACACCTAGAAAGAGGCTTGGGGAGAATAAGGGCCAAGTCCATCCTTTGATCTTAAGAGCTACGACTGTTTTGGAAGGCACTTTTCTTGGGATCATTCTCAGCAGAGCGGCTGCTTTGTCCCAGCCCTCCCAGCTGTGTCACGTTCCAAGTCTGGCTGTGCCTTCTGAGTTGTCTCTTCTCTTACCCTGGCTTTCTCTCCCACAGAGCATGGGCTTCTCCCTGCCGGCAGCAGCACGAGGAGCCTGCTGAGCGAGTGCAGGGGGAGGACGAGTGAGCTGCTCCGGGGATGATGCCCCGCGTGCTTCTGCATGGCTGTGGAATAAGGTCCAGCTGACAAGCAAGGCTGGGGGAGCTGTGGAAGAAAAGTGCCCAGAGGACAACAAGGGATACAGTGCAGTCAGCTGGAGGTGTTACTGGAAGCCGTGCACACCCAGGATTGAAAGGTGAGGGGCTTTTTTCAATTTCGTTTTTGGGTTAGCTGTTTGATGAGGGGAATATACATTTTTAATAATAAAGAAAACAATCCCAGAATCCCAGAATTCCTGAGGCTGGAAGAGCCCTCCCAGACCTTGGAGTGCAGCCTGTGCCCACTCCCCACCTTTTCACCAGCCCAGAGCACTGAGTGCCACATCCAGGCTTTCCTTGGACACCCGCAGGGATGGGGACTCCACCAATGCCCCCCTTCCAATTCCTGACTACCCTTTCCAGGAAAAAATTCCTCCTGGTGTCCAGCCTTGTGATTTGTCTCTAATATGTATCTTCATTAAAGTCACCTGAGGAACCGCATGTGTTAATTTGCTTGAGTTTAGTAAGTTTACCTAATGTTTAATTTTAGGTTGGTTCTGGTGATCAAATGTCCTGGGAATAAAAATTTCCCAGGAGCTGACTCTTACCTGACAGTTTAGAGGGGCAGAGATTGAATGAAATGCTTCAATACTGGAGGCAGACTGGAGTGACAGGAGCAGGACAAGGTCCTTGTAGGAGGCTGAAATCAGATAAATACAGAATAGAAGTGGAGAGTGTGAATGAGGCTCTCAAAAGTAGCTTGAAGATGAGATCAGTTATCACATTACTCGATGCTTTTAAATCCCAGTTCTATAGAGTTCAAGAAGTGCCACCGTGGGGCTGGATAAAACATTCTTAACCAGGGTTTGCAGGGGATATCCAAACACATGAGACTAATGTTCCCTTCCAGCCTTTTGTTATCTGTTTGCAGCTGATGGAAAGCATCCTTTTCAGGGTTGCAATTGTGGTGGATAAAATTATAGCTGGCAGTTAGTGGCAATTAGAAAGAGAGCGTGAATTGTCTTCCGTGCATCAGAAACGGAGCTGCTCTTGTTGGGTTTTAAATGGGAAGCATCTGATGTGGGAGGCACAGGTTGGGTAATTTGCCAGGTGTGACATTTAAGTGTTTGCTCATCACTCGGCTGCCTGAAAGGGTTCCTGCCCTGTGGGGAATGGGGGGTTATTAAATGTTGCAATAGATTTGCAGTTTGTGTTCTTGATCGTCTCAGTAGTGCAACCTGACCTTTATTTGTGGCATCACCTAAAAGTTAATGTCGTTAATTCCAGTGCATAAGATTACTGTACTCACATCTGTTACCTTTGTCAGCCAGCCTGGTTAATTAACTTCTGTGCCGGTGATTCTCAGTGACATCTCCAAATATATGCAAAAAGCAACATTAAAATAGATTATTTCTGGGGGGGTTTTTTTGTTTGGTTGGTTGTTTTATATTATATGTCATTGGTTGATAATATTATATGTTATCTTTTAGCACATCCTCTCCTAGCTGGTACTCCCTCTGCCAAGCTGGGTCCCAGGGGCCTGGTGAGGTTGAGTTAATAGAGAATGAAATTGCTGCAAGGTTTTTAGGGTTGTACCTGTGCTTTCAGTTACAAGGGGTAGTCAGACAATGTGTCAGGAGTGAACTCTCGTTTGTGGCAGGAATGGAGCAGCAAAACCTTCCCAGCTAACAAAGACTTGCACATAAAATTCCACAGGTTGATCCTGTTGCCTGATAGGTTCCTGTGCTAGGTTAGGTGTTATCTAGGCAGTAAATTCCTTCGTTTTTGTGGAGATAAGAGGTTTGCAATCAACCTAGACAGGAAGTTTTAGGCTACTTTTTATGTTGCTGTTTAAGAGCATGTCCCGAAATCAGCCTCATTTACAAAGTCAAATGATGACACAGAAGAACAGAAAATTCAAACTGAACAGGCTGATCACTATTTATAGTTTACATTTAACTTCATTTTGTCAGGCCTAACTAGGATTAAACTACACCCAGGCTGTGTCTATGCAAAATGGCAAACATCAAGGAATTCTGACAAGTTATTGGTGTTTTTCTATTTAGCATTGCAGGTCTTGTTCTCTTATAAATTTAAATTGAAAGCAAAGTGCTCAGAAACAGGAAAGTTTTAAAATATTTCTTCTCTTATAATATGAGCCATCCCAACCAATTCAAGAAATTGTTACCTCACAGGTGATCCAGAAAGGTCTTTCACAAGGGCCTGTTGTCAGTGCTGCTCTTATTCATTGCAACCACTACAAGCAAAAATGATACTTCAGAAACTCAGAGTTGCAGCAAACTCTTGGAATAATTCTTTTCCCACGTGTTTTCCAGTGTAGCCTTATATAATTTATACCACACACACACACACACACACATGAAAAATAGGTGAAAAGCAATTATGTTAAAATCAGTTTCCAGTCATGTAAATCAAATGGTTTTCTCATGCTGTGCTCAACCAAATTCTTTCAAATGCTGGCTGGATTGTGGTGTTCCATCAGCATTAGCTGTGGTTTGCACTCCAGCCCCAGCGTAGGGTTGGAGTAGCAGCTGTAGGAAACAAAAAACTCATGCCATTATTTTTCATCCTTTCACAAATGCTCTTTTTCTCTTGGGTTTATTCAAGTAAATGTGGTAAATGATTTCCAAAACTCACTGTTTTCTTCCATCCTCAAAAGAAAAGCCTCCACTTGTTCTTGAGGGCAGATGTAGCAGCAAAGTTATTCTTTCTCTTTATTTAGTGTAGAATGATCTCATGGCTGCTCAGCTTCTACCTTCAACTAGATTCTGCTTCTAATTAAAAAAGAAAAGAGAAAACCCCAGCCTTTGTGTGCGGAAGTGCCTTTTTGCTTTTCCTCCCTAATTGAATTCACAGAGTGTTGAAAGAGAAAACCCCGTTTTGAATATTGGCCCTTTTGCAGGCTTGAGGGATGAAGTCTCATCTTGAGCTGGTTATCAGAGCAATGCTGGAGAGAGCTCCTCAAGTGCTGGCTGATAACCTATTAGTCCAGCATTTACTGGCATGTAGATCACACACCTCTTCCCTAGCTCTTTTCCCTTCCCCAAAGCTGGCAGTCACTTTAGATTTACGTAGAGATTTCCTGGAAACTTTTTATTGCTTAGCAGTGGCACCTATGCTGATGTCTGGAAACTTGATTGGAATCAATAAATGTAATGAGTAGTAAGATTAATTCTCCCAGCGCTCCGAAATCTTTTGGCAGTTGCATTAAACTTTCAAACTCTGTATAAATTTCTCAAGCAAATTTATTTAGCGAACTCCAGTTAGGGCTGTCTTGGACAATACAAGAATGGAATAAAACGCGTGGTTCAGGAAAGGGAAGGGGTGGGGAGGGAGCAGATGCTCAGTGCTGCCCAAAGTCAGGGGAGCAGCAAATGCTGGCGCTTGTAAATCACATCTCGTGGGCTTCATTTAGAAAGAGAACATTCAGTGAACTCTCTGCAGCACGTGGGAATATTTTTGTGTCATTTTTCTTTTCATAGAACCATGGAATGGATTGGAAGGGGCCTTGAAGGACATCTCATTCCTGCCATGGGCAGGGACACCTTCCACTGTCCCAGGTTGCTCCAAGCTTGGCCTTGGACTCTTCCTGGGATCCAGAGGCAGCCACAGCTGCTCTGGGCACCCTGTGCCAGGGCCTGCCCACCCTCCCAGGGAACAATTCCTTCCCAATATCCCACCTAACCCTGCCCTCTGTCATTTGAAGCCATTCCCTGTGTCCTGTCCCACCATCCCTTGTCCAAGGTCAGGCAGAATAATCTGGTTTACCCTTCCCTTTAGGAAAGCTGCTGTGTCACACAGAACGAGTCAGGTATAACCAGATAAAGTGGTGTTACAAAACCTGAGTGGGATTTCATCCCTCAGACACTTCCAGGATTGTTTTCTCTTTGAGACAGCTGAAAATGATCAACTGTTATCCTGTCTGGAATGATCAGGTTTTGAGTGACTCACAGTAACTCAGTCCTTCCCTTTTTAGTTCAAGTCCACAGGTGGTTCTCGGGTTGTTCAGGAAACGAGGTCTTCCTGAGCTGGAAAAATCCCCGTGTGAATGAATTGGCTTGGAAATGTGCGCCTTCGCGTACGTGAAGTAATCAGCAGCAGGAGGGAATGTTCAAACTCCTGCTTTTATTTAAGCAGCTGTGGTGTTTAAACAGTGGATTTCACATGTCAGGCTGCACGAGAAGTGATTAGAGGCCGATAGCTCTGGAAGTCTCACAGTCTCCTGTATGATATCTAAATTGTCAAGAGCAATTGTTGCTGTTACCTTGCAATAATGCTCTTGCTTTAGAAAGGAAGGTTTGACTATTTTTTTTTTTTTTTGAAACATAAGAATAGTAATATTTAGCACAAAAAAATACATTCTGGGAAGATACCGGCTGTGTATTCACTGAAGGTTTTGGTACTCTTTGTGACTGGCTTGCATGAAGAAATTTCTTTTGAATGACAGTGTTCATTATGCAGAACACAAAAGCTATTGTGGCGTGCTGTAATCAGAAAGACAACATATAACAATATTAATACCTTTAATAATAATAATATGAACACATTATTATTTAATTTAATAAAATAATCCAGATGCTTGTGATTTATTTGTATGAGAAGGAGAGGGAAACCTGATGGCCTTTGTTTTATTTGGGTGTTTTGCCAGAAGAATGTAAACTGGATGTGTGTATCTTATGACCATGTACAAGTCTCCCTGAAGTTGCCCAAACCAGCTTAGAGACAAAGTTTATTTCAGGTGCCTTACAGACCTTGAAAGGCTGTGGGTTGTCTTTTGTGGCATTTTTTTCTAATTCAGTCTGTTGGTGTTCACTATTAATAAATGATTTTTTCAAAAAGCAATCCCTCAGCACCAAGCTGCCCTTGGCCTGTGCAGTGCCAGTTCTGTGTTTCTGGGATTCTGGACCTGTCAGCTTCCAGCTGGACGTGGAGTCTCTCTGATGTAATCAAAAGGTTCTGTGATACCCACTGGCAAACTTCTTGAGACAACAACAACCACCTCTGGCGGAAGTTAAAAGGAGGATTTTTGTACAAAAATCTCACCCTGGGAGACTGTCAGACTCGAGGGCACTGATTTTGTTGCTGCTGCAGAGCACAGTGATACAGCCTGTCCAGCTCTTCTAATGACACACATCTGGTGTATTTGTACCCACTCGAGCCACTACCTTCGGGCCAGTCCTCTTGGTTAAAGCGGCTTTTTGGGCAGCAAACGATGGATGGGGATCTTGGAGAAGGATTCTGTACCAAGAGTTTTTGGCCTCAGCTCCTCACCAGCGTGTTTTAAAGAAGTTAGCGGGAGCTTTAGCAGTGAAATCCTTCCGCGGACAAATAATGGATTAGAAAGTAGGAAATGGAGGTTAAAAGCCTGGGATCAGTCCCCATGAGGGAAGGAGATCACCACTGCAGTGAGCAGCACATCAGGATCTCTGTTGTTTGGTATATCCTGAAAAACAGGCGTTACTGTGGACACATGAGGATGTTTAGTGATGGCATTAAGTTGCTTTGGGGATTCTGAAGGCGAGAGCTGACAAGGAAGATCTGCAGAGGACCCTGTGAGAGGGACGGCTGTTAAAATGCCAAGTGAAATTCAGCGTCATTGGCAAAAGATACACAAGAGAGAAGCAATTTTAACTTCATCTCTGACCTGGTTGTTGCCATTTGGGAGCAGGAGTTTGAACTTGCAGTAGGTGGTTCCGTGAGGATGTCCAGTCAAGATTAACCAATACATTAAAGACGTGCTGTGTGGAGAGCAGAGAGGAATCAGTTGTTCACTGCTGTGTCAAGGACCTCAGCTGAAGCTTGCAGGAGCCAGGGCTCAATGCGAACAGGAGAGGGGAGTTTTCACCCCACTGGGACAATTCCAGGGGATGTTGGAAGTTCACACACGCCAAAGGAAGAACAGATGTGGTTTTAGAGGAGAAACCCACTGCAAGTTACTGAGCGCCTGAACTGAACATGGCTTGATGAACGCCTGGTCTGGAAGTGGTGGACAGGGACAAAGGTTCAGGGATGTGGGGGGTTTTTCTTTCCTTGTTCCCCTGCCTTGGCTTGTGCTTTTGAGATGATTGGAGGTGAAGAGCTGGCCTGCCTCATTCAGGGAGGGCTGAGGTCGCTTTGCTTGTTCAGCTGGAGCAGAGGAGCCTCAGGGCAGAGCCGATCATGGTCTGGACCTCCTCCTGAGGGGCAGCTCTGAGCTCTGCTCTCTGGGACAGGGACAGCACCCAGGGCGCGGCTGGAGCTGGGCCAGGGCAGGCTCAGGCTGGGGATCAGGGAAAGGTTCTTCCCCCAGAGGGTGCTGGGCACTGCCCAGGCTCCCCAGGGAATGGGCACAGCCCCGAGGCTGCCAGAGCTCCAGGAGCGTTGGGACAGCGCTGCCAGGGATGCCCAGGGCGGGGTTGTTGGGGTGTCTGGGCAGGGCCAGGAGCTGGACTGGATGATCCTTGTGGGTCCCTTCCAACTCAGGGTATTCCATGAGCCCTCCAGCCTGCTCTGGAATGGCCTTTCTAACTCCTGGCACTGTGCTGAGTGTTGCCATGGGATCCGTCTGAACAGGAGTAGGCCCAAAATCCCCTAATGCCCGTTCCCCATCTCAGCAGCAAATGCATTTTTATTGCTTTTAGCAGGTTCCCTGTCACGAATGAGAGCACGTTTGGGATGGACAAGCCCCTGCAATTTCTCTGTGGGACTGCAAGCTTAAATAGGACGAGGTAACCTGAGGATTGAGCTCTGTTGATGAAGATTTCAGATTATTATTTCTGCCTGTTTGGCTGCAGTTCATGGGAAGGGTTTTGACCGACGTGGAATTTGCCCTCAGGAATGTTCACTCCAGCCACGTGTCTGGGCAGGAGTGCTCCCACCTTCCAGGCGTTTATCCCAAATGTCGGGCTGGGGCTGGCAGTTTGACACACACCTGAATGGCACCTGGAGCTTACACAGGCAGGTGGATTCTCCTGGACAACTGGGAAGTCACTCATTTAGAAAATGTCATTCACCTCATTTAAGTTTTAGATTCAGGATAACGCTCCGTTGTTTGACACTGCAAAGAAAACCCAGCACTGCTTATACCTTAAAGGTTAAACCTCTGCAGTGGTGGATGAATCAATCTTTCTGATAGATTTATATGATCTTTCAGACATGACATAAGAGTCTTGTGCATTGGTTTGTTTTTTGGGGGGCTTCTCAGTTGCTTGTGGGTCTAATATCTGTCCTTGAGAAAATGTGAAATTTGAACTTGTCCTTTTATGCAGAAGAAACTAGCCAATTTTCATACTTGTTTTATTAAGTACAGTTCTTTCTCTCCAGGGCTGACTGGTAGAAAGCCTGCTGGCGAAGGTCTTAGGGCAATCCTGACTGAGGTCTCTGTCCCAGGACATATTCTCATGTCGCTGTGAGCGGCACTAACGGCGAGGAATGGCACGACAAGTTCAGGAGGACAGCAGTAGTAGTTTAATTAATTATAATCATTCTTTTATAACATGGTTTGCAAAAAGTGTGTTGAATGGCATAAGACAGTTGGGTGCTCGGCCATCCACCCCTTGAGGGGATTGGTCAAGCTCTAAGACACTTCTTCCAAAATATCAGAAGGCCAGAACCATAACAATCCTGCATAACAAACCCAGGTGCAAGGTAAGGAGTTAGTTTACAAAACCCATAGCAGTGTTTTCATAGCTTCTGTGAGAACTGCAAAGTTCTCCCAGAACGCTGCAGAAAGCTGAAAAAAAGCTTTTCAGCATCTACAATTCTCAGACCAGTCTTGCATTTTCACACCCAGATCACACCTCTGTTACCAACTCTGTTTACCTTAGAAAATAAACTTAAAAAAAAATTCCCAGCGTGGTTTGAATTGGAAGGGACCTTAAACATCATCTAGTCCCAGCCCCCATATATTCAATATATTTAATTTTCTAAATAAGACAGGGCTCTTTTTGTGTACCTCAGACCTCTCCTGGTGTATCAGATGGTTTAAATTCCAGCTTAAAGGAAGTCCCTTAAGCAGGAAGATTTTTTTTTCTCTGTCTATTTCAATGCAAGCAGAATGGCAACAGAAGAAATGGCTCTTCTGACTCCGTGCTCTAATGGTGTAAATCCTGTTGTGTCCTCGGGGCTCTGCTGGCATCTTGCCGTGGAGAGCGGAGACGTTTCCTGCAGGAGAAGACTTTAACGAGGGGTGTATCAAACACTTCACACCTGCAGGCTCCGAATGTTCCAGCGTGGAGCTGGAATGTAAAAAATGAGCTTTTATTGAGAAGTACTTGTACTGGCAGACATTGTCTTACTGCTTTCCAGAGAACAATTATCTATTAAACAAAATTCTGGACAAGAACAGCTGTGTACAGGGTTCTGTGTCAGCACAGCGACAATCTCTTGGAAGTGGCTGCTGGTTTGAAAAGCCTTTAAGGCTTTTCCAGGATGCCGTGTCTGACTGGATAAGGATTGTGCATCTAATGGCTCTTCATTTATCCACGGAAGGTTGGTGTTCCCAGATCTTAGACTACCGCTGTTACGTCCAAGACGCATAAAGAACACGACACAGAGTCCAGGCTCATGAACAAGTGGAAGCGCTTTAATAATTTTCCAACTACTTTTATAGGATAGATGGCAAAAGTGTGTTGAGTGGCAATAGGTAATTGGTTCCTCGGCCATCCACCCCTTGAGAGGATTGGCCAAGTCCTAAGATACCTATTCCAAAATATTTTCAAAGTCAAAGCCATAACAATCTTGCAAAACAGCTTGCGAGTGCAAGAAGTTTATGGAACTGTGACCTTGTTTAAAATAGTTTACATGGGAAAGACAGTCTGCTCACAGAATATTGAGAAAAGGCTGAAGAATTTCTCTGCTTCTAGCTTTTTAGCACCTAGATTAGACAAACCCCTGATTTGAGAGCATATTTGGCCCTTCCCTTTGGGGAGAAAAGAGAGGGCAAAAGGACAGAGTGTGCGTCACGTGGGCTTCGTTTTCTGCTGAGCAGCTTGGGCTCAGACACAGCCCGAGTCCCAGGCTCTCTGCCGACCTGTGTGCCACCACCCCACCCCAAAACCTGCAGAGGGGGCACCCACAGCACTCAGGCACTGAGGTCACTCACACTTCAAGGATCTTGAGTTGCTTCTGGGGTTTTTTGATTTCTGTCTGGAATTTCCTGTTGCTCAGAATCGTAGAACCACTGAGGTTGGAAAAGACCTCCAATAGCATCAAGTCCAACCTTTGACCAAACACCACCTTATTTGTAAAGGTTTAGGACTTTGCCAGGCCCAGAATACAAAGGCCGGAGACCCTAACTGGGATGGGAAATGTGCTGGATTCCCTGCAGAGCATGAGACAGCTCCAGCCTTCCTGAAGGCCTTGAAGTTGGGAGCAGACTGGGAGTCATAAAAGTGCGCCTGCCTCTAGGATGGGATCTGGAAATACGGAATCCCAGAATGGTTTGGGTTGGAAGGGATTTGAAGCCCATCCCATCCCACCCCTGGGCAGGGACCCTTCCACTGTGCCAGGCTGCTCCAAGCCCTGTCCAACCTGGTCTTGGGCGCTTCCAGGGATCCAGGGGCAGCCACAGCTGCTCTGGGCACCCTGTGCCAGGGCCTGCCCACCCTCCCAGGGAACAATTCCTTCCCAATACCCAATCTAAACCTTCTCTCTTTGAGTTTGAAGCCATTCCTTCCCATCCTGTCCCTACAGCAAGCAGGCAGAAAAGCCTGTGTGTTTTAAGCATCCAAAGATTAAATGATGGACTGCTTCCCTGCAGGCCAATGTTGTGTCCAGTGGTGTCCGTGGAAACTTCTTCCCAAGTTGGAGACAAGTTGGATGCGGGTGTGGAAGTCTGACAAGTGAGACCAAGTTTTCAACCCAACTTCTCAGCAGATGGACACAAAATATTCTTAAATTATCCACATGGAGATGATGAGAGCTGCAGCGTTGATGTTGCTACTTCTCAGTCCATGTCTCCTAGCCTTAGCACGTGCTTGAACTAAGATTAGACAAAATGCACTCGGTCCCCAGCTCAACCACGAATTTAACTGCCAAAGTTTGATTTTTCTAGGGAATACTGTATTTGTAGCCTTCAAATCCTTGGCTGTTTTCATGTCTTGCCTTGAGGTTTTGGGTGGGTTTTGTTTGTTTGCTTTATTTTTTATTATTATTATTAACCTAATTGATTTCTTTAGAAACTTTAATTACAAAAGCAAACAAGGCATTTTTTTCTTTCCACTGAGCAAATGTTACCTGCACAAGCAAGGTTGCAGTGCTCTCCTGGCTGGGATAGCCTAAGTTTTCAAATTCGAAATCTATATCCAACCATTTTTGAGGGTGGATGCCTGGGCATACATACTTAGATAATGAGCTTACAGGAGCAGGTAAAACAGCTTCTCAGAGCTGTTCTGTGGATTACCCTGGAATTTGTTTTTACACTGGAATTGTTGCTTTATTGTGGAGTCTATATATATATATATCTATCAACTATATGTGTAGTTGATTTGGGCATTAAATTGTAAAGGCAGAAAGATTCAGGCAAAGAAGGCACTTCCTGATGCAGTGTTTGCGTTGTAGCTCAGAGCTCAAAGAGGTTTTGCAGGAATTTACTGTCTCTCTTTCCCTATTTTTCCTTCTGTCTAGAACCTGCGGCCAAGAG
The DNA here is from genome assembly GCA_013397865.1 of Struthidea cinerea. NCBI lineage: Eukaryota > Metazoa > Chordata > Aves > Passeriformes > Corcoracidae > Struthidea > Struthidea cinerea. Next base: position 71,335 of record VZTI01001177.1, on the reverse strand, counting down.
AGGTACAGGGACTGTCCCAAATACACAAAGCTCTGGGGAGAGAGTTCCTGCCATGGGAATCTTCAGTGCTTTGCTCTCCCAGGCTCTGCTCCGTGAGGAAACAGGCCCAGAGTTTGCATTTTAGTGGAATAAGTGACCTTTTCTGTGTACAATCAATTTATCTTAAAACCACGAACTTGAAGGATTACATTGATTTTTAGAGGAAGGCATTGTGGTAAGAATAGGGAAAATAGGGGCAGGAAAACAAAAATTGTAAAAATGCCACTTATTTTTGTTGTGGAGACAGGTCAGTCACTGCTGTGGAATCTGCATGTATTTAATGTGCTTTGTGTCTTCAGAGGCAGCTTCAGAAATGTTGAATTTTCATTTTTACGTTGGGACAAGAACCAAACCAAGTTTATTTTCCGTGTAAAAGTGCAACAGCCGAGGTCAGAGAGGAGAGAAAGGTGTGCCCAGGCCACGCCCTGTAGCACTGAGGCTGTGCAGCAGCCCTGGCACGCCCTGAACAACCTCCGAAAGCAAATGTGTCACCAGCAGAATCCCAAATGTGAGACGGGCCCTGACAAACTCATTTAAAGCCTGGTTCTTAGCAAGTCCAGGCCAAGTCATGTGCTACTGCCATGGGGTTAATCTGGGAGTGTAATCCAATCTCCAGTTCTTGATGATTTCTTGTTGACTTTAGAGTTGATTTCCTTTTACCAGTGGCCCTGTTAATGCTTCCCTCGATGCGCTGATTGCCAAGGTCATGATTTTTATCAGAAGTCCAGCAGTAATGGGAATTTCATAGCAATTTTAATCACTTTTTTTTTGCCATGGGGTGATTTTTTTTTTTTTTTAATTTCTTTATTGCTGTCATCAAGACAAGGTATATTCTGACATCCACTTTAGACCAAGTAAATGACGTCGTTATAATCATCAAAAGAAGTAATGGGCACATAAATTTTTCAGTGAGCAGGCAGTGGAGATGAAATGACATCCTGCAACTGTGCCAGATTTCTCCTGGTATCCGAGTGTTCGGAATGGGATTCACAACCCAGCCTTGGCATAGGTGGCATTCCCAGACATTCCCATATGTTCTCTAATATGTAATGAAAATCATTGCGTTGCTTCGAGAATTGGCTTTGCCCTTTCTCCCAAGAGAAACTTCCTGCCAGAATCCATTTTTTCTAGGGAATGTTGTATTTGTAGCCTGCAAATCCTTGGGTGTTTTCAGGTCTTGCCTTTAGATTTGGGAGGGGATTTTTGTTTGCTCTGTTAATATTATTATTATTATTATTGTTATTGTTATTATTATTTACCTGATTGGTTTCTTCAGAAAGCTTCAATGCAAAAGCAAACAAGGCAATTTTTTCTTTCCATTTAACCAATGTGACCTGCACGAGCAAGGTTGCAGTGCTCTGGGATAGCCTAAGTTTTCAAATTTGATATTTATATCCAATCATTTTGGAGGATGGATACCTGGATGGATGCGCTTAGACAATCAGTTTTGGTTGAACTGAATTATAATTAAGGTAAACAAAGACACAAACTTCACAGTCCAGCAAGAACATCACTTTTTATGTAAACAAAAAAAAAAAGGAAAAGTGTTTTGCATGGATGCATTTGAGATCTTTGAGTTGGGGGTTGTCGTAGTTTGGACAAATTTGGAGGA